>CM037475.1:28217130-28804130 GCA_021014325.1 Plazaster borealis
CGCAATAATTTCAAAACAGTACAACTAACAAAAGTAGCACAACTTTGCTCAAAAGTATGCACTTTGTTTAATAACAAAAACACAACAGTTAAGGGGTCAAAGTAATTCATGAACAAGGAATGGACTTTACCATTTTGACAGAATATTCCTTCATAGCCTGGTGGACAGTCACATCGGTAGCCATTGGTTATGTCAATACAAGTTGCTCCATTCTCACATGAATGTGACACACAACCATCAATGTCTGGAAAAAATGTGAGGGAACAAATACTAGCTATAAATTAAGTCTCAACATTCAAATACAAAGAGATGGTATTGTTTATCAGCAAGTTGACTTATTTAATTGAAAGAAGATGAAACTTTTAAACAGGCTATGGTTTAAAATTTATATACAACAGATCTGTTATGTTGTATTTACCTAGTTCACAGAATACACCCGTAAATCCAACAGCACATTGACACTGGAATACATTCACCAAGTCAAGACAAGTTCCTCCATTCATACAAGGTAGACTCCCACATTCTGGAATATCTGTACAATAGATTGAATCCACATAATTAGTAACATCCAAAATAAAATATTAGATTTGAAGTTTGTTGACAAATTCAGAAAATCTATCTTAACCAACCTGTTTGACAGAAGGTTCCTGTGTAACCCGCTGGACACTGACACTGAAAACCATTCACTAAATCCAAGCATGTTGCTCCATTCAAACATGGACTGCTTCCACATTCATTCACATCTACAACAACAAGATGGAACAGATATAAAGTTATGTATGTTTTATACTGACACAATTTGGGTCGGATGCATCATATCTCTGACATAATATAATGTGTACATTGTCAATGTATGAAGTTGGCCCAACCTGTTTCACAGTTTATTCCTGTAAATCCTGAAGCACATTCGCATCTGTAAGCATTGGCCAAGTCAACGCAGATAGCTCCATTCATACACGGCAGGCTGACACATTCCAAAATCACTGTAATGTTAAACAGTAAAAAAAGAAGAAAACAAGAACAAAATTACATCTAAAAACTTAGTGCTGGAAGTAGCTTTCATTTCATCTGTCCCGCCACGAAGGGACTTATGGTGCACCACAAGCCAAAACTCTGTGGTTGGAGAAAATCTCGATTGAAGTTGAATTATTTTTCAAACAGCTGATAACTATTTTTTCACAAGTTTGTTAATACCAGAATAAGGCTGACTTCTTCATTAATACACAACTGTCAATGTGTTTCAATCTTGCAACTGTTTTTGACGAGTTATTAATTCCTAAACACATGCGTCATTTTGTGAAAACAAAAAATCGAGCATGCATATACATACAACGCTTCGTGAAAGCGCTAAACTTTAATAGGTCAACAGATACGCCACTTTATGAAAATGTAGAAGACGGACTACGCATTTTTTTGCACCATGCCAGTGCGATGTGCTTCAATGGATAAAGTGCCATATCGTGATATGCCACTCCATGGAAACACAGAATGGCAAATCTAGTGATACGTTGGTCATGCTAATTAGTGTAATTATAAAAATATTAGATGTTAGTTCCTGATACTTGTTGAAAACGTTTAAAGTTATGAATATGTAAATAATTTGCACAAAAACAGATTTTGCAAATCTTCTAGATTTTTAACCAGTACATCAGTTCGTGGCAAGACCGACGATATTAAAATATGATTTGTCTCTTTCTGCTGATGTTTACAGTAACGTCTGCTGCCAAGAAAAGTTATATGTTAAGTCATTGAAGTTTTGACAGAAATAAAGAATAAGAAGAAAATAATAATCTTGAGTGAAACGTTGTCTGTTCAGACTAGCAGGTTGGAACTTCAGACTAGCAGGTTGGAACTGCTAAATGTAAAATAAAGACATATCAGGTGGATGGATAATGAATCAATACATGATAAATTGAGATAAGCTCTTGCAGATGAGGTACAAAAGTTTGTTTTTAAAGCTTCTGTTCTTTTTTCTTCTCATTTGTTGGCAGGGAGTGGGGGGGGGGCAACAGGTGGGTGTTATAGGTATGCGGCAAAATAGTACCCTCATTACAGCAGTGGGTGCTGGAAACATTTACAATTCACCAATCCATTAAGCCCATTTAGCCGGTTATAAAGTAAAGAAAAGAACAAGAAGAAGTGAAAAAGTAAGTACAAATTTTTGGATTTCATTTACTTATTTCATTACACATCCAACAGCACAAGCGACAATAACAGAATGAAAATGATAGAATGAATAGGAGACGATGAAGAAAGGTTTGGTTTTAGATGTGGGAGGAAAAATCCCAAATGGGGAAAACCCTGGCAATCAGGTAGGGACTGAAAACCCAATATACATGCAAGTTTCCAGTCTGAGGTGGGATTTGAACCGGGGTCCACAAAGGAGAAAGGCAGAGAAAGAAACCACTGAGCTAGCCCGTTCCCACATAAATAAATAAATTAATAAACAACCAAACAAACAAATACATATGCAGCATGTCGGCAATTTGCTGCAAAAGGTCTGTGTTATTTATAAAGCACACTGTAACAATGGACAAATTTACAACATACAAAAAAACTTTTGTTTTACTTGGACAAACATTACAGGCCACACTGATGCTCCCATTCCAAGCTTGAATTCCTCATACCCAAATCTTACAATTCTGACAGAATATTCCCTGATAGCCTGGTGGACAGTCACATCGGTAGCCACTGGGTAAGTCAATACAAGTTGCTCCATTCTCACATGAATGTGACACACAATCATTAATGTCTATAGTGGTGAACATATAAGTAAATAGTGATGAAGAATTGTTAGAATAAATGAGACCTAATTTCATGGTGTGGCTTAAAGTGTTATTCAAAGTTTACAACCAACTTCAGGGTTATTTGAGTAACACCTAATGAAAAATACAAGCAAATCAGAACAAACTCAAACATGTTGTCTACAAACAAATCATACTGATATACATGGAGCAAGTTCAGATGGGTGACTAGCATAGATTAGACATAACCACAGTCAATCTAAATGTCACTCGAACACTGCATGGTTTGACTAGCTAGTCTAACTGGGTCAACCTAGCCCCAGAGCATCTGAAATAAAAAGTCGCATCCCCGTAAGGTGATCGCTTGGCTGCCGCTTCCCAGGTTGTATCGTAAACTTGGGTGTGATCCCTGGCTACACGGCAGTTAAAGGTTGTATGGCTTCTGACTGGCACCCCAAACAAAGATATTGACAAAATAGGGAGACCGCCAACATAGGGCTAGATAGCTCAAATGGTAGAGTGCCGGCACATTAATCTGGAGGTCATTGGTTCAAATCCCGCTCTAGTAAATCTTTCTTTGTTTAACCCTAAGTCAATAATAACAATGATAATACAAATGAAGTTATAGAGCGCCTAAGCCTCAAAGTGCTTTTTCGTATAAACAATATAACACATGGTTTTGTTCAATATGACAACACCTTATCTTTGCAGTGAGACAACTATTACATTCAAATTACAATGTGAAAATAATTGAAGCAGAAATGAAAATGATGTGCCAACATTTGCTTCCTTAAAAATTATGTTAATCCGATTGTCTGCTAAACAAAATATATTGACTAGTCAATCGACTGGACGTGTTGGAGTGATAAACAGAACAAGCATTCATAACGTAAATCGTATATAGACCAAAAGTCAGCACCCGAACTTGATCATGTATGCACAGAATTGTCTGCCACTGTACATGCCATTTGTTTGTTTTGTGAGAAGCCACCTAATGAAATTAGGCCCGGAAATAAAAAATAACAATTATATAAAGTTATTGTTTAAAAACAAGACTCATGCTTACTTCTATCACAAACGTCTCCGGTGTAGCCAGCTGGACATTGACACTGGAAGCCATTGATCAAATCCATGCAAACTCCCCCATTCAAGCATGGTAGAATTTCACACGCTGATATAGCTGCAGTTATAACAAGTCATTGATTTATCAAGCAATCTTTACATCAGTTAATACCATGGAAATAAAACCTTAGGGCTCGAATTTGGGAGAACAAACCCACAAGCTCAAAATTTGCACTGGACCACAAAACTTGTGACAAGAGTAAAAATGAGAAAAAAACTATCTACACAGTTTCACATTCAAAATGTTTTTAATTGAACAAAGCACTAAGAGAAGATTGATCTCAATTGTCTTATGGGTAACACCTCAACTGAACAGAAATGAAAGATATTTATCAGATTCAAAGTCAAAATTTGAACTAGTTTTTTAAATTAAAGATAACAGTGAAGTATTATTATTACCGAGCTTGCCTGGTAGCTATGCAATAAATCATTGAGGTGCCTAAAAAAGTATAGGATTTAAACTCCTAGTTTCCGCCTCTACAAATTATACAGTAGTTAACACACATCAGTGTATGGGTAAAAGAACAAAAATATTATTGTTGTTTGCGTTTTATTCACCAACCTGTTTGACAGAAGGTTCCTGTGTAACCCGCTGGACACTGACACTGAAAACCATTCACTAAATCCAAGCATGTTGCTCCATTCAAACATGGACTGCTTCCACATTCATTCACATCTAAATGAACAACAAACAAATGGAATATACAAAGTTTTGACTTGTCCAACGCTAAAAACACTGGCCTTGGGCCTGGGGTCCAGTGTACAATTCCAGCCCTTACAAAACTGTGAATTTGATGGAACTTTTGAAAAGATTCTGCTAGGGTCAAAACAGCAGGACATTTCTAACTTGGTTTACGAAAACAGTTTTGTATTATAAATTTGTATCGATTAAAATTAATCACTTTCTAAATTTTTAATCATAAATTTATCTGTCCCAAATTGAACCCTTAATCTGACATTTACCTGTTTGACAGTTTATTCCTGCAAATCCTGGAGCACATTCACATCTGTAAGCATTGGCCAAGTCAACACAAGTAGCTCCATTCATACAAGGAATACTGGAACACTCCATGATACCTGAGGATAATAATGTCACAACAAGAACAATTAGTGGTAGAATTCTAATCCTACATGATCCAAATTGAACACCATGTAAAAGAACAACTTAAATGTAACTGATGAACAAGGAATAAACTTTACCATTTTGACAGAATATTCCCTCATAGCCTGGTGGACAGTCACATCGGTAGCCATTGGGTAAGTCAATACAAGTTGCTCCATTCTCACATGAATGTGACACACATCCGTCAATGTCTAAACACAAGGTAAACATTTTTGTATTATTGACAACTTCAACATCATAGCATTCCATGGTCTCTGTTGCAAAGCAGTATTGAAGTTAAGGGAATATATAAAGAAAACATAGGGACATTACCAGTTTTTGCAAATTGAACTAACACTACATAAACCTACAAGTCCTCCATGCTGCTTCTTAACCACTTCCTGACAGTATTAACAAATCTTACCCTGCCTCTGCGCGGTATTATTTTTCAGAACTTTTTGGACCTTTCAAAGACATTTTTGTTGTTGAGAATGAACCCCGACTAAATAAACACAACAACTTTCTCATAAAATGCATAGTGATTTTTCGTTCTCTTTCAAGAAACTACTGAGTGTCTTACAATGAGTAGGCCTGAACCTTGGCCCTAAGCCACAGCTGATAATCAGCCATTGTATGCTGGACTCTCAAACTTGCCTCCCATATGCCGAATACATTGATAAATAATGGTGGCAGGCTATCGATCTCTCATAATTATCTTTGTTTGTACATCAAAAGGACGATGGTATGGAATCGGGGATTACACAAAACAAACCTTAAAAAGAGGGATTTTGAGCATGAATTCCAGCATAATTTGTCCCTCTTTGTACTGCTATACCTCTTGGATGCTATACACTGGAATGTCCAGGGGTGTAATTACATGTCAACCAGTCAAATGACGGCTACCAGTTTAGTCCAATGAGTTCAATTTAGTCAATTTGGTTTTCCTTCTTTTCTTTAAATTATGTATCCTAAGAATTGAAAAGTAATCACATGTCACTTACCTGTCTCACAACGACTCCCTGTGAATCCACTGGAACATGCACACTGGAAACTATTCTCTGAATCTAAACACACTCCTCCATTCATACATGGGAAACTCACACATTCGTTCAGATCTACAAGGAAAATATAAGAACAAGATATCAAGTCAAAGAATGCATGATGACTAATCTATTAAAGTAAGAAAAACCACTGTTAAATTTAATTACAAATAGTATTCAAGAGTCTAAAATAACAAAACCCTGGAACCAAATGGATTCCTGAGGAAGCCCGAAGCTTAACGATATTTTGCAAATGTTGAAAGACTGTGTTAAAATTAACAGCTCTGTTCAGTCATGGCATGAATGCATTCGATCAAGTGATGCTACCATTACCTGTTTGACAGAATACACCTGTAAATCCATCAGCACATTGACACTGGAATCCATTTACCAAGTCAAGACAAGTTCCTCCATTCATACAAGGTAGACTCACACATTCTGCAACATCTGTAGAATACGAAATATAACAATATTTTAAAATATTTTAAAATTGAATAGTTTTATATGAAAAGAATGTAGCATAAGAGTATAAACAAAGAAATTCTGTTCTTGGATTGATGATAGTTTTAAAATACTCAAGCTCAACCAACCTGTTTGACAGTTTATTCCTGTAAATCCTGAAGCACAATCACATCTGTAAGCATTGGACAAGTCAACACAAGTAGCTCCATTCATACAAGGAATACTGGAACACTCCATGACAGCTGTGGACAATAATGTAACAATAAGAACAATGAATGGTAGAATTCAAAACATTTATGATCAAAAAGAGCACCATTTTAAAAGAACACAAAGTAACTAATGAACAAGGAATGAACTTTACAATTTTGACAGAATATTCCCTCATAGCCTGGTGGACAGTCACATCGGTAGCTATTGGTTAAGTCAATACAAGTTGCTCCATTCTCACATGAATGTGACACACAGCCATCAATGTCTGAAAAAGATAAGAAAAAATATCTAGCTATAAATTAAGTCTCAACATTCAATAATAAAGAGGGAAAGTTCTTTTATCTGGGATTCAAGTTTGAAACAGGCTGTTTTTTCCAAAATTGACACTGGAATCCATTAACCAAGTCAAGACAAATTCCTCCATTCATACTCACACATTCTGAAACATCCTTTTTTGTATTCTATAAATTAAAATTCCAGGCCAAGGCGAAATAGGTGTAACAGTTTTGGCCTCTTTCAAATGCTGTTCAAACAAAAATATCTTTAAAAAACAATTTAAAATTAGGAAAGCTGTTTCTGAAAACGATCTGCTCACTAACCTGTTTGACAGAAGGTTCCTGTATAACCCGCTGGACACTGACACTGAAAACCATTCACTAAATCCAAGCATGTTGCTCCATTCAAACATGGACTGCTTCCACATTCATTCACATCTACAACAGAAATGAATGTGGATCAAATTTTATAAAAAAAGACAAATCATCACAACATAATTATTAACAATATCCATGATAGAATTTGCTCAGAAAAGTTCTGTTTTGTCCGATATCCAAGTCTTAGTCTTGGAACTTGGTATTGGACATCTGGGTCATGGTCTTGGTACTTGACCTTTTGGTCTTTGTCTATGACCTTAGTATTGGACCTATGGGTTGTGGTCTTGGTACTTGACCTTTGGTCGTCAGTCTTGGTATTGAACCTTTTGGTTTTGGTCTTGGTGCTGGACCTTTTGGTCTTCGTCTTGGGTCTCAGTTTTGGTACTAAACCATTGGTTCTCAGTCTTATTATTGGATCTTTTGGTCTTGGTCTCGGTATTGGAACTTTTGGTCTTGGTTTTAGTGTTAAACCTTTTAGTCTTGGTCTTGGTTATTGACCTTTGGGTCTTAGTCTTGGTACTAAACCATTGGTTCTCAGTCTTATTATTGGATCTTTTGGTCTTGGTCTCGGTATTGGAACTTTTGGTCTTGGTTTTAGTGTTAAACCTTTTAGTCTTGGTCTTGGTTATTGACCTTTGGGTCTTAGTCTTGATACTAAACCATTGGTTCTCAGTCTTATTATTGGATCTTTTGGTCTTGGTCTCGGTATTGGAACTTTTGGTCTTGGTTTTAGTGTTAAACCTTTTAGTCTTGGTCTTGGTTATTGACCTCTGGGTCTTAGTCTTGGTACTAAACCATTGGTTCTCAGTCTTATCATTGGATCTTTTGGTCTTGGTCTCGGTATTGGAACTTTTGGTCTTGGTTTTAGTGTTAAACCTTTTAGTCTTGGTCTTGGTTATTGACCTCTGGGTCTTAGTCTTGGTACTAAACCATTGGTTCTCAGTCTTTTTATTGGATCTTTTGGTCTTGGTCTCGGTATTGGAACTTTTGGTCTTGGTTTTAGTGTTAAACCTTTTAGTCTTGGTCTTGGTTATTGACCTTTGGGTCTTAGTCTTGGTGCCAAACCATTGGTTCTCAGTCTAAGTATTGGACTTTTGAGTCTTGGTCTTGGTACATGTATTTGATCTTTTGGTCTTGGTCTTGGTATTGAACCTTTTGGTCTTAGTCTTAGTGTTAAACCTTTTGGTCTTGGTCTTGATTATTGACCTTTGGGTCTTAGTCTTGGTACTAAACCATTGGTTCTCAGTCTTATTATTGGATCTTTTGGTCTTGGTCTCGGTATTGGAACTTTTGGTCTTGGTTTTAGTGTTAAACCTTTTAGTCTTGGTCTTGGTTATTGACCTTTGGGTCTTAGTCTTGGTACTAAACCATTGGTTCTCAGTCTTATTATTGGATCTTTTGGTCTTGGTCTCAATATTGGAACTTTTGGACTTGGTTTTAGTGTTAAACCTTTTAGTCTTGGTCTTGGTTATTGACCTTTGGGTCTTAGTCTTGGTGCTAAACCATTGGTTCTCAGTCTTAGTATTGGATATTTGACTCTTGGTCTTGGTACATGTATTGGATCTTTTGGTCTTGGTCTTGGTATTGAACCTTTTGGTCTTGGTCTTGGTACTTGACCTTTGGGTCTTAGTCTTGGTGCTAAACCATTGGTTCTCAGTCTTAGTATTGGATATTTGAGTCTTGGTCTTGGTACATGTATTGGATCTTTTGGTCTTGGTCTTGGTATTGAACCTTTTGGTCTTGGTCTTGGTACTTGACCTTTGGGTCTTAGTCTTGGTGCTAAACCATTGGTTCTCAGTCTTAGTATTGGATATTTGACTCTTGGTCTTGGTACATGTATTGGATCTTTTGGTCTTGGTCTCGGTATTGGAACTTTTGGTCTTGGTTTTAGTGTTAAACCTATAGGTCTTGGTCTTGGTTATTGACCTTTGGGTCTTGGTCTTGGTACTTGACCTTTGGGTCTTAGTCTTGGTGCTAAACCATTGGTTCTCAGTCTTAGTATTGGATATTTGACTCTTGGTCTTGGTCTTGGTATTGGATCTTTTGGTCTTGGTCTTGGTATTAAACTATTTGGTCTTAGTCTTAGTGTTAAACCTTTTGGTCTTGGTCTTGGTACTTGACCTTTGGGTGTCAGTCTTTGTATTGAAGCATTGAGGTATGGACCTTTGGATCTTGGTTTGGGTATCGACCTTTGAACCCTGATCTTGGTACTGGACCTGTAACTGTCAGTATTGATCTTAGTTTCAGACCTTTGAGATTCTATCTCACTCTTTGAGTCAATGTTTTCGTTACACAGATTGTCAAAGAATTAAAAGACATTTTCACTGCAAGCTGGTAGTTGTGCACATCGGGTCTTTAGGGTAAATATTCAACACGACTTACCAGAACAGGTTAATATCTGAAACAATGTTGGTATTAAATCCTATGAATAGATGAATGATAATATGATGTTAATGTACGAAGAAAATAGGAAATGGTGGACATGTCCGGATTAATGTTAATACAGTTTTTGTGTACAAAGTTAAAATGATCAAAACCACACATGAAAAGAAACTTTGACAGACATAAATGAAAAACAAAATATTTTATACAATTATTGATATTTAGATATTCCTACAGCCGCTAAAGTTATCACATCTGCAAAACAAACAAAGATTAAATTTAAAAAGGGAGAAAACAAGGAGAGCTGATTTAAAGACAAACACAATGTGCATACAAGTATACAAAGTTACAACAACAATTCTGTGAATGTATTGTTAATCTTGATAACACAAACATGCCAAAGATATCATGTCTGTCAAGATAAGCAATACATATATTAAGAACAAAGACTAGTTAGATGATTAAAAAAACTAAAAAAAACAAAAAAACATTCAAATCAACAAGTATCAAATGAAAAACTGAATGCCTAGAAACTCACCACTGTCACATAATGGTCCTTGCCAACCCAGTAGGCACTGACACTGGTACCCATTTAACAGGTTCACACAGTTAGCTCCATTCATGCATGGCAGACTCATACACTCATCGATTTCTGCAACAGACATACCAATATTACAGTCATATTTCTCAGAGGAGTTAAAATTAAACAACTGCCCAAGAAATTGTGTGAACATTATAACCCGGTGATGAATTACCCACAGTACACATGTTACCCGCCCAGCCTGGTGCCCATGACCTACCCATTGTACACGTGTTACCTTTCCAACCTGGTACCCACCTTGACTTACCCACAGTACACGCGCTACCCCCCCCCCCCCCCAGCCTGGTGCCCAACTTAATTTACCCACAGTACACATGTTACCCTCCCAGCCTAGTACCCACGACTTACCCACAGTACACGTGTTACCCTCGCAGCCTGCGTACCCATGATTTACCCACAGTACACGTGTTACCCTCGCGCCTGGTACCCATGACTTAACCCAAAATACATGTGTTACCCTCCCAGCCTGGTACCCATCTTGACTTACCCACAGTACATGTGTTACCCTCCCAGCCTGGTGCACAGAGACAGGTGAAGAAACCTTCCCCATTGACACATGTTGCATTGTTCTGACATGGACTACTGGAACATTCATTTATGTCTGTCCAATCAACAACAACAAAAATGAAAACAATTTCATACTGAGTATATTAAACTCTGCAAGTGCATTGCTGTGTCCGTTCATCAACATTGTATCTCCTGAAATGGCATTTATGTTACATGCAAGTTAAAAATGTGCCACAAGAAATCTTGTTTAAATTTTTTTGGATGTACATACAAAAACTCCAGGAGCCAAGCAACGTGTTGCATAGAACATCTCTTGTGTAAAATATTAATGTTATTACAAAATCAAGACACGACGTTGTAGCACTGACACTTTGTACGTAATTTGTTCTCCTTTACATGTACATACCTTGTTCGCAATTAATCCCAGTAAATCCTGTCTGACAACTACATGTGTACACAGTGAACATGTTATTACAGATTGCTTGGTTCAGGCACGGATTGGACACGCAAGGATTCAACTCTGAAAGTAAACACAAAGCAGGGTTAATCATTCACATCTGGATAAAGAATATTGATTTCACCTATTAAGTTATACAGAATTCAAACTGGTAATAAGGCATGCTCAGTGGGCTAGTGGTAAAGATATCTGCTGCAGAATGCAGGGCATATAGGCATACGACTAAGGGGGCAAGGGGGCAGCTGAAATTTTGGCAAAACAGTGGTGACAATCAGGTACACAGCAAGAAGGAAAAAGTCGGGCAGAGAAAGCAAAAATACTTTTTACCCGGAGTTAGAAATTAGTACTATTGTTTTTGTCAGTGTAAAATTTCAGGCAAATCAACTCCTCTGTCCCCTTAACCATAGAGCTAGGACCCATCCTTAACCAAGGAGTGCGTCCGAGATGCAGGGGTTGAGGGCTCAAATTCCACCAGTGTAGTATGTCGTGGATTTGTTTCCTGCTTGAATCGTGAAAGCACCAAGCAAACAGCACTTATTACACACCAGTGTAAGGTAACAGTATATAATGAAAATCTTGATGAGATGTGTAGCAAGCAAAGATTCTCCAATTTGACAAGAGAAAAAGAGAAAAAAGACAACAAAAAATGCACAGGAAAAAGTATCAAAAAGAAAACAAGAAAGAACCCAAGCCACAGATTTGCCAGCTGTTCTAACCACACCTTTCAAAATGTAACCAACGCTGAAGGATACACTTAATGTACTAGTGCAGGTCCATGTCCCCCTGTGTAAATTTTTCTTTGTTCAACCCAAAGTTATTTAAAATTTACCCAGTCAGTTTCCCTTGTGATTTATGATATTTGAAATATATTCTAAAGACTAAAAGTTCAATTACATCAAAAAATCTTTTGAAATAACATTTTGGAAATATTCATCTTGGGTTTCGGAAATTATTTCAATCAGTGAATGTTATGTCAGAGACTGATCCCTGGCTATATGGCAGTTAAATTGCTTCTGACTGGCACCTCGAACAAAGATACTGACAAAATAGGGAGACCGCCAACATAGGGCTAGATAGCTCACTCGGTGCCAGCACGTTACTCTGTCGCAGGTTCAAGTCTAACTCTAGTAATTGTTTTCTTTGTTCAACCCAAAAATAATGTTTTTAACAATTTAAAACACAAACCTGTTTCACAATTGACACCAGTATGGGATACTGGACAGCTACATGAGTATCCATTCAATATATCTAGACAGACTCCATCATTCAAACAGAGATTGCTAGTACACTCATCAATATCTGTAACATCAATATTTGTCATTGTTGTTATGAGATCTGTTTTTTTCCTTTCAATCAAATGAATCAACACATACAAAAATAGACACACATAAATAGCAAAATTTGACGTTGGCCCGGTACAGCAAGGGACAAAATGGGCATCACATCGTCTAAAATAATGTACCAGTTCAGAGTGTGCGGAAGTAAATGTGAATCAAGAATCTTGAAATTGGAAAAACATTGGAAAACATTGATTTGTTCACTTACCGTTATCACAATTGGTACCATTGAAGCCCAATGCACATTGGCAGATGTACTGCATGTTTGTACTCTGACATGTTGCACCATTCTGGCATGGAGTATTGATGCAGAAATCAATCTCTACAATATCAAAATCAATGTCATATCAAATTTAACAACTTCATTTCAATATCCTTAGAATGTATACTTATTCCATGTTCTTGTTGTGTATACAGAGAATCAAACAAAGATGGCTGCAGTGTGATATAGGTCTATTGCTTAACTCTTTCACGCACCAACCGGTCGCTAGCGACCGCTTTAAATGCCTTTAAAAAAATTGCTGTAAAACAAAAATAAAGATCGCACAGCTACACAGTTTTCAGAATGGGAAAGAGAACTCTTAAGGGTGCTATTGTGACCTGCGTTTTGGGAGGTTGCCATTTGCAAAAAAACCTGACTAAACGTTAATGTGTCTATAAGATCAATTCATCACTAAAATAAATGGTGCATAAAAGGGTTAATCCATTGCAACCTATAAAGTCACCAAACAGTCTGGTGCGGCACTGACTACTGATTATTAGATTTAACCACCTACTCTTGATAACATTTTCAAAGGGGGACATTCTCCTCCCAATTAGTTTCTTTGCCCCAGTTCCCCCCTCCCAAACACACCCACATGTGAAAACACCTGCATTCGGGACCTCCTATTGTCCCTCTTGTGTTTGTACTTCAACTTTTTGGCACCAGCTCCCTTTGGTTTTGTACACACTTTCCAACTGGGGACCTTTACCCAATCAGGGACCCAATTGTCCTTTTAGTTATGTGTCCGCGGTTCAAATGTGTACACTTACCCACACACATCTACATGGATTCTAATTTCTAAATCCTTGTTCTTTCCTTCCCTGTACTAAACATCCTCAAATACACTTTGTACACATAATTCCTTGTGGAGCACCCCAGTCTTTAGAATTCCCCTATGGAGACCTTTTGTTTTCCCATTTTTCCATTCAATACACACTGGAAATTCATTTTCAGTAAATTGAACTTTGGCTGGATAAAAGCCACTGGCCCATTTTATCATTCACGTTTGTTTTATAACCAACATGGCTCGACAAAACACCACCACACTACAGTTTATGTTTATTTTAATCACTCTTGTGGTTACTGTTTTATAAAATTGGAAATCAAATATTGCCCGCTAAATGTTTGATTCTTGCAATGCGGCTGACTTGATAACATATTTGTGGCGTGTCGTGGCCGAGCAGTTAAGAGCGCCGAACTCAAGCTCTGGTGTTTCTGATCAACAGAGTGTGGGTTTGAGTCCCGGTCATGACACTTGTATCCTTGAGCAAGATATTTACCATAATTGCTTTGTCTTTCGGTTGGGACGTAGGTCCCAGAACACTTATCGTGGAAGAGTAGGGGTTAATCCCGGTGTTTCTGGTTCATATAATAATGTAGCAAGCACCCTTGTTTACAGGTTTCCTCAGGCTTGCGAGCTACAGTGATTAAGTTAAATTATGAAGCATCCTTTGTTTCATTACCAGAAATATTTAATAATAATAATAACAAACACACAGGTTATGAGTTAATCTGTTTGTACCTATATCACATAGAGGTCCAGTGTAGCCTTGTACACACACACATTGGTAGCTGTTCAAGAGATTGTTACATGTAGCACCATTGAGACAAGGATCACTCACGCACTCATCTACATCTGAAATCAATTACATAAGAAATAACAAAAACAGGATTAGAAATTACAAAAAGATAATATGAACCATAATGTTATGAGGATCTCAACAGAAGTATTTCACTAATGTACACGCGTGTACATGTACAAGCTTTATGTTTACTCATGTGTACTGTCTGTACTACTCCTGTGGTCTGGCGCACTGATTTGGTGATTATGTGAGTAGCGGAATGTTTGTCTGTTTGGCTTCAGCACAAAAAGTAGCTAAGCACAACAAAATTATGCTTACCAGACTAAGGTTACCAGCCAAACTACCATGTCACGAGTACAATTTGTGACTGGTATTCTGCTCATTTCTGCTAAGCAGAAAACTGTTAAGCAATATTTGCTTAAGCAGCTCTATGAAATTGGGCCCAGGTATTTTGAGCAGAAGTTACATCATGAGTGCGGAGTGCTACTCTTGTGGGTACCCAACCACATAAAATCTCTTTTTGCAGGAAGTGTTGGCTCTGATAAGAAGAGCGGTTTGATTTATTCTCAACGTTTTGACTATCATGCTCTTGTTGTCTTCAGAAAACAGTACTGCTGTTGATGCTAACTTGAAAACAATATAGAAATTTTGAATAAATATTTACTAGATAATGTCTATGACATGACGTAATTCAACACATTTACCTATAGAACACATAGGTCCAGTCCAGCCAAGTTCACAAATACACCGGTATCCATTCAACTGGTTCACACAATTTGCTCCATTAGAACATGGACTACTCATGCACTCATTGATATCTGTGAATGAAAAAATGATAAATGACCACTGCTGTTTAGACAATCTAATTGGATGGAAAATAAGTGGGGTTTAATAAGACAATCTGATTGGACAGGAAACATGACCAAGACAATCTGATTGGATAGGAAATGACCACTGTAGTTTTTAAGACAATCCTATTGGATGGCAAATTATCAGTGCAAGTTGCAACCTAGTAGGATGGAAAATAACTGCGGTTTTATAAGACAATCTGATTGGATAGGAAAAAACTGCTGCAGTTTAAAACAATATGACTGGATCGGCAATTACCATTGCAATTTCCTACGCATTGTGTAATGCACATCACACACCTCATTGCCCCAGTGTTCCTGAATCAGCTGCTTTACCAACTACTTACCAACAGGATAATTTACATGATGCGCATTTGAACAAATTCATATAGAACTTGTGCAGAATAAAAACATAAATTAACAGATATGGTGCCCTAAATCCCTTATCCGCAAAGCTACAAACGACACTTCATCAGACAATGCAATACCTTGGCTGCAATCAAATCCTGTATATCCAGGTTGGCATTGACAAATAAAGAAGTCAAATTGATTGAGACAGGTGGAGTTATTCTGGCATGGTGTCCCAATGCATGCATCTTTACCTGTAAATAAAACAAATTGTAAACATAAAAAATAATGAATCAAATTGCATAATTGTAAACTTTTGTTAGCTATTACTTAATTTCTTCTTTTAAAAAGAATTTTATCAAAATGAACATGTGCCTTGTCCTGGCCGAGCAGTCTAGCACATAGGATTAAAGTTCTGATGGCCAAGTTATTCCGAGTGTGGGTTTGAATCCCAGGTCTTAACACTTTTGTCCTCGAGCAAGACACTTAACTCTAACTTGCTTCTCTTAACCTTGGTGTATAAATGCAAACCTTCAATGGCCGAGACAGTATTATGTATGGATTAACCCCTTAGCACTAAACTTGAGGTTGTATGCTCCCCATGGAGTTGAGAAAGTTTGGAATGGTTCGAGTATAACTGATGATACCAATGTCGTAAATCGCTTGGATCTGATATTACTGTCATTATTATTTCAATAACTGCTCACAATTTACCAGACAAAAGTGTAATAATTGGCCAAACTCTCCCCTTCCCAGGTGAGGCCACAGTTTCCCCTTCCCAGGTGAGGCCACATTTTTCCCTTTCCAGGCGAGGCCACACTCTCCCCTTCCCAGGCGAGGCCACTCCCCCCTTCCCAGGCGAGGCCACACTCTCCCCTTCCCAGGTGAGGCCACACTCTTCCCTTCCCAGGCGAGGCCACACTCTCCCCTTCCCAGGAGAGGCCACACTCTCCCCTTCCCAGGCGAGGCCACACTCTCCCCTTCCCAGGCGAGGCCAAACTCTCCCCTTCCCAGGTGAGGCCACACTCTCCCCTTCCCAGGCGAGGCCACTCCCCCCTTCCCAGGCGAGGCCACACTCTTCCCTTCCCAGGCGAGGCCACACTCTCCCCTTCCCAGGCGAGGCCACACTCTCCCCTTCCCAGGCGAGGCCACACTCTCCCCTTCCCAGGCGAGGCCAAACTCTCCCCTTTCCAGGCGAGGCCACACTCTCCCCTTCCCAGGCGAGGCCACTCCCCCCTTCCCAGGTGAGGCCACACTCTCCCCTTCCCAGGTGAGGCCACACTCTCCCCTTCCCAGGCGAGGCCACACTCTCCCCTTCCCAGGCGAGGCCAAACTCTCCCCTTCCCAGGTGAGGCCACACTCTCCCCTTCCCAGGCGAGGCCACAGTCTCCCCTTCCCAGGCGAGGCCACACTCTCCCCTTCCCAGGTGAGGCCATGTGCAGTCTTTCCTTCCCAGTAGAGGCCGTTTTTCCTTAAAGCAGTCAATTCAAAACATCACACTCACAACTCTGCATAACCTGAGCAGTATGAGACCTTGAAATGGCTGACATATGAATCTAAAAAACATTCACTGGCCTCACAAAACATAAAATATCTTATACCATAAACACAGCAAAGAAATACAACCTTGCTGCTTCATCTGCATGCAAATTGCAAATTTGAACGAAGAAACTTTAACAACCAAGTCGTCGTGCAAAGGGTGCAAAAAACTGTTGACCTTTTTTCCCATGAAACACTGTGAAAATAGCCCCTCCTGGGCAAACTGTACAGGGCGCTCTCCGGTCATTTTGACATACATGTACTTACCAGTTTGACACGTGTTGCCTGTCCATTCAATAGAGCAGTCACATTCATAGCTACTTGCAAGGTTTCTACAAAAGCCTCCATTTAGACAAGGGGTGGAGGCACAGAAGTTCACAGCTACAATCAAACAGAAATCGCAATCAATTCAAAATGGTTATTTCACTACAAATAAGTAACAAAGGCAAATTAGGCCAAGTTTTGCAATGGTTTATAATACCTCAAAAAGCCAATTCTCACAAAAGACAATAGGCACACTGCTTACAATACACTCAAATGTGTATTTACATGTGCAATGCTGCACCTTAAAATGGTACAGCATTGCGCATTGATATCAAAATGTGATTTGTCGATACTAGGTTGCATCAGACAATTAGGTAACTTTATTTCCTTTTTTAAAGCCTTAGGTCAAGCAATGAAATATTACCAAATAAACCCATTGCATATGATGTCACAAGCCCAAAACAGTCTCCTCACCGAGGTAAATGATGAGCTATTTTTGGCTGAGAATTGGCATACATTTCCATTGTTTGACATCCAAGATGGCGGCCAGTGCAAAGGGTCTATTGGTCTACTGCCAATCTGTGCATCAAAGATGGCTACTCTAATGTGTTTGGCTAATTTACAAAGAAAATGATTTACCTGTTTCACATCGGGTTCCTGTCCATCCAATGGAACACATACATTCATAGGAGTTTCCTACATTAGTACACACACCACCATTCAGACATGGATTCAAACTACATGCATCTGTAAAGATCTCACAGGTAGCTCCGGTCCAGAGTCCCGCGCAGGAACAAATGTAGGCAAATTTGTCTGGATCCTCTGAACACTGCCCGTTATTCTTACATGGTCCACTGACACAAGCCAAAAATTCTGCAAAGGAATGAGTTTGTTTTACAATAAATACTATTTACATGTTACATATCAAACCTTACAGTTAGGGACCTTGTCAAAATTAGTCCAGGACAACCAGTGGATAAGTACCGTCCAGGACAAAATTTTTTACCGGCTGTTAGTTCAACTTTGATAGAAATTGGAAAATTTACTTCATTTAAAATAAGCCTTGCTAATGATGTAATAGATGCGACATCACTGGTTGAGCGAGAAATTTTAAGAAACGCTCATGCCACCACAACAGGATGTGCAGATGAAATGCGGGTAAGAATGAAATGCAGATGTTCGCTAACATTCCTTGTTCCACCAGTGACGTCACATCATGAGCAGAGCATGTTTTTGTAGCGTTTCCAGACAGCATTATATTAAATGCAATACAAAATTTAAAAATACAAAAAGGTGATGATATCAGGTACACTTTCAGCATATTCATCATTTATTAATTACAAACTTTGACATGACATACGGACAAAGTAGTACCACACACATCCTGTAAACTCATCTAGGGCATCTGTAGAAACTAAAACTTATTCAAGTCTGCTTACAAAAGTAATGTTCATCGGGATTATTCAGTGATATGATTTTGTAAAAATTGATAAGTAAGTAATCCATACCAAATTGGCATTTGTAGATTGTGAAATTATTATGAATAAAAAACACACTTACGGATATCGCAATTTGTACCACTCCATCCATTCCTGCAGGTACAGGTATAAGATGTCTGACCATTTATACATGTGGCTCCATTCTGACAAGGATTGGATGCACAGACATCAAGCGGAGTGCCACAGTTCAGTCCTGTCCATCCAGCCGTACATTGACAAGAATAAGATGTCTGACCATTCATACATGTGGCTCCATTCTGACAAGGATTGGGTGCACAAAAATCAACCTGAGTGTCACAGTTCAGTCCTGTCCATCCAGCCGTACATTGACAAGAATAAGATGTCTGACCATTCATACATGTGGCTCCATTCTGACAAGGATTGGACACACAAACATCAAGCGGAGTGCCACAGTTCAGTCCTGTCCATCCAGCCGTACATTGACAAGAATAAGATGTCTGACCATTCATACATGTGGCTCCATTCAGACAAGGATTGGACGCACAAACATCAACCGGAGTGCCACAGTTCAGTCCTGTCCATCCAGCCGTACATTGACAAGAATAAGATGTCTGACCATTCATACATGTGGCTCCATTCTGACAAGGATTGGACACACAAACATCAACCTGAGTGTCACAGTTCAGTCCTGTCCATCCAGCCGTACATTGACAAGAATAAGATGTCTGACCATTCATACATGTGGCTCCATTCTGACAAGGATTGGGCGCACAAAAATCAACCTGAGTGTCACAGTTCAGTCCTGTCCATCCAGCCGTACATTGACAAGAATAAGATGTCTGACCATTCATACATGTGGCTCCATTCTGACAAGGATTGGACGCACAAACATCAACCGGAGTGCCACAGTTCAGTCCTGTCCATCCAGCCGTACATTGACAAGAATAAGATGTCTGACCATTCATACATGTGGCTCCATTCTGACAAGGATTGGACACACAAACATCAAGCTGAGTGTCACAGTTCAGTCCTGTCCATCCAGCCGTACATTGACAAGAATAAGATGTCTGACCATTCATACATGTGGCTCCATTCTGACAAGGATTGGGCGCACAAAAATCAACCTGAGTGTCACAGTTCAGTCCTGTCCATCCAGCCGTACATTGACAAGAATAAGATGTCTGACCATTCATACATGTGGCTCCATTCTGACAAGGATTGGACGCACAGACATCAAGCTGAGTGTCACAGTTCAGTCCTGTCCATCCAGCCGTACATTGACAAGAATAAGATGTCTGACCATTCATACATGTGGCTCCATTCAGACAAGGATTGGACGCACAAACATCAACCGGAGTGCCACAGTTCAGTCCTGTCCATCCAGCCGTACATTGACAAGAATAAGATGTCTGACCATTCATACATGTGGCTCCATTCTGACAAGGATTGGACGCACAAAAATCAACCTGAGTGTCACAGTTCAGTCCTGTCCATCCAGCCGTACATTGACAAGAATAAGATGTCTGACCATTCATACATGTGGCTCCATTCTGACAAGGATTGGGCGCACAAAAATCAACCTGAGTGTCACAGTTCAGTCCTGTCCATCCAGCCGTACATTGACAAGAATAAGATGTCTGACCATTCATACATGTGGCTCCATTCTGACAAGGATTGGACACACAAACATCAAGCTGAGTGTCACAGTTCAGTCCTGTCCATCCAGCCGTACATTGACAAGAATAAGATGTCTGACCATTCATACATGTGGCTCCATTCAGACAAGGATTGGATGCACAAACATCAACCGGAGTGCCACAGTTCAGTCCTGTCCATCCAGCCGTACATTGACAAGAATAAGATGTCTGACCATTCATACATGTGGCTCCATTCTGACAAGGATTGGACGCACAAACATCAACCTGAGTGTCACAGTTCAGTCCTGTCCATCCAGCCGTACATTGACAAGAATAAGATGTCTGACCATTCATACATGTGGCTCCATTCTGACAAGGATTGGACACACAAACATCAACCTGAGTGTCACAGTCCAGTCCTGTCCATCCAGCCGTACATTGACAAGAATAAGATGTCTGACCATTCATACATGTGGCTCCATTGTTCAGTCCTGTCCATCCAGCCGTACATTGACAAGAATAAGATGTCTGACCATTCATACATGTGGCTCCATTCTGACAAGGATTGGACGCACAAACATCAACCTGAGTGTCACAGTTCAGTCCTGTCCATCCAGGTAAACATTCACAGAAGTAGCCAAAATTGTTTCCACCTTCCAGGCAAGTTCCTCCATTTTTGCAGGGTTGACTACCACAGCTCAATATAACTATCCAAGAAACCATATACCATGATTAAAATTAAGAAATTCACAAGGTGCCAATATGAACCTATATTAAGAGACAATAGCAGCCACAAGCAGCTTGTACCAAAATGCTTCTCGCAGCCACAAGATTTGAAATACTTCCAAACATTCAAAACTGTCAAAACAAATCAAAGGGCAAGTCCTGAATTGACATTTTCCAATGAGTGCCATATTAAAAGAGCATACTGGTATTATCATAAAAAAATATATATAAATGTTTCTGTTTCTTTTATTGTTCTTCCATAAATATTTACTTGAAAAATTCATACAAAAAACCCAAGACAAAATCAATCACATCTGGTCATATGGTGATGATTGAACGAATGACCCTTCAGGGTAACAACGGGGCCCACGATATAGCTGATAATATTTTGTAACTAAATAGGAAAAGAACTTCATAAAACTGTTTCAATGTTTGGAAATGCACAAATATTTTTTTTAATATTGTTTTATACCTTGTCACCGCGACATTTCGATTTTTTTTTTTTTTTATTAAATTATGTAAAAGCAGCATACCCTTACTTAAAAAACCTTGTGTTGTGTGATGTACGATCGCCCACAAGTTTTTCCCAGAATTCCTTGCTCAATCATAACCCCTGGAAGTAGGTCTTTCTTCTTCTTTGATCTTGTGTCATGTCTAACTGTATGCAGCTTAAATTGACCATGTAAAAACATGATTCATTTGAACTGAATTACGTCAACAAATTTGCATTTTGAGACGCACGTGCTAAGCAGCCTACAAGCACTCAAAAGTTTTCGACAAGTGTGCGCGCAGAGCAGTCCGTTTTTGTAGCCAATCAGCGTTGTTTTTTAGCAAATCCCCTTCAGGGTTAGTAACAACATGTATCAATACGACGCACTCTAGTGAGGCTGCCCCTATTACCCTCGAGTAAGATGGAATATTGACCCCTCGCACCAACGTCACACACATCTTCTGTCTGCCACATTCATAAATTTGGGAGTCAAATTGCATGTAAAAATTATTGCCTAAAATGCACACTGCAATGTACAACACACAGGGACATTGATTCCAAAAACGGCACAATCAAGATTATTGTGATGATGACGTCAGGTGAATTGGGTCAATAGGAAATATTGCAGCTATACTTACGACTTTCACAGTTGGTTCCAGTCCATCCAGAAACACATTGGCATATGTAGATAAATGTGTCTTGTGAATCTAGGCATGTTCCTTCATTCTGACATGGCTGACTTTCACAACTGAGCAGACCTACAACAACAAGATTAATTCCACATCATTGCTAGTCTTATAAAAACAATAGTATTTATTATAGCGGCATTCTACTGTAGTAATAATTTTTGAAATATACAAAAAAGTACGTCTGAAATCTGACAGACTTTTCATGTCCACAACATGTCACACAGAAAGTAACTGAAAAAATACTTACGTATTTGACAGTTTTGTCCAGTCCAAGGATGTGCACAATCACAGATGTAGGATGTCTGCTGGTTGTTACATGTCCCTCCATTGGTACATGGGTTAGAATCACAGTTATTAATGGCTATTTCACAATTGTCTCCAATCCAACCTGCTTGGCATTGACATATGTAGCTGAAGCTATCAAATGCATCTAAACATAGCCCTCCATTTTCACACGGTTGACTGTCACAAGTCAGTAGACCTTTAATCAAACAAAATTTAACAAGGATTTATTATTTTATCATCCCCAGAAATAATCTGTTTTTAGGAGGGTGTTACAAAAATAGAAAAGCATAATTATCAATGCACAAAAGAGATTAGAATCAAACGGTGATTTTATT
This sequence comes from Plazaster borealis, assembly GCA_021014325.1. Taxonomy (NCBI): domain Eukaryota; kingdom Metazoa; phylum Echinodermata; class Asteroidea; order Forcipulatida; family Labidiasteridae; genus Plazaster; species Plazaster borealis. The sequence continues at coordinate 28,240,214 of CM037475.1, forward strand.
TGTTTGATGAATGATGATTCACATCATTTGTATGGCACCATCTGTTTCAAAAACAATCAAAGGCGCGAGCTCCTCCAATAAAATTAGCATTTAAATGTCTGAAGGAAGATGTGAGTCTTGATCGAAGCTTTGAAGTGGTCCAGGTTGTCAATTTCGCGAAGAAATGATGGGAGGGAGTTCCACAGGCAAGGAGCAATAGAGGAAAATACCGGTCTCCATATCTCTTGAGATGAGTGATGGGCATCTAGAGAGAAGGCCAGATGAGCGAAGACCAGGGAAAAATTATTGTTTATTTATTTCATTTTATTTAGCCATAACAGGGAAGCCCAATCAATTGTCAATGAACTGTTCTCCCTGGGGGCCCTGGATACATACAATATTAACGCTTTCAGGCACCATTTATTTTAGTGATAAATTTATCATATGGACAAATTAATTGTTTACTAAGTTTTTGCAAATGGCGACCCCCCAAAAACAGGACACAATAGCGCCCTAAAGAGTCCTTTTTCCCATTCTGAAAACTGTGTGGCCATGCGATCTTTATTTTTCGTTTTACAACTATTTTTCTGAAGGGATTTAAACCGGTCGCTGGCGACCAGTCTGCACATGAAAGAGTTAATAACCTGTTTGTATTGGTTACACCACGTTTCAAAATCATGTATGATTTTGAAATGACCTTTGTGAAAGTTCAAAATGTGACAAAATAAAGTTTAGGAAGTCAGCTTTGAACCTGTGTATGTCTTGACTACAGTCATCGATTCTAAACTATTTATTTGAAATTTCAAAAGATGGTTATTTATTGCTTTTTAAATGCATGACATTACACAGATTTATACAGAGCACTGCTGGGGTTGAGACAAACAATGATGTTAGAAAGTATTAAGGTTACATCGCCTTGAGGTGGAACTGATCTGCAACTGTTTGCGCTTTATAAATCTCTCTTTATTATTATTATTAATATTTACATAGGGTGCATTCGAGTAGCTTCCTCGATGCTCCCCGGGTTAAATCATATTAGAGTGAGCGTCAACAATCGAGCGACAAGGGCTAAATGAATGACTGCAAACCTACTCCTGTGAGTTGTGGGACAGCGTAAATGTCAAAGGTCAATGCTCACCATCCTTTGGTGTTCATAAAAAATTATGAAAAAAAACCTTTGTTTCTAACTTATGGCTAGGACTGAGGTTTGAATTATGTGTGATGACTTACGTGTGTCACATGTCTGTCCAGTCCATTCTTGGAGACATTGGCATACATACGAGGTGTCCTGATTAATGCATGATGCTCCATTCAAACAGGGATTAGAAGAACATTTATCAGGTATTTGACATGTAACTCCTGTCCATGCTCCAGTGCAACTGCAGAAATATCCAAACGGACCGGGCGACTCGAAACACGTTCCCCCGTTCTGGCATGGTTGACTGCCACAGCTTAGTATACCTGAAATTTCAAGTTGAAAAAGAATATGTAGTTTGTGCTAGAGATCATCAGCCAACGAGATTTGCATAAATAACCACAAACAAATGAGGCTTTCGTAAAATGCCATGAACCAGTGAGGTTTGCATGAATTTAAACCAATGAGGTTTGGATTAGAAAAAACATCAAACAGTAAGGTTTGGATAAATAATCATCAACCATTGAAGTTCAATAGTTAACTAACCATCAACCACTGAGTTTTAGATAATTAACCATGAACCAATGAGGTTTAGATAGATATCCTATCCAATGAAACAATATGATTAACATAAAACACCATCAACCAATGAAGTTTAGTACAAATATCAATGAGTTAGTGAGGCTCGGATAACGAACTATGAACCATTAAGGTTTGGATAAATAACCATCAACCAGTGAGGTCTGGATTAAAGCCCAAGAAGCAATGAGGTTTGGAAAAATAACCATCAGCCAATCGTCAGCTTAGTGCTATAAGGTCATTAATTGTAATTTCATACTCATAATGATCAAAAGGTCATTAAATGAAAAATTCGTATAAATTTGAAAAAATAAATCAAAATCAACAATAAATGTTTCACTTAGAAAATGAATGTTTCTTTTTGCCAAACAAATACTTAGAAGACAACTCTTAGTCAATAAGCCCCATTTACCAGGAGCTCCAAAATATGCAAAAGCAATTTTATGAAACCTATACAAATTGCACTAATGACCTTATAGTCCTGAGCAGACACAATGAAGTTAAATAGTTATATAACCATCAACCAACGAGGTAAAGATAAATAACTAACCATCTCAACCATCTCATAGTGATAAATTTATTATACGGAAACATTAATTGTTTACTCGTTTTTTGCAAAAGGCGACCCAACCCAAAACAGGTCACAATAGCACCCTCAAGAGTCCTCTTTCCCATTCTGAAAAATGTAGGGCGGTGCGATCTTTATTTTTTGTTTTACAACTATTTTTTCTGAAGGGATTTAGACCTGTCGCTAGCGACCGGTTGGCGCATGAAAGAGTTAATAGCCAAGAAGCTATGCCTGCTCGGAATGTTTATGGTTTCTTACTCAAGTCCTATACAAATGGCAGTGTTGAAAGGAAACCTCAAAATAAAGACTAGTGAAAAGCTGGGGGACTAGTAAAAAATGACAAGCTAAATGGTTCTGCTGGTTAGCAACTGACGAACACTGAAAACTGTTTGAAAAATGCACAAATGTACAGTTCGGTACATCATGATCAACTCATATAATTAATTACCAGTAAATGTACATTTGTAGGCCTTTGTCTTGCACTTCTTGCAAATGGTTGGTTTCTCTTGATAAGGTGTTAAGTCCCCCCCCCCTCCCGAATGAAATTGTCCAGTTACGCCACTGCACAACCCTATCACAATCTTACGTGTATCACAATGTGTTCCAGTCCATCCAGCTTGGCATTGACAAGAATAGCCACCAGTTCCCTCAATGCACTGTCCATTCAGACATGGCTGGCTGGTACAAGTTAAAAGACCTATAAGAAAAATAAACAAACAAACAAACAAACCATGTCATACACACCGCCTTCAATCTTAATAGATTGAAGTGAATAACTGACAATTTGAGCATCATTACAGTACTTTGTAATGCAGAGATTTAGGGAATTATACATAAGCTTAGTTTCTCAATTAAAATTTCGTTTTTTTAGTGATTAATCGATCCTATGGAAGCATTAATTGTTAAATTTCGTTTCGCAAATGGTAACCCGCAAAACACAGGTCACAATAGACTGTGCAAGTCTCGCGCGTATCGGGACGAGAAAACACGCCAAACGAAGAACAAATATTTTTCTGAAATCAAATCCGTGTTTTAAATTATATCTAATGACAAAATCTGAACAACAAAAATACTCAGTACAATTTTTATAAAATTAGTTTTAGCTTTTATAATAAGTACACAAATAATGTGTTAATTATTAATTAAACATAATTAAAACTCAGGGACAAGGATGCTTATTTGTTCTTAACTTTTCAGAAACTCCTTACGCGGATTTGCGAAGGTCACACCGGCGTAAAATTAACACTTAGCGCAGTTTATAGAGGACGCTGACGCCTTAACAACCATAGACTACAATGAAAAGGCATCGCGTTGCAAATACAGCATCTGGCAATTATCATCGCGCATCCAAAACAAGCGTTTACATAAGTTTTGTTATCGGAGGTGAGCACTAAATTCTTAATTTTTTGCAGTAACCGGAAGCTGAGGTCAAGTTTAATTCTCGAGTTTTCTTCGTTATATTGTTGAATTGATTTTTCTTTCATATTTTTTATCACTAAGTATTACATTCCCAACAACATATATAATTTTCATAGTCATAAACTACGTTAAACTAAAATAATTGACGAAACAAAATCTCGCCCACGTAAAACTCCATATGGTTGGGACCACGGTGGTCCCGGAAGTTCGAATGAGCGCGAGACTTGCACAGTCTTTAGCACCCTCAAGAGTCCTCTTTTCCATCCTGAAAACTGTGTGGCAGTGCGATCTTTATTTTTAACTTTATAACTATTTTTCTGAAGGGATTTAAACCAGTCGCTAGCGACTGGTCGGCGATTGAAAGAGTTAACAGAAATACTGAGCATGCCTGCAGAGTGGAGTCAGGATACATCAATGAAAAGTAATGCACATGAAGCAATGTTAAAACTCATTTATATTTAAGTAGACTGTAGTATCTAACAGGTGTTAAACCTCACTGCTAGATGTGTGAAAAGCAAGTTTTGGATGGGGCCACAAAGGCACAAGGAAAGTTATTGGAGCAGTCAAAGCATGATATGGTCGGGAAGTCTTGATTTAGAAATGATGTCACACAGAAATAACATTTTTAATTTTTATTTATTTATGAGATATCGCCCAAATCACAAGGCCGGACGGCCACTTCAAGGTGAGGGCTACACTTATACTGTCACCAGGGGCACGTTGCCACCTACTCCTGGGACTGAAACAGGGTTACCCCCTTCACAGTCCGTAAGGAATGTAGACATGGGTATCATCCACTAGGAGTCTGGCTGGTAGAGCAGAATGCACTACCTTCCCAACTTTTCCGAAGCAATTATGGTTAAGTGCCTTGCTCAAGGGCACAAGTGTCACAACCGGGATTCGAACCCACACTCTGCTGCTGACAACACCAGAGCTTGGGTTCGGTGAACTAGACCACTCGGCCGAGACACGCCACAACATAGGATTAATTACATCATTTCCCTCTAGGTTGAACGCCAAAGTGGTCAACGGGGAAGAATCTGGTCAGTACCTGGGGAACTTGAAGAATGTGTGTAGTGTGTTCACTGAATTATGGGTGTGAGCTTTGAAATGACAAGAGTATGGGCCACCTTTTAACATTTTGGCGGAAGACTGAATTTGATAAAAAAATGTCCTCATAATATAAACAAAACCCCCCCAAAACGCACGAGCAGTTGTAGACAGAACTTACGTAAATTACAGAGAGTGCCAGTCCAACCCGGTGCACATTCACAGAGGTATCCTCCACTGTTAAAGTTTTCAAAGCATGTACCATTATTCAGACAAGGTTGGCTTACACAGGTTAGGGTTTCTGTAAGAAAAAGTATAAAGCACAATATGCAGTTACCTTTACATCGTCTTAAAAGAGTGAATGAGAGTGTTTCTAAACCTCGTCATGGTTTCCAACAGGCATTTTTACCCCCATTTTCGCCATTTACAAATCTAACCAAAAGACTTTTCTGGTCGAAGGTTCTAGTACACCAGAAGTCATTGTGTTGTGGTTCCTGGTCATGGCAGTTGTGTTTTTGAGCAAGACACTTTACCATTGCTTCTTTTGTAAGCCGTAAGCCGTATGTTCCTTGTGTTGTGTAATGCATACAGAGAACCAAGTACACTTAGTGTGAAGAGAGGGGATACCCTGTGTATCTTGCACTGTGCCAGTGGAATGTACTTCAATGCATTAAAGGCACTGAACACGTTTGGAAATTGTCAAAGACCAGTGTTCTCACTTGGTGTATCCCAACATATGCATAAAATAACAAGCCTGTGAAAATTTGGGCTCAATTGGTCATCGAAGTTGCAAGAAAATGATGAAAGAAAAAACACCCTTGTTGTACAAATTTGTGTGCTTTCAGATAGGAATAAAAACTTCTTGCAAGAAGTTTTTATTATTTTAGTGAGAAATTACCTCTTTCTCAAAAACTATGTTACTTCAGAGGGAGTCAATTCCTACAATGTTTTATACTATCAACAGCTCTCCGTTGCTTGTTACCAAGTAAGTTTTTATGCTAATATTTGTTTTGAGTCATTACCAAACGTGTATGATGCCTTTAAGTGGCAAATCAGGATTCAGGAAGTCATGAAAACACAAAATATCTTATTATTCACTGGTCATGCTTCTTTATAGTACAGTTATAAACAGTTATATAATAGGCCATAAAACTTTGTGAAAATTGGGCTAGAAAGCTAAATTGGTAGAGCACCAGCCGTAAACCTGGAGGTCGCAGGTTCAAATCCCACTAGTGGCGTGTCAAGCGTTTAAGAGCACCTGACACAAGCTCTGGTGTTTCTAATTAGCAGAGTGTGGGTTTGAGGCAATTGCGTCCCTGAGCAAGAAACTTTACCATAGTTGCTTTGTCCTTCAGATGGGATTAAGCCCAAGGTCCAGTGTACTAGAATAGGTCATGCACGTAAAAGAACCCAGAACACTTATTGTGGAAGGGTAGGGGTTAACCCTGGTGTTTCTGGTTCACTTAGCATGCACCCTTGTTTACAAGTTTCCAGAGGCTTGCGAGCTACAGTGATGAAGTTCACTTATGAGGCATTCTTGGTTTTGTGGTGAACTGTTAAATGAACTGTTGTTATTGAACTGTTGTTATTCAAGAACTGTTATTGTTGAACTGTTATAGCGCCCTCTCTCATGTTTCCTGTTTATAGGTCATGGTTCTGTTTTACATATAATATAAGCAGGTTGACCAATTTGCATAAAAGTAATACATTGTTTTAGGGCGCCTTTTTCACTACAGTATCACACCGTCATTCTTGCTCCAGAAGTTGTCTCTTTTTTCATCCTTGTTTCGAGCTATTGATATAGGATCAGCAACATTTTCTCCGAAAGTTTCATTACCAGAAATATATAATATTAATAATAATAATACTAAATTTGTTTGCATTTTACACACAAATTTATATCTACATGAATGCTTCTTTCAACTTGAGAAAATCAATACAGAAACTCAAATACAAATCATGTATAATACCTTTGAATAAAACATCACACTCGTTACATAAAGTCTGACTATAAGCCAACTTACCAATGCCACAGTTAACTCCTCTCCATCCTGGTTGACATACACATAAATATGCTCCATTGGCATTACTGGACCCTTCAAAACAAGTTCCTCCATTTTGACATGGCTGACTAGAGCACGGGAAGGCCACTATATGAAATATGAAAGGAATATTCTTATTAAACTGCTCATTGCTAAATTGTTTTCACACATGAAAAGATGTTTGACAACTCAATCGTGAAGCACATTTTCTTACACAACAGCACGCATTTGCCATACATGTGGGTCATTTTAACAAACTTTATTATAAACCTGAAGATTTCATTTTACAGCAAAATAAGTAATGAAAAACTCCTTTTACTATGTTATCACAAACCTTACAAGGACTTTTTGTATTTTTTCCGTAGTGTGATATGACAACTCAACCACTTTTTTGTACACGAGTGAGGTTTGTAGTAACACCATGTACAATAAATCTCTCTTATGAGTTATGGTGGGTCTGAAAAGAACCCCCGGTGTAACAACTCATTGTTTCAACAGTACACCCTGATTGTCTTCAGGAGAAGGCATTCCGTAGGTGTTTTGTTATTTGGGATCCTTCCACTCCATTTTAAAAACAATCGCATTTCTGCAACCTTATTTTATATTACCACCATTGGAAAAGATCTTTACTACTTGTAAGGTTTGTCAGCTTTTTAGATCTCACTCTTTCCTTATACATTTTTGGAAAACTCTTGTTCCGCTCAGTCATTTGGGGCTAACATTTTCCAGGGAGTTGTTTTTTTGTTTTGATTTTCTTTTTAAATGCAAGTTCAACCAAACAAGGCCAAAAGCTACTCTTGGTAAGGGGCTTCAAGAAGAAAACGTTAAAGATGAAAATAACTCAGGGGAGCTGAAGGTAGAAATTGATATTCCTTTAAATCAGTCTAGATTGTAGGATAGAGGGAAACATGCACCAGGCATGGAGTTCAAGAGATGCAGTACAAGGAATAAAGCTGTTGGAATGGCTCTTTGTTCTACATCTCGGCAAAGAGATAAGACGTTATGACTAACAAAATCAAGTATTTTTATTCATTAAAATTGAGTACACATGCACAGTACTAAATCACACTGCATGTATACCTGACACATGTTCAAACCACATGTTACAGTCAGTAAGATAGCATTATTGAATGACACGCATGACAGCATTTTCTCCATCGTCTTCTTCAGATAAATCACCTCAGTATCAGCCTACCTTTGAAATTACAATCCACCATTGAAAAACAAAAACTGGAAACATCACAAATTTTGAGTGCTATTTTGACCGTTTTATCAATAAACCTACCATCATGCAAAAGAAATGGCTGCATGCTTACAGTAACATTGCTGTGATCTTGCAAATTATCAGTGCGCCCTCAGGTGATGTATTTTTGAGAGAAAGTTCATTATCTAGAGGGTAAGAAATGCACATTGATATCGTGCAAATTGTACTATTGATGGTTAATAAGTTAAAACAGACAATGTTAAGACTGTTGAGATAATTATTGTAAGTAGAGAGCTCACCCAGATCACAGTTTTTTCCCGACCATCCAACGGGACATACACAGCGATATTCAAACAAACCGCTTCCTTCAAAACACTGGCCTCCATTTTGACACGGATTACTCAAGCAGGCTGTAACAACTGCACAAAAAATAACAATAACAAAAGTGTCAGACCAAAACCTTCTAGAATATTCTGGTATACTTTATTGTGATTGTACAGATTCTTATATTGTGATTGTACAGATTCTTATATTGTGATTGTACAGATTCTTATATTGTGATTGTACAGATTCTTATATTGTGATTGTACAGATTCTTATATTGTGATTGTACAGATTCTTATATTGTGATTGTACAGATTCTTATATTGTGATTGTACAGATTCTTATATTGTGATTGTACAGATTCTTATATTGTGATTGTACAGATTCTTATATTGTGATTGTACAGATTCTTATATTGTGATTGTACAGATTCTTATATTGTGATTGTACAGATTCTTATATTGTGATTGTACAGATTCTTATATTGTGATTGTACAGATTCTTATATTGTGATTGTACAGATTCTTATATTGTGATTGTACAGATTCTTATATTGTGATTGTACAGATTCTTATATTGTGATTGTACAGATTCTTATATTGTGATTGTACAGATTCTTATATTGTGATTGTACAGATTCTTATATTGTGATTGTACAGATTCTTATATTGTGATTGTACAGATTCTTATATTGTGATTGTACAGATTCTTATATTGTGATTGTACAGATTCTTATATTGTGATTGTACAGATTCTTATATTGTGATTGTACAGATTCTTATATTGTGATTGTACAGATTCTTATATTGTGATTGTACAGATTCTTATATTGTGATTGTACAGATTCTTATATTGTGATTGTACAGATTCTTATATTGTGATTGTACAGATTCTTATATTGTGATTGTACAGATTCTTATATTGTGATTGTACAGATTCTTATATTGTGATTGTACAGATTCTTATATTGTGATTGTACAGATTCTTATATTGTGATTGTACAGATTCTTATATTGTGATTGTACAGATTCTTATATTGTGATTGTACAGATTCTTATATTGTGATTGTACAGATTCTTATATTGTGATTGTACAGATTCTTATATTGTGATTGTACAGATTCTTATATTGTGATTGTACAGATTCTTATATTGTGATTGTACAGATTCTTATATTGTGATTGTACAGATTCTTATATTGTGATTGTACAGATTCTTATATTGTGATTGTACAGATTCTTATATTGTGATTGTACAGATTCTTATATTGTGATTGTACAGATTCTTATATTGTGATTGTACAGATTCTTATATTGTGATTGTACAGATTCTTATATTGTGATTGTACAGATTCTTATATTGTGATTGTACAGATTCTTGTTCTGAGGAAACCATAACCTACAACAGAATGCATGTTTTCAGAGGCCATTTTATTAATCTCTATTACTATACCTCATACATATTCATAATCGAGAGCCAAATTCTCACTGGTCGATTCACCGTCACATGCCAGGAACTATTTTTGCTGTTTACCAACCACGTGCGCCAGTATTCACGTACAAGGTATACGCATGCATAGTAGACTGTCGCATGGGCAACACTCATGCACAGGGCAATTAGGCATGTGTAACAGACTACTATGCATGCGCTTTTACGAAGCAATCTTTGAACTTTCGCTCCCATGCGGGTGCAGTATATTGCACACGCGCAAACATCGCTTGCTACATACACATGAAAAGATGGTGGAACACATGATGCCGAACTAGAGAGAAGCAAGAGGTATAAAAAAAAATCTATAACATGGTTTATTTCCCCAACTAAAGCCACAAATGGTAAGGAAGAGGTGGTGTGTGTTCAGTCAACTAAAGCCATCTATGGTAAGGAAGAGGTGGTGTGTGGTCAGTCAAATAAAGTCACCTATGGTAAGGAACAGGTGGTGTGTGTTCTGTCAACTAAAGTCACCTATGGTAAGGAAAATGTGGAATGTGTTCTGTCAACTAAAGCCATCTATGGTAAGGAACAGGTGGTGTGTGTTCTGTCAACTAAAGTCACCTATGGTAAGGAACAGGTGGTGTGTGTTCAGTCAATTAAAGCCATCTATGGTAAGGAAGAGGTGGTGTGTGGTCAGTTAACAAAAGTCACCTATGGTAAGGAAGAGGTGATGTGTGTTCCATCAACTAAAGTCACCTATGGTAAGGAAGAGGTGGTGTGTGTTCAGTCAACTAAAGTCACCTATGGTAAGGAACAGGTGGTGTGTGGTCAGTCAACTAAAGTCACCTATGGTAAGGAACAGGTGGTGTGTGTTCTGTCAACTAAAGTCACCTATGGTAAGGAAGAGGTGATGTGTGTTCTGTCAACTAAAGTCACCTATGGTAAGGAACAGGTGGTGTGTGGTCAGTCAACTAAAGTCACCTATGGTAAGGAAGAGGTGGTGTGTGGTCAGTCAACTAAAGTCACCTATGGTAAGGAAGAGGTGGAATAAGTTCAGTCAACTAAAGTCACCTATGGTAAGGAAGAGGTGGTGTGTGGTCAGTCAACTAAAGTCACTTATGGTAAGGAAGAGGTGGAATAAGTTCAGTCAACTAAAGTCACCTATGGTAAGGAACAGGTGGTGTGTGGTCAGTCAACTAAAATCACCTATGGTAAGGAACAGGTGGTGTGTGGTCAGTCAACTAAAGTCACCTATGGTAAGGAACAGGTGGTGTGTGGTCAGTCAACTAAAGTCACCTATGGTAAGGAACAGGTGGTGTGTGGTCAGTCAACTAAAGTCACCTATGGTAAGGAACAGGTGGTGTGTGGTCAGTCAACTAAAGTCACCTATGGTAAGGAACAGGTGGTGTGTGGTCAGTCAACTAAAGTCACCTATGGTAAGGAACAGGTGGTGTGTGGTCAGTCAACTAAAGGGTAAGGAAAGGGGTAATTAACAGCCCCAGTCCTTTTCCAGGTGTACATACCATTTCCACAGTCTGTGCCACTAAATCCTGCAGTACAGTTACATGTATATGAAGTCTGCATATTAGTACAAACTGCTCCATTCTGACATGGGTCGGGACTGCATAGATCTTCAGGAATGAGACATAATGGTCCCTTCCAACCATCAAGACATGCACAGGTAAAGGTGTTACCAGATGGTGAACAGATTCCTCCATTCATACAAGGGTTGTCATCACAGGACTGAACCTCTGTTAAATAAAAACTCTTCTTGAAGTATTACCATAGCATAGATAATGATTCACAAGTTTACATACTTTATACATTTGGTATAACATTTGATACACATTTGTATTGGTATCGAGTAATAAACAAGAAGGGAAACTGACTAGGTTAATATAAATAAATTATTATTATTATTATTATTATTATTGAGCAAAGAAAAATTGACCAAAGCAGGGTTTGAACCTGTGACCTCTGGGTTTACGTGCCGGTGCTCTTCCAGTAAGTTTCTCTTTTGATTTAATACTTGATATTGTAACATGCCATCATTGCGGTCTAAGGGCTTTATTTGTTAAGTTTACAGAAAAACCTGTGTCTTTTTTGGATTTTCGTTAAATAATAGACTAAATTCAAGCCAGTAACGTTAATAAAACCTTTAAAGACAGATGAAGAAATCAACTGAATAGAAAAGAAAATAGACTCTCAGAGAACTGAGTTTCGTTTCATTACAATTTCTCATACTCAATAACTTCTATTAGATAATTTGTGTTGGAGCGACTTTGTTATTTAATTATCTGTTCTTTAATCAACATGCAACCTAATTCTGCTTGTTTCGGCGAGAGCCACAATTTTAGTAAATCTGTTAAACAGTATGCACGTGAGGTACCTGGGGATCCAGTGGCACACATGCAACGGGGATAAATGTAGTATGTGTGTTTTTGCCCATACACCGGTGTGAGTTAAGCACTGTATACTCAGTATTTCCCCCCCCCTCGCCAAGTCCTGTAAAAAAGAAAAGCCTGTGAATTTTTTCAGAGGACTCAGAAAAGTACTCAGCGTATGGTGCTTACTTAACTCACATGGGTGTATTTCTTTCATGTGATGACATTTCTTACCAATTTCACAATTCCTGCCGGAGAATCCTGACGTACACAGACAGTTGTAGATCGTTTGTAAATTGACACATGATGCACCGTTCAGACAAGGAGTAGAGGCACAAGTATCTAGAGGCTCGTCACAAAATGTTCCTACCCATCCAAGTGTACAAGAGCAGTAGTATCCAATGGGAGAGTCTACAGACTGGAAGCATGATGCAGCGTTCTGACAGGGGCTTTGAGAACAGGCAGTGATTGCTGTAACCAAAATAATTCATTAATGAAATACTGATAATGAATACATGTTAAGATATGATATGCATCAAACTGCCCGCATGTAACCTAAAATAACACAGTCGCACGGGAAACATGACACCCAAAATAGCGCAATCAAGATCATGTAATGTCAATACTCACATACTGCACTAGAAGTCATTTGATTAACAAGAAATTATTTATGTTTTACAAGTATATGACTCTCACTTTGAAAATATGACACATCATTCTAATGTATGACTAGAAAAGATGATTCAAAGATTTATAGTCTGACTGCTTCGTTTGTTAAATGTCCCTCAGTACTTGCTGCTTATTTGGTTTGTAAGTCAAGATACACACAAAAAAGCATAACGATCCCCCATAAATTGTTAATCACTGCTTCTTGAAAATATGAACAGAATTTGAGGAGAACTTCAAATGGCGTTTAACAAAAAGATGATTAGATTGAAAGTAGCCTTTTTAACCAGTTCGCTTCAGGTTTAAAAAACCTTTTCCTGTTACCCATGAGGGATTATTTTCAGTCAAAAGCAACTTTTTGGGGGGCCATTAATAATTTTGTACCATTAAAACTCCATTTGGAAGCCCATATAAAGGTGTTTTCTTAGTGACATTTACACATTTTAATGGCTTGTTTATTTTGTTTTATATATTTTGTTTACAGTAGTTATTCTAAAACAAAATGAGTTGAAAAATCGTTGAAAAGCCGTTGTGTAACAGCCGATCAATGACCCACAGCATTCCGGAGAGAAATAAAAGGCCTCCTAATAATTCATCTTTACAAAATGTTGACTAGTTTGTGAAAGGAACAGGTCTTCCATGAAGGCATTAGGCACAAATCCATCCAAAGAGTTATTCCGTTTATTGTTTGCAGTGCCTTTTGACTAAGGCCATCAAACCATGACCACAGGGAGTCTGTGAAACATTTGCCTGTGTATGCACAATCTGCTACAGCAACGCGTGGCCTGTTGACATAACACGCACAGACATTTAAATGTCAGTTTATAAGACCGCTGCTGTGTGTTGCGTAAGAGTTTTGTGCATTCTTGCGTCTTCCGAAACGAACTGGTTAAAAAAATTGACAAATATGTATCATACATAGAACAGATAAATAGAAAAGTTGCAAAAGCCACCAAATAAAAAAACTAAATAGACCAAAATAAGGTTAGTTTGTCACTACAGGCATGTGTAAACTTAGCAAAGGTAGAAACACATATGTACAGGATTTGTGCTCAATTTCGACTTGAACAATAAAACAGGTTTTTTTTATTATTCTTTTGCAGAAAACAATTGAGTATGACATCCTTGTAATTTTGTCCATGCAGAAAATTTGCGTTCTTAGAAAATGATCCAGGTCCGAGACTTCAGAGGCTACAAAGGCAATTAAATGTAGCTCCTTGCCCCTGGTCTTTGCCTTGGTGCCCCTTGAAATGTTCCAGTAGAATTTACAATTTCCCATAAAGTGGACCCCTTTACAAAAGAGAATCTGGCTGACCCTTACACAATGCAGTATCAGGCTTTCTACAGTCAATGTATTACTCTAAGACTCAAAATAGACCGTGCAAGTCACGCGCGTATTCAAATATTTTTGGGACCACTTTAGTCCCACGCACATTGCTTTAACGCGTGAAGGAAACAAACTCGCACATTTTAACGGGTCCCAATGTTCAAATACGCACGAGATTTGCACGGTCTATAGCCATTATCTGAATGTTGAATTGGTGAGTTTGGAAACACAAATAGCCACTTTGTACCTTCATGATTTGGCACAAAATGGCAAGGCAGGGTAGCTGCCAGGTTCCATCTGTATATATATGTCACTAGATTGAGTTTGTCAAATCCTGTGCCCTATGTGCATAGAGGAGTCATTCTCTGTTAATTCCACATGTTTTACCACCGAACCTTCGCCGACTAAAAAACTATTTGGTAAGATGATTTACTTAAGTGTGATATTTTTAAACATGCCATTTCATTATATGAAGGCATTTTCTTTGTGTCTCCTACTTTAGTTTCGGTTTTATTTAATGCCGTTAGATTAGATATTAGATATGACTGTATATATTTCTGGGGTCATGCTTATATGTCAAAGTTGTTTAATATTAGTGAACATTGACCCTCATAGTGCATGAACATTATTATCCCGGTCACTGGGACATTTATTTAATTCCTTAAACCATCTCAGCTCCCTGGGGAGTATACAGCCTGTGCTTCCAAGTATGTAGCGCACTAAGCTAAATCAATCACAAGAATCATCTCTGACCTTACAGGTACCAATTTACCCCTGGGTGAAGAGAAGCAATTATAGCTAAGTGTCTTAGACATTACTGGGATTCGAACCAACGCCATAAAGACTTAGCCACCAGAACTTAAGTTCAGTGAACTAGACTGCTCAGACGCAACATTTCATTTACCTTTATCTTATCTTCTCTCATATCATCATACTTATAAAATTGAGTTTTAATCTGCGAGGGTTAGGTGAGAAAGTAAATGGAATCAACATGGAATAACCTAGAGATAGTAAAGCTACCAGTTTGACAGTGTGTGTCTTCATATCCAGCCGTGCACACACACAAATAAGATGACCCTTCACTAGACTCATAGCATGTACCACCATTCAAGCAAGGCTCCAATAAACACGATGTCAATTCTGCAGTAAACATAAACAACTCAAATAATGTACAAATAGCAGTCAGCAAGAAGAACTCAAATCATGTATTAATGCAAAGCATAATGCATCACATATGGATATATACATGGAGTAAGCACAATAGCCATTGGTTATGCAAAAATGTATCTAAGCAGTAAACAATAAGTTAAGTTCCTCAAATATCACCATGAAAGTAAATATATAGGCAAGAGTGCTCTTAGCAATGCAGTTTCGTTAAGAGGGTGTTTGGGATTTTCAGACTGGCATTTTCCTTGAGGGAAAGTTGCCGACTTGCCGATTACCAATATTCCCTATTTAATAGTTTCAAAGCAATAGCCTTAGTGTACTTAAATCAAAATAACTGGTAGATAGCCATAAGGGCAAAAGAACGATTCAAGTAAAACAATGCTTTGTGGTCGACAAAATGACTGATATTATTAATATATATTTCTGGTAATGAAACCAAGAATGCCTCATAAGTGAACTTAATCACTGTAGTTCGCAAGCCTGAGAAAACTTGTAAACAAGGGTGCTTGCAATGTGAACCAGAAACACCGGGGTTAACCCCTACTCTTCCACGATAAGTGTTCTGGGTTCTTTTACGTGCACTACCAATCTTAGTACACTTATATGGTAATACAATTGTTAAGACTATTTTATGAAATGAAGAAACTAGCAATAACTTTAAATAGTTACTGCATGTACTATTGCCTCCAGCCTCCCAGTCATTGCCTTGGTGCCCTTTGAAATACTCTAGTACACATTGTCATTTCCCTCATAGATGCCCTTTACTTAGGAAGATTGCCTTGCCCTTACAAGAACAAAGTATTGACAGAGCATTCATTTGCCAGAATCCAGGCAAATGCCTCCATTCCCTGGTCGTTGCCTTGGTGCCCCTTGAAATGTTTCAGTCAAAATTTAACCTCTCCTCATAGAGGTACTTGGTAAGAACAAAACTGCATTGCCCAGTTTGCCCGCACAAGACCTGAGTCAGAGTCAATTGCTGATGTGTTTATTTAGATGCATAAGAAGCAGTGCAATATGTTTGCAGGCAACACCCTTCTACCATTCAACGACCTGAAAAAAAGGTAAAGTGTACCTGTACTGAAAGCAACTCATTCTAGCATGAAACTGACCCCAACAAAAATCTTTATTGTCGAAAAATGAACAACAGCCATGATTGTGCAATGGGCAGAACAATAACTGAAAGTGCAGTAAAGCGCCCTCCTTTCCTTTTAATGCATAAAGGCTATGGGAAAATCAAGTTTCAAGGTTAGTGACTCAGACTGCACTCAAGTGGAACATAATTGTACACATTCCAATCCTGCACAAACCTACATACATGTAGTAGACTATCTGGCATCAAAGCACTTCAAAAGGAACAAATAATATTATGAAGTGACTTACGAAGCTGGCAGAAAATCCCAGTGAAGGCATTTGTGCACCTACAGATGAAAGAATCCGGCTGGTCGCCACGGATACATATCCCACCGTTCATGCATGGACCTTGGTCACAAGTCAAAGCTGGTATAATGGGGTAGAAAATGTGAAAGAAAAAAATTATCAGTTCAGTTCAGTGTACTTCCACTCAATCAGTTTGCTTTGATATTACAGTTGGGATTAAACAATAAGGATTGTTGTACAGTGTAGGTGTTATTTTGTTTACTGGTCTATTGTAAAGCTGTTGTTTTGTTTTGTTTCGTTTTGTATGCTGTTCCTTAACAAGCCCTGCTTTTTGGAACATGCCTCCACATTCATAAATAATTGACTGTACTTTTTGATGATGAAATGTGGTAATAAACGTTGCTTTGAATTGAATTAAGTGGTGGAGGTCTTACACTATAAGCAAAAGCAAGCTCGTAGAGTGGACACCTAAATATAGGTACTTTGCTGTAACTCAAAGATGTAAGGGTACACTGATTTTGTTTGGCATTGAGAAAATGAAAATTATATAATGTACACGTCATCTCTAGGCCTCTGCATTTTTAACCAGAATGCTCAACCATAAGTTGAGTCACGTGATTTTGATCGTCATGAATTGTGAATTGAAGTAATGCATTTAATATTACTTTCATAACTCACACATAGATCCTTCTCATTTAAAAATGTTTAACAATAGACACAAAATAGACACGGAAACTCATCCAACCCATGCTTCTAAAACTCTACAAAAAACTTCTAAACAACATGGACGACTCCATGCAGACACCAACCTTGCCTTGTTTGGACAAACGAGCGGCAACGATTGTTTTGGAATGAAGCTGAGAATTAAACCATAAAAAATAATTATACCCCTCCTATATACAAGTATTTCCATATACGCCAGTTACGATGGTCCAACGTCGCGGCATTAAATAGAATATAAAGGATGACACATGATGCCTGTTCCACCAATCAATTGACAAGTATCTTTGTGTGAGTTATATAATGTACATATTTCTGTACCTTGTAAAATAGACCTAAATATCTAAAATTTTATATTTACAAGTACATGTACATGTTACTTGTGGAGGGTTACATTTCTAGATGTTTTAGTCAATGAAGACAAGACTCGATGTAGAAAAGTAGTTACTCTGTCTCTAGGGGTTATTTACATCATGTGTGCAGTGACATAAAAAATAGGGACATGAAAATAGGACACTTCTAATTTGGGAGCCCACGTTAAGTGTTACAACCATCATTGACAATTACATCAGGTATGAACTATTAGAGCACTCCACACTTATGCTGAAAATAGAAGCCAAGTCTCCGGATCTCATAATGTGTCAAAGTTCAATAAGATACGCACATACATGTCACAAGTTTTACATGTATGTTTACCCGCGTGTACTGGCTATACTGTTAGTGCAGTTTGGCGCATTGATGATGCGGTGATCGTGTAAGTGGTGGGATGTTTGTCCAACAGCCGGGTATTTTCAGTAAAAGTGACATCATTCGTGCAGACTGTTTTTACTATTACATGTAAGGTAAAAACAAATGCATTATATTCTAACTCACCAATTATACACTGAGCGCCAGTGAATGTTGGCGGGCACTGGCAGGCAAACGATTCTGGAGTGTTACCTGGGAAACAGACTCCACCATTGAAGCATGGGTTTCCATCACACCCAACACCAGATACTGTAACAGAATAATAATCTCTATTAAATCAAATTTTTCAAAAAAAGGTCCTATTAATTTTGATGATAATTAGTGAAGAAACAATGATGCCATACTCTCATATAAACGATGAACTCAAAACGAAATGTTGTCTACAAAGTTTCAGACTTCAGAACAATAAGTGCGTCCGAATAGCTTCCCCGGTGTCCTAATGGCTGACCTAGGGAAGAAACCTAAATGCGACCATAATGCCTAAACTGCAAAGAAGTGAAATATCTAATACATTTTCTAGATTGAAAAGTATTTAAATTTTAAATGAGCACATTTAAAAAACATTATCATTAATACAAATAATAGTGAACCATTCTTGTATAGTACATATCACATTCACAGAGAAGTCTCTATGCGCTTTAAGATGAAAATAGAGAAGTTATAGCAAGAAAAAAGAGAAAAGTAAGTACATGAAATAACACCACATGATAGCAATGTTGATCAGTAACCAGTGACATTTCCGTCGTTCATTAAGTCCTTGTTGGGACTCACTTGAGTGAAACCGGGTAACCCCGGGCAGCTACTCTAAGACACCCAATGTGTGCTTGTGACCCTTAGCACCATTGTTAGGAATAAAGACAATGCAGTAATTGTACTCACAGCTATTACAGTTGATACCAGTGAAACCAGTCGGGCATTGGCATATGTATGAACTCAATATGTTGCTCTGAAAACAAAGGCCTCTATTCTGACAAGGTTCAACACTGCATCCAAGCGCTGTCAATAACAAGATTTATTTCATTATTTATTTGACTGTGTGGTTGCAGACCTGGCCCGTTTCATAGAGCTGCTTAAACAGAAAATATTGCTTTCATATTAAGCAGGATACCAGTCACAGATAGCACATTTGACATGGTAATTTGGCTGGTAACATTATTATGGTAAGCACCATTTTATTGTGCTTAGCTATTGGGAGCTCTATGAAATTGGGCCCTGGTATTAAATTATTGAGGTCTCAACACCCTTTCGCTATAAAATAATTGTTGACATAAACAAACGCTGATGACCGAATTGTTCAACCACTCCAGTGTGAAACGCATTTTCCAAGTCCAGAATCAAAATGAGTTGAACAAGCGCTAAGAGAAGGTCTAACTCATTTGTCTTATGTGTAAGTGTTCTTAGATACTCAACAGAATTGAAAGATATTTATCAGATTCATAGCAAACATTTTTTCACAAAGATATTACACATTGAGGTATTTTTATTCAATTGATAAAAACAAGACCACCAGATTTGTCCAGTCATGTGTTTATTGTCCCGATGCTAAAATCACTGGCCTCGGGCCTGCAGTCCAGTGTAATATCGAGCCCTGGCTAATGCTATTACCAGGTCCTGGACCAAAACTTAAGACACTGAACACTGGCGCTTGAGTCCGGTACACTAAACGGCTCAACCATAACACTCCACTAACAATGTGTCTGAAAGCTTTTTTCTAATTCTTAAATCCGATCCTAGTTCTGTACCTCTATATTCACAATTGGTTCCTGTGAATTCCATTGTACATGCACACTTGTATGATGATGTTGTATTATCAAGACTGCATTCTCCTCCATTTAAGCATGGGTTCATAGCACACGAGGCTTCCATAACTACTACTGTAGGGGATAAAATTATTAAAGAAAAGAAAAGAAAAAACAAGGTTTTAGTTACTTCAGCACACAAATGGGTGTGAGGGTAGGGGGAGGGGTGCAAACCCCACAAATTCACAGGATTACAAACCTATTCAATATTAGTATTGATGGAATAAGACTCAAGTTAAAGTATATTGTTAAAGATTTCGCAATTTGGCCCTTGGCCAATATGGAATGTTTTGTAATTAACTGATTCAAATCCAATCAAATCAAAAGATTGAAAACTCATAAGTCCCATACGGTTATGAGCTAAATAATTAATTCAGGTACTTACAAGTTTCACAATTGACTCCAGTGAAGAGTGAGGTACACTGGCAGATGTAAGAACTACCCATGTCAGATGAGAAACACTGTCCTCCATTCCTACATGGCTGGTCAGAGCATGTCAGTCCTATTCCAATCAGAGATAAATCATACAAAATTAGTTCCATCATAGAGGTAATAATAATATAATACACAACATTTATTAGGCGCTTAATATGGATGTTTCTAAGCACACCATTGTCTGACTACAAATTTTTTCTGCAAGGTATGTGGAGCTACGTTTGAAGCATGAGGCCTATTCATTTATAGCACCATGCAATGGTTTACAAGGTGCTGTGGGGCAATATATGCTGCCGATCAGACCAGGAACACCTTGTTGATAAGTGCACTTGGTTCTTTTACGTGCATTACACAGCTTACGGGACCAACGGCTTTACGTCCTATCCGAGGGACGCAGCTAGTGGTTAAGTGCAAAAACACCAGAGCTTGAGTTCGATGTTCTTATCCGCTCAGCCACGACACGCCACAGGTAAAGGTCGTGGGTTCGAATCTCACCCGAGTAACATCCCTGATAGGACTCGAGAAAGTAGTGAATATACAGAGCTTTACATACATCGGTGTACGGGTAAAACCAAAATAATGGAGGTAGGTACGGACAAATATCAGGGCTATCCTGTTTATTATTATATCAGAATAAAATGTCTTAGAATGTCGGTTACTTACGTTTTTCACAGTTCCCGCCCGTGAACATCGGAGAGCAATGACATAGATAAGCATCATCTGTTTCACCTTGGAAACAGACACCACCATTTTGGCAAGGCAAAGCTGCACACGCAAATGCTATCAAAGAAAAAGGTGACTGCAACATTTAATATACTGGACATGTTGTAGTCATGCTTAAAGGGATTGTATACGTTTGGTATTTGGAACCCACTGTTTGTTTCAATTCTATATTGTTGTAGATATATACCATAAAACTAACCTGTGAAAATTTCATTTCAAAAGATGGTAGCGTTTTTGAGATATTGCTGAAAATCTGGAGCAGTTATGTCCAAGCAGGAAGAATAATCTCCAATTGGAATACACAATCTGAGAAATGTTACTGTCAGTAACGCTTCTCAGATTCAAATTTTTTAGGATAAAAAATGATATCTTTCTCCATAACCGCTGTACTATGATGTGAAAGTTTCTCAAAACGCATTATACTATCCAAATCTGCTGAACTTCTTACCATGTAAGTTTTTATTACCATTAATTTTCAGAGTCATACCAAGCGTTTACAAAACCCTTTAAATAGACACATAAACATTTCAGCAAAGCAAACAGGATGTACCACATCACATTTCTCCTTTGTCCGTTTCATACTTGGATCGACGGTTGCCGTGCGTACGTGATGGGTTAGGCTTATGTGCATGTACTGTCATTGTGTTGGTGGTTGGACGTGCTGGCTCATTCTGGCAATTTCAATGTGTGAAGCTATTAATACTGGTTTGGCAGATCCACAGGACCGGGCCAGCAACCAATCAGCATGGCGTAAGTGGGGAAATAAATTTGATTGGTCGCAAGTTAGATATGTCAGCCAATGAGAGCACAATATTGGCAGGGCATTGGTTACATTTTGAAGGGGATTTTCTTGCTAAGGTCACTTTGTCACAGCTTGTGATTTATGTCAACCTTTACATCCCAAAACCTCCCCTATAGCTCAACCTGGGAAAGGGCATTTTTTTCAAAAAAATACAGAAAAATATTAAAGGCCTTATAATTTCATTTGCAGGTAAAATTGTAATAATAATAATAATAAAGGTAAAATTGTATCACGTAATTTCTAGTTGTAATGGCCAAGGTTATGTAGTTTTATCTTACGATAGTGCTATCCGTGTTTCGGTCGGGGTATCTTACCTGCCCCCCTTGTTTTCCAACTTGGGGAATTTCTGATGCGTTATTAGGACTGGGATACACTTCTCTCTTTTTATCGTTTAAAATTAATGGTAAAGTTAGATTTTTCCCCCTCGTTTTCCAACTTTGGGAATAGCATTTTGGGTAGGCACAAATGCAAAATATTCATTATTTGTTTTATATAACATTCAACTTGATCTTTATCATTCGATTGAAGGATAAAACTATAAGAATAAACAAACTGTTTTATACATGGTGTGGTCTAGCATGCATTGTTCAAAAAGGATGGGACGAAATGCAGTGAGTGGTATCAACATGCACAGTGTATGACTATGGCCCTTTTCGAAGGCTTTGGATTCGGCTTCAGCTCTGTTCTCTCGTCTGAATCCCTGAACGCATAGCACGCGTATTAGTCAAAACAACTGAGGGGCCTAGCTAGCCTGAGCCGAATCTGAAGCCGAAGCCGGTCGTTTCGAAAAGGGCCATAGTCCATGCAATGGTTTGATAAATGAATTCCGCGTGACCAACATTCCTCAAATCAAATGACAAGGTTCTACCTGGGCGTTATATAAATGAGAATAAGAGCTTTCACATAAGACCTAATTAGGGCCTATTAGGCAAGTATTTCTCAACATATAGAATGTTTACGTCACAACATCACATTGATATCGAGGCTGATGTTTTGGTTTTCTTAAATTTTAATGCCATTTAACTATTTCCAAGAACACCAGATTTTGGAGTGGGGCTCCACATTCTTTTATGGAGACCATTGGAAGTCAATCTTCATGTATTACCCATAATGGTTAAAAAGAAATTTTATTAGGAGTATATAACATGCTACATCTGTTTTGATAATTGCAACAACCGCTGGTTTTAGTAAATGTTAAATTGTTCCCTTACCATCCTCCGTACTTTATTGCAAGGATTTTGAAATCAACTGACCTTTTTGTTGACAATGGATTCCTGTGAAGCCTACAGGGCATGTACATGTGTAGAGGTCACCATCAATTGGGTTACATTGTCCGTCATTAAGGCATGGATTACGTTCACATACCATACCACTATTCACACCTGTACAAAGTTACCACAAAAACAGAGTATAATACAGCTTGTCATTGACAAGTGGTCTAGTGCATTGAACTCAAGTCCTGAGGGCCCAGTCATCGGAGTGTGGCTTCTATTCCCGGTCACGACACTTGTGTCCTTGAGCAAGGCACTTGTTCCCATTTATACACCTGGATTAAGTGGAGCAATTTATGGTTAAGTGCCTTTCTCAAGGACACAAGTTGCTCATCTTAACCCTATAACCATGCTACATGTAAATGCAACAATGCACCAAACGGTAAAAGTTGTTGTAATCTGTTGCATTTGGCAGTCAACTCAGATGTCATTCTTTGACTGAATTTGTTGCATTTAGCAGCCAAGTGACTTCATATTGGTGTTGCATTTTGTTGTAGTCACCACTACACTTATGTGCATACTGTTGCATTTAGCAAGGGAAACCCCCTTGCTCAGTCCTAACACAAACAACATGCCTGCACAATGCAACAAAATCCCTTGTTGCATTTTGTTGCATTTGGCATGGTTCTCATTTCAACTGTGTTGCATTCTGTTGTATTTGGCAGGGTATGTGGAGGGACCCTGATGGGGGTTAGGGTTAAACCAGGTTTATACATGGGAACCTACGAGGGCTATGTTGGATTACCCTTTCAGTACTAATACAAGCAGCTTGTGGTTGTACATGTCTGCTCGTCAGGGAGTTGGAGTTGGAAAAATTGTAGATTGGTTAAAATATGCCTGATGAACAGGGATCCACAAAATTATTGTACAATGCCTTAATCTAGCTAGGATACGAATGCTATACGAATCAAGGGCGGTTGGACTCAATTCTAGGGCGGTCAGGTTGGCATCGTGGTATCTTTCCTTGCCTTCCACCTCTAGGACCCTGGTTCGAATCCCGCCAAGGGCACTACATGTATGTCGATTGGGTTTGGCATTCCCTACCTGATTGCTTTGGTATTAAGGTCAAGAACCGTTATTTATGGGTAATAAATCAAACCAAAACCTAACATTGTATGTTTTATTTTGTAAACACTGTGCGCAATTTCTAACTGTAGAAGTGGGATGGTTGGGGATTCTGTATTTACCTCTGGTATTGTCCAACTGGATGCTGACTGACGTCACGTTGACCCAAAAGTAATTATATTGCGTCATCAGGGTAGCCCTGCAAGGGACAAAAAAACAGACCAAGTACATACATTGAGAAGGTCACAAAGAACTGTGTCAGTTTTGGTCATCTACTCATGGCAACTTACATTGTAGGTAAATCCGTACTTCCATGTTGCTACATATGCATTTAAAACAATAAAGTTTTGATTACATGTTACTACATTCTGTTTTGTGAATACATGATCAGGTATTGATTAAACGATAATTATTGTTTGATTAATGAACCAAAACCATAAATAATGATACCATGTAAAGATTGTATGTTAACCATTCCAATGAAAGCTGTACCGAAGTGAGACTTCCAACTCTTTTGTTTCAAGATCACAATTCCTCTAGCCCGGGAAAGAGGCAGCTTGCCCTTTTGGTTTACATACATCCAACAACTGGGCTGTCGCCAAGGCTAGTCTAACCAACATCACAACAAGCGGGCAGCAGAGGGTTATACCGCTTTCAATACGATATCATTACTTTGGGTCTCTGTATTTTATCTTTTTATGCGATAACATAAAGTATGCCATCTAAATGGCTAGCTGCATCAAGCATTCTAATTTTTCACAGCCAATTGGTTCACTGGACAATCATGCAAGGAATTAGTTAAAACTCTGCACACCGCACACGGCAATTTGGCATCACACGTCATTGTGCTTTAAAAAAATGATTATTGCAGTAAATATTTTCATCTATTCATTGGCACCGAGGCATTCGCAGAAAGGTGAGATTTTAGTTTGAGGCATCCTTGGTTTCATTACCAGATAATAAAATGTCAGTGACACAGTCACACAACACTCTGTAGTTTCTATTTCCATTTTCAAAAATCTACTGTTGCTTCATATGGGATTCGAACTCACAGCTCCCACAAGAAGAATTGTTTATGGCGTTTCGTGGCCAATCGGAGATAGTGCATTGGACTCAAGTTCTGATTATGGGTGAATCAACAGTGTGTCAGATTGATTCCTAGTCATGACACAATGTCCTTGAGCTAGGCACTTAACCATAATTGCTTCTCATAACCAAGGTGTATAAATCGGAACCAGCGAGGGCTGAGATAGTAAAGTGTTGGATTAAGCTCTCATGTCAGCAGTGATTAAGCACAAATGTACAGTTTCAAACGAAAGAACCTAGACTCCCTGCATGGAGAGTGTGGAGATATTGGGTTTTTTTGACATTATGGGGAGTCCTGCCTGTGCGTGGAAAATTTGGAATAAACACATTGTGTATTGTAATATTGTGTACAAACTGCCTGCCCCATATTCCATGCGTGGTGAGTGTGCCCGACCAATCACTGCATGTCGGTAGTCTCTGCGCACTCCATGCAAGGAGAGAGTGCAGATCATAAATATTCATTGTGTTGGCTTATACCCAATACATTCCACATTCTCCATGCACAGGTAGGACTCTCCAATGTCAAAAAAACAATATCTCCACACTCTTCACGCAGGAAGTCTAGGTTCTTTCGTTTAAAACTGTAAGCATGCCAAGTATCAACAGATAGCAATAGTAATGTTGTACGCCCCATATAGTATGTATGTAGAACCATATTACTGAAGACAATACTGAAATAAAAAATATAGGGCCTATAAATATACATGGTAGACCTTTCAACTTGACTAACTTACACAAACTCTACGCTCTTGACTCCTACACTGGGCACCACCCATAACAGCGTCATTGGCAGTTCCTTCACACCGTTAAAAGAATTGGTGACGGCATATACATGTAAGGGACCCTCTGTACATTGAAGAGTTCGAAGCTCATCGGGAAATGGCCCCATCCATTGACCTAGAGGGTAAAAACTGCCAACTTCCTGCGCCTTCAATAGCAGACCTCGAAGATCAAAGTTTCCACCTATCGTCACTGTATAACAAAGATAAAAACTTGATAATGTTACTCATCTTAATGGTTAGGACCCAAATTGAGTACCCCTTTTGACTATGATGGACTGTTCCTATAAGTTGCGATGATTGTAACACTGTCAGGGACAAGGTTTAAAGGCACTGTACACGTTTGGTAATTACTCAAAATATACATTAGCATAAAAACTGACTTGGTAACGAGCAACAGAGACCTGTTGATAGTATAAAACATTGTGAGAAACGACTCCCTCTGAAGTAACGTAGTTTTTGAGAAAGAGGCAATTTCTCACTAAAATAATAAAAGACTTCTTGCAAGAAGCCTTTTATTCCTATCTGAAAGCACACAAATTTGTACAACAGATGTGTTTTTTCTTTCATCATTTTCTTGCAACTTCAATGACCAATTGAGCCCAAATTTTCACAGGCTTGTTATTTTTTGCATATGTTCGAATGTACACCAAGTGAGAATACTGGTCTTTGACATTACCAAACGTGTTCAGTGCCTTTAATGCACTTAACTTTTTCCGATAACTGGCCAGCAGGACCAGTATTAAAGGTACACAACTATAGAGTTGTGCATTTCTGTTTATTTTCCTAAATGGTTTAAAACAGAACTTGTGACTCTTGTTTAAACATTTCTACCGATTCAAATCGGAACTATGAGCCCATCTGTGAAAGGAGCAGATGTCAACACACTTTCAAGGATTAAAAATAGAACACAGTAACCCAGTCTTTACAATCACAAAACCACAAACCACACATCATATTGGGGCAGCATACAAAGCAAAATGTATAAAATGGTAGGTGATTGAAAATAATGTTGTAGGGGATTAAGATAAGAAACATTCTACAAACAAAAGGGATGTCATTTTGTCAATCATTCTCCCTGGTAAGTGTCTGAGAAAGAAAGAAAAAAGGTCTCAGGGGTATAGCAGGGAGGGATGTACAAAAAGGGCTCCCCCGCCCGGACGGGCAGTAAGTGGGACACGGCCGGGACTATCAAGCCAGGCTAAATTGACATCCCCGGCCAAGTCCCTGCTAGTCCCGGGTCCCCCAGCTGGGACTGCAATTGATGTGCATTTATGTGTAGTGTAACAGATCAACCCTGCATCCGCCAGAAGGGGTGGGGAACTACTTGCTAAACTCGGAGACAAATAATAACTCAAAAATGGAAACAAAAATGCAGGTACTCGCTCATCTTGTAATTGTCCCCAATGGGGACATGAACAAAATACATATTATAAAGTCAATTAATAATAAAGCAAAACGTAGCAACTGGCTGAGTTGGGGAAATTAAGGACACTCCTCACTTAACTAATAAATAAATAAATACAACACTACCTTAAAACATTATGAACCAGGCCGGACGACGTGCAGATAATAAATTATACAAAAATAAATGCATGTAGGCTGACCACTATCTGTGCTAGTAGTAGTACTTAGAGGGACAAAGGAAAGTCCTCACATTAATAGCAAAAAATTAATCAGTGTACTGAGAGCCTTCAGTTTATACATAGAAAGTATAGAGCCGCCGTCCGACCACCCTGATGTCCCAAGCCACAGTTTTAGAATGCCACACCTAGATTTGTTGCCTTGGTTTTATACCCCATAGGAAACTCTTTGTTATTTTAAATGCACTAGTAATCATTAAATCTAAATTGAGGGGAAATAATGATACAAACAATGTGAGCACATTCCTTGCAGGCCAATGGTGGCTGGCAAGGGAATGATGAATAACCAAAATAACTCACTAATAACTGACTACAGTAGTTGCAATAGTTTTTGTCTTTTTTTTCTTCTAAATATTTGTTCAATGATGTTTTGAGTGTTATGAATGGATTCATTACACATTCAAGATCAAATCCGTGTTCTTGGAATGTGGGTCATGATTTTTGAAAGTGGTAATTAAATTGGGCAAATCTGGTCACAAGTCTCGAATTTTTTTTCACATTTCACATTTCGCACCACATTGCCATAATCTAACTCGTAACCCTCCGGTCGTTCCGATTTACGATTATCGCAACTATAACTACATTGTACCCCCATCTGGCACAACAATCTACATTCATTGCAGGCCAGAACAGAGCCAGCACATGTGTTTAAACATTAACAGTACCGGAGCTTGGGATGTCACACAAAGCATGTTCATTACAATACACAGTAGCACTAGCACTTAGCAGTGCATACACAGTATCGAGGGCGGTTTATACTTGTGCTATAGCCCAGGTTGGACTCCTCCGTTGCATACAACGCGACGGAGTCCAGGGTATAAAGGTCCTCAGGCATTGCGACAAAATTTATAACCATTTTTTATCATATTTTTACCTTTTTGAGGAAGCTGAAACGTGACTCACATGTTCATTGTGACCTGAACCTTACGCCTGCTCTATTCAGAATTGCCAATTTTATCCTTGGATGACATTATTGTGAAAATAAAATGGAAATTGACGCATTCGTTGCGACAACCTCAACTGACATGGAACCAAATCCACAAAAGAGGGCGCTGTCTAACCCGTAACACTGAACGCTTTTTCTTCCGGGCGGCAACACGACGGAGTCACAGCGCCAGTGCACAACTTGGACTTATTTTCGGAAATAATGTCATTCATGGATGTATTTGATAGGTTTTGAACTCAGCAAAAGTGTAATTAAAGGCACCAAGAATAAGTAAATGGAGTTTCAGCTTCTCAAATTAGGTAAAAATATTTTTAAATGTTACTCAAAATTTTGTTCGCATTGTAAAGGATCTTTATACCCAGGACGTCAGTGCAGTGGCACTGACTGACGTCCTACCAGGGCTAACTTGTGCTAGTGCTACTGTGTATTTTAAAAGTTGGTGTGATGTTTCCTGAAAGGATGCTTTGCCGACTATAATTCAGATTCAGATTATACGGGGGTCGACTAACACACTAAACTATGGCATGCTCAGTCACTGCACTGTGCATGCTGTACTCTCACCAATCCTAATATAGGAAGGAAAATGCATCGGGGCAAAAAGACGTACTCAAACATTTCTCTATAGTATCATTCATGTATGTATGCAAACAATCTCAAACATACATTCATACAAAAAGGCAAATTACCTCCAAATCCGATGTCTTTTTATGGACTTCCGTCGAAAGTGGCATGCAACGCGCGTCGTCCCGCATTTGTTTTGAAAAGTGCGCCCTCTCTAGCCAAGTGTTGAGAGTGTGGTTATGGAACTTTCCTCCTACTCCCCCCCCCTCCCCCCTCCCCCCCCCGTGCATCAGGAAGCAGAGTCACACCAGTATAATTATACGTAAAGTTTTTCGTATTTCCAATGTCTCTTTCAAAATACAGATCCACGGTAATTTTAAAGGTAAATTAAAGGATCGAGTATTTGTCATGGTCAGTATGTGACCCCAACAGCCACTAAATCTGGGCATAGGCCATACGAAGAAAATTGTTGGTGGTTATTATTAATTTTTGTATGGGGGATTTATTTTTTACTGTATTTTATTCTTATTTTTTCAAGTAGAGCAAAGAATGGCTTGTGTTTATTTGTCAGCTTCAGTGAATTTCGTTTCGATGCACTTTGAAGTTAGCACTTTGTTAGCGTACGGTCTAGTGAATTCAACCTGCCATTGTTTGACTTTGATCAGTGTTGAAAAAGTTCAAGTCATGTTGCTGAGTTGGTTCAGAACATTATGTTTCGACTTCCACTTCATGTGTGTTATTACTGTGCTATAATCTTGTTTCATTGATAATATCCAATTATGCGTTCTACCATAGCGGGGTGTCGTCACTCCCGGCCCTTATGATTTGGGTAAACAAACTAAATCGATGTGATTTTAAATATATACATATTTGTAGCAGAGAATTAAGCTATTTGAGTAGGCCTATTCTCTAGTTTAACACCCGCACCTACCATTACTGACGAGGATCAACAACTTTTTCCACGCATTATGATGCTGTTTACCTAAAACTTGGTTTGCAAATAATCCCTTTCTGAGTATGTGTGTGTAGTCAGCTATGATTTATAACTACAAAGGTTTTCAACATTGATTTTTGAAATGTTTACAGGCGTCAAGTTGTAAACTACAAGGAATATAGACTGGGTAACTCTAATAATTTGGGGGTGGAGCAAAGACAAATTTACTAGAGCGGGATTTGAACCAACCTCAGGTTTAAAGTACCAACTTAGTTATCTAGCCCTATGTTGGCGGTCTCCCTATTTTGTTATTTGTTCGGGGTGCCAGTCAGAAGCCATACAACCTTTAGCTGCCGTGTAGCCAGGGATCACACCCAAGTTTATGATACAACCTGGGAAGCGGCAGCAAGGGGATCACCTTAAGGGGATGCGACTTTTTTATTTCAGTATCAAGTTATAAACCACAAGGAAAACTGGCTGGGTAAATTTTTAATAATTTGGGGTTTAACAAAGAAAAATTGACTGGAGCAGTATTTAATTGTTTGAGAAAACAATTCATTCGAAGCAACACACACAAGTATTATTTATCAACATTTTCACATGACCAAGGGGACACTTTCGCGATAAATTAAAACTATAAAACACAGACAGATTTTGTAGGGGAAATCGACATGGTTGTATCAGTGTTCAATGGATTGGATTTGGCAAAACCGTACTGAAGAATTTATTTTTGGACAAAAGACACGGAAATATTAAATAGGGTACATTTTTATGGAGAACAAGGGGTGCACCATTTTCTTGTTTTTGGTACTTTTTTCCTTCTTCTTCTGTTTCCTTGAAGATCTTAAAATCTAATGCAGTGTATGACAGTTATGCCCCCTTTCAGCGCTCCATTGTTATGTCCTTTGGTATTTTTAAAGATAATCTGACGTGGAAACATGTAGTTGATTATTGAGTATTACTACATAAAAGTCTATCAAAATAATTATGTTATGTAAAATTGTATTCTCTGGTAATGTTTTTATCTCGAAGGTCCAGATTTGGGGCGGGCCGGATGTGTACAACCAATTAATCATAACAGTAATTCAGTTATGAGCGATCGCACTAAAAGTTAGGGAAACTTTGCAATATTAAGGTGATGAAAGAACTGAACATCAGCAGAGAACTGAAAATATAAAACAGTAAAAAGACATCAAAGGTTTTTAACTTGGTGTAAGGCATACCAAAAATAGATAGGGCCCTACCGGTAGGTAAAAAGGCTGTATTTTATTAGTATTTTAGGCATATGAAGTATGATTGCCATTATATTCACTCGTTTTGAACCCCCCCCCCCAATTATTTACGTAAACAGAAAGATACTACATTGATAATGAGTGAAAACAAAGGAACTTACCATTTATAATTTGTCCTGGTCTATAAATAGTTCCGTTTTGATGGTTAGGTAATGTGATTGTATATGGGAGAGTTGTATGTGGTTGTGCCTGCGAGTCTCCGTGCTCTGGCCATAAATTGAAGCAACTACTCGCTGGTGCACCTTGAATGTAGGCGTCTGTCTTAAAGACAAGAGACAACCCGAAAATAAACAAGATCGTTTCTCTTAGATCCATCGTTCACGGCGAAGTTTGCGACTGTTATCAGTTCATAACATCATTGTTAAAAATAAATAGGTACACGAGCAGAGAAACACGCCCGTTGGGTCGTATGTGAAGCCGTACCGTTTGTTAGCAGTGGTTTGTTTGTTTCTTGTAAAACGCAAAATTCCAAGAGATATCGGCTATGTCCAAGAGATGTCTCTAACCTCCTTCCGGAAAATAAAACAATCCAACATCATGTCAACCAAAGGGAAATTCAACCAGTGCACTGTAGACATGTATGTACACTAAACCATACACTAGATAACACTGAAATCTATATACTGGCCCATCCACCTACATCCCATAACATACTGAGGGATTGAAAGTGTTTCTTGGACCGTGGAGCATGAAGAGGTACGAATTGTTATTTAAATTATTGCAACAAAAGAAGATCCTATAAAGCATGTGTACTGAGGGGTGGACGTTTACTGTTGTTGGAATTTAATTTATTAACTTTCACTCACTTTGATGTTATAAATAGGGCTTTAATCGTGTACAAAGTTGACTCTGTCGTGATTTTATCCCTTGCAGAAATCGATTTAAATGCGACTCAAACTCTATAACAGTAACACCCGATAACAAAACGTTCACTTTTGAATGAGTTTGGCCTCTATGCAAACTGAGGCATACCACTATATTCGGAGCCTTTCAGAAATAATATTTCTCTTTTGTCATGGGTTCAAGGAAAAATGGAAATAACGCATTCACAAAACGGCCTCATTTTACGTGTCCTCTGTAAGGTCTATTGATATCAACGTTGTGGTTTGTTTGTCACCATTCCAGTTTCAACATCAATGGAACCAGACGACCCACCTTCGTCTGGAGTTGAATAACTCATTGGAAAGCGCATATCAATTGAAACTTTATGGCGTAGGAAGATCTGATTGTTTGCAACTTTTGCCTTTTATATAATAAGTGTGTTTACATACATTATTATAACAGAACTGGCTAGTTAAAATAAAACAGAATTGCGAGTTTTAAAGGAACGTTACAGAACTGGTAATTAACATTTTCTTTAAGATCACAGATTTACATAAAACTTACACGGTCTAATGATGATGATAGTAGAAAACATCCCTAGAAATATGTCTGTCTGAAATGCCATATTTGATGAGAAATAACTAAAACTAATTTCCGATTGGAGTTTATCGCTCATGAGCGTTTTATTCATGCATTGTATAACACATGCAAATGTGTAATCGGTTTTTCACTATTTTCTCGTGACCCAGATGGCCGATCGATCTCAAACTTCTACAGGTTTGTCAGTTTATGTATATGGTGGATTATATAAAGTGCTTACACTGTTTTGTGAGCAAAAACCAATTCTGTAATGTTCCTGTTACAGAACTGGTAATTAAAATTTCCTTTATGATCACAGATTTACATAAAACTTACACGGTCTAATGATGATGATAGTAGAAAACATCCCTAGAAATATTTATGTCTGAAATGCCATATTTGATGAGAAATAAATAAAACTAATTTCCGATTGGAGTTTATCGCTCATGAGCGTTTTATTCATGCATTGTATAACACATGCAAATGTGTAATCGGTTTTTCACTAGTTTCTCGTGACCCAGATGGCCGATCGATCTCAAACTTCTACAGGTTTGTCACTTTATGTATATGGTGGATTATATAAAGTACACTGTTTTGTGAGCAAAAACCAATTCTGTAATGTTCCTTTAACTGCGATCAAACTTTTTATGTGACTTGTGGGTTTTGTGTTAAAAAAACTATATTATGTTCGAAGCCAAAAACAATTTTGCATTGTTTTGACAAAAGTTATGTCTCCATCACTTGGTTTCTATGACGCAAGAACCGTTTAACGGGTGACGGCATGCATGACGGGCGTTTTCGGTCATTTCCCAAAAAATGTAGAACCATTCACCACTAAACCGGAAGGCATGCACTCATAAGCGTTGTTTTATCTCGCTTTCTTGGGCTATATTGGTGGTGCATAACACATTGGAAAATGCTAGCCCACGGGGACTTTCACTTTTGCGTAACTGAATATACAAATGAGGCCAACAATACGGTGATGTCCTGAACATCGTGGGTATAATTATGAATATTACACTCTGAACAACGACGATACAGTGGCTGGATTCGTATAATATAACAAGTTGCTTCATTGGTCGGTTTGGTGTTTATCAAGAGGATGAGAATGAAACTACCCGTTTCTAAAAACTTTGAGCTGCAGTTTCATATTTTAAGGGAATTATAGAACATGTGACCATAAATTTCTTACGAGTCATTTCGTCAAGGGCATAATTAAATTAAACTGTTCTCTAAAAGAATATAACTCACTCGAAAATCATTTTTTAAAGTCTTAAGGTCTTGTCACAAGAGGCAGTTTTTGCAGGTAAACTTGTTGGAGAAAATCAACTGTAATGCACGCAAAAGGAACGCTTATGTGTATTTGTTGTATATGTAGGCCTGAAGGCCTATTTCTTTCTGTCAAAGCACCTTTGAATATTGTTAAGGATAGGCCTACCGGCGCTATATAGGCTACATTGTTTTGATGATTATCTTAACACATTAAGTGAAAGTTGAATTGTGAATACCTATAATATAGTCTTTTTGGAGATTGAAACTGGTTGCCCGTAAATTGCCTAGTGTGAGATGACCTTACATATAATGCCTCACTTTTGAACTTGTCAATAGAACGTGCAAATCTCGAGCGTATTCCAACATTTTTGGGAACTTGAGTTTTATGCATTGTTTTAAAAGTGAAGAAAAACAAAATCACGCACTTAAAAGGACCCGAGTTTCGAATCCTTGCCAGAGTTTGCACGGTCTATGCAGATAATAATTTGTGGTTAAGACCGAGGTGAACGTCCCCATTGAATCGAAAACATAACTTAAAGGCCCTGTACACTATTGGTAAGATCGAAAAACACAAATGTTAACAGATTCCCACATAACTTACATGATTTAAAGTATTAAGTAATGGTAGAAAGGGTTCCTTAAAATATTTCTGCCTAAAATGCTATCGCTTCTGAGAAATGAGTAAAACGATAGTTTTTATCACGCGGGATAAAAACTCGATATTTGAAAAAACAGAAAACACATAAGGTCTCTTTTCACTATTTTCTCGTGACCTCGATAACCAATTGAGCTCAAACTTTCACAGGTTTGTTTGTTCATGCATATGTTGAATCACACAAAATGTGGACACTGATTTTGAGCTGTTACCAAAAGTGTACAATACCTTTAAGTACAATTATTGCAGCCTTCACTCAATTATTTTGTGAAAGAACGAAGAAACAAATAAATTAATTTACGATCTAATCAGTTGTCACGAGAGTATGCGTATGGTAATGATGGATAAAACCGATATGAAAGATTTGTCATCCTTAGTCTTTTATTTATAAACTATGTCCGTCTTAGGTCTGCACATTGATAAGATTGAACATATTTACAAATTTGTACATAACTTATTTTTTAAAATGGTATTAAGATGGTCATGATGGAAAACTTCCCTTAATTTTTGTTTGCTGTAAATGCTAAAGTTTTCGAGTAATCCACTTATAGTTTTGATACCGTGAATCCGAAACCCACAGTTTGAAATCAGTGAAAAGAATGATGGGGGATTTCACTATTTTCTCGTGATTCCGATGACCAATTGGACTTCAACTTTCACAGGTTTGTTAGTTTATATCTTATGTTGGGTCACATAAAGTGCGAATACTGGTCTTTAACACGTTTGGAAATTATCAAAGACCAGTGTTCTCACTTGGTGTATCCCAACATATGCATAAAATAACAAGCCTGTGAAAATTTGGGCTCAAATTGGTCATCGAAGTTGCAAGAAAATGATGACAGAAAAAACACCCTTGTTGTACAAATTTGTGTGCTTTCAGATGGAATAAAAACTTCTTGCAAGATTTTATTATTTTAGTGAGAAATTACCTCTTTCTCAAAAACTACGTTACTTCAGAGGGAGTCGTTTCCTACAATGTTTTATACTATCAACAGCTCTCCGTTGCTTGTTACCAAGTAAGTTTTTACGCTAATATTTGTTTTGAGTCATTACCAACCGTGTACGATACCTTTAACATTGACCAAGTCCGCATGCTTTAAATACTGCCATGGGTAAAAACTGCCCTAAACACTTGACTCTATACTTCGATAAACCAAAATGGAAATGAATGTTGTATAAATTGCGCAAAATCATAAACAAATTTTCGCAATTTGTTGACAAAGTGACCACCAAATTGGATGGATAAAAGTGCGTTTAATGAACTCAAGAGAGTTTGGATGGGTTCTCTTTCGAAAGCCAAGGAAACATCGCACTTTTCCACTGAATATTATAACCTAAATATCTTTCACAACTTGTTATTTACATATGCAAAAAACCCCACTCTAAATTAGTTTCTTTTACTTCACAAAAAACCACCTTATTCAATAGCGAGAAATCACAAAAATAAACCATATTATTTCGGGTCACGAAATCTCTGATTTTACAGACAAATATTCACACCACTAAATTGAATATATTACAATTCCATAAAATATAAAGTCACAATAGTTTATCTCAGATTTTACAAATGTTTCTACAGTAAGACATGACCTCATTTTGAGGAAATTTAACGGAATTTTACTATTTAATTTGTATTTACAGTCAATAAAACATACATTTTGTTCAAAACATCTCATGTTGCAACCTTTGTGTTTACTTTACATACCAAGCAGTGGCAACAGAAACTGATATTTTGTTTTTCTCCCCGCCTCCTTTTAGGAAGGGGGGGGGGTGGTGATCTGAGATGTTGAACATTGTTCAAATACCAACATACATTGTACATTAGTAGCATTTGTTTTGCTGCCTGGATATAACCACAGTGATGGCCCAGGGGTGCAAGAGGGGGCAAGAGAGGAGGGGGCACCCCCCCCACACACACACAAACCCATGCATGCTTGTCAATCCGGCAAAATGAGGACTTTGTTGTCCCATCGTTTGGACTTAGTTCTCATTGGTTTTGTACAAGAAATCAAACAACCCCAGTCTATCCAAACACTTGGATCCCTTTTGTTAAAGTCCTCCATTCCAATGAGAAGACACGCTCACACAACACAACCCAACACAACCGCTGAAAATGCATCTTTCGTTTTATAACAAACTTTGCTAGACAAAACACTGTCCACACCACCTATAATGTTTTCTTTTATCACTCTTGGGATACATATAGAATTCAGAATGCCCCCTAAAAAGACCATTCTTTGCCCCTCCCTTCCCCTGCCCTCTTCATTAATAACTCTATGGATTTCCCTTCTCAACGTTTCTCATACTTTCCATGCAGTTTTTTACTGACCAAGTCACGTCATTGTAGCCTGGGCCCAATTTCATAGAGCTGCTTAAGCAGAAAATATTGCTTAAACATTTGCTGCTAAGCAACAATGAGCAGGATACCAGTCACAAATTGTACATGGTGACATGGCATTTTGGCTGGTAACCTTAGTCTAGTAAGCATAATTTTGTTGCACTTAGCTCATGTTTGTTTTTAAGCAGCTCTATGAAATTTGGCCCTGTTCAGTTTACATTTTGCCTTTATTGAAGTGCATGTGTTGTTGCCTTCAGTGCAACGTCTTATCTCGCACGACAACACTCCGACAACACTCTGCGCAAAAGCGTTGTATCTTGGCGCCTCTTAGTTTATTCCGTTCATCTGGGTTATTTTAAGCGTGTAAGGTAAATGCACTGCCATAACGGTGTATAGACTGTGATTTGAAACAATTTGCCGTATTTTTGACGGAGTATAGTATGTAAACCGAATTCACGTGATGCAAGTAAACAAACTGGTGTTTTTTTTCATTGTTGTTATTATTATGTTTATGTATTTCGTCATTGATGCAAGGAAACTACATACAGGCAATTAAAATAAGATGAAACTGTAATTGTGATGCAAGACATTCCATAATGAAAGCGCCCTCGTGCGATCAAAAATATGGTCAAATGGAAATGGGTACGAAATTGAAAGAAAATAAATTCTTAATAGTACATGTACTAAAGGTCAATACTCAAAAGAGGTCAACGTTTCTGGATGAAGGCTTAGTAACGGTTCTCTTGACAAAGACTCCACCATCAGTTGAGCGAGATTTCTTCTTGGTCTTCTTCTTTGGTTTGCTCTCTTCCTCACTCTGAAAAATGGAATGAAAATGACTTGTATTCAACAATAACAATGTATTCCAGCAATTAAGAAACCTCTATCCTTTGTAAGTGTGATGTAATTCCACTGTAAGCCACGCCCACTTCACACAAACTGACTCCAACAGTTACCAGAAGCAAATAGGAGTTGCATTGAGCTAGTTTTTCTTTTTCTGATATCTTTTTCCATAACCGCAGTACTTCTAGGTGAAAACTTTCTCAAAATGCATTATACTATCCAAAGCTGCTGTACTTCTTACCAAGTAAGTTTTTATTGCCATTAATTTTCAGAGTCATTACCAAAAGTATACAGACCCTTTAAGGGCATCGCTAGGGTTTATAATCAAGTTGATTTCTTACCACTCCCATAATGGATGCTCTCTCTAGCTGAGCATTGAGGTGTTGGATTTCAGATCGACATTGATCCAGCTGTGACTCAAGCTTCTCACGTCTCAATCGCTCATACTCCAACTGCGATTCCAACTCGCCAATCACCCTAGTCAGTAAAACAATGCACCCTCAGTGAAAATAGTCTTGATGGGGAAAGAGTTGAGAAAAATGTGCGCCCAGCCCAGGGGCCGATTTCACAAAAAGATAAGACTAGTCTTATCTGAAGTTAGGACCAGTAACTGGTCTTAACTTAAGACTAGTCCTATCTCTTAGCATTGCCTAGGACTAGTCCTAAGTTAGGAAGAGTTTTGTGAAATCGACCCCAGGTCTTTCTATCATCAGGGTAAATAAACATACAACAATGGCGGTCACAGACTCTAAAATATATGGGTGCAATGGAAGGGGGGGGGAGGAACACACAGAAAACGTTGGGGGTTGGAGGTGGGGCAATCAGATATCTGATTTCCAATGCATCAAAACAGAAGTGTCAGCCATTATAGAGCTAGATCTAGCTCAGTTGGTAGAGCACAAGTATGTAAACATGGAGGTGACAGGTTCAAATCCCGCTCTAGTCAATTTGTCCTTGTTTTCCCAAACTTGAACAACATTATCCCCAAGACTGATTAGATTAAACATCAATGGTAGTGTAGAGGTGTTTTGTCTAGCGAAGTTTGTTATAAAACAAGAAAAGTTGTGTTTGGTAAACACAAATGCCTCACAAGCCAGTCCGTTTCTTGACATTTGGCTTTTGGGGGATCCCAAGACCAATCCACAGACCAAGTTCGGAGATTATATATGCCAAGCTCTCCTCGAGTTATCGCTCGGACAACATTTCTATTGTTTTAGTGATAATGATATTGACAATTGGCATAGGGGGTCCAAAAACAATAGGTTTCTGGGGGATCCTCAGACCAATCCACACATCACGTTTGGAGTTGATATGCCAAGTCCTTCTTGAGTTATGGTTATTGACATGTCAGAAGGACATGTCAGAAACAGTATGACCCTTCGGTGCCTTCGCCAACAATGGGGCATAAAAAGAAAGGCAATGATTTATGGGTCAACTGGTTGCATAGAACCAAAATACAATCCACTCAATACCCATTTTACATACTTGACATGAATTTATAACTAGAAATTGGTCATTAGAGACAGTATCATGCCTGGGCCCAATTTCATAGAGCTGCTTAAGCAGAAAATAATGCTTAACATTTTTCTGCTTAGCAGAAATGAGCAGGATACCAGTAACAAATTGTACACGTAACATGGTAGTTCGGCTGGTAACCTTAGTCTGGTAAGCATAATTATGTTGTGCTTAGCTACTTTTTGTGCTTAAGCAGCTCTATGAAATTGGGCCCTGATCAGAAATGAAGGAAGCTAAAGAGAGAAGATATTTGACTAACCGATCACTCTCCTTCTCCTGCTGTCTGGATTCTCTATCTTCATCCAACCGTCCTCCAAGCTGATGATAGTTTTGTTTAGCGACAAGCATTAGTTTCTCCAGCTCTTCTACACGTTTCACAGCACGACCTGAAAAAAAGTGTAATAAAATAACTGATTTTAATTATTATCTCTTGTAATACTCTGATTGATCTTCCATTCAGAATGGACGTTCCTAATGAGAAGCAATTATAGTTAAGTGTCTAGCTCAAGGACACAGTATCATTACTGGAATTCAAACCAACAATCCGATGACTCAGCCACCAGAAATTGATGTGCTGGACTGCTCGACCAAGAAACCCCTAGCCTGATGTAGCCTACCCTACCTCAATCTACCTCATGTCCATCTTACACCTTTAACCTGAGGTAGCCTAGCCTTCCTCATATTGCCTCATGTCCATCTTACACCCCTAGCCTGAGGTAGCCTACCCTACCTCAATCTACCTCATGTCCATCTTACACCTTTAGCCTTAGGTAGCCTAGCCTTCCTCATAGTACCTCATGTCCATCTTACACCCCTAGCCTGAGGTAGCCTACCCTACCTCATGTTCATCTTACACCCCTAGCCTGAGGTAGCCTACCCTACCTCACACAACTACCGCCTCATGTCCCTCTTACCTCGAGCCTCTTCTTTCTGTTGAGCAGTCAGAGGGATAGATTCTCCTTCTCCTGTTCCATGATCAGCTGAAAGTCTAGCGATGCGATCCTCATTGTCTTCATTGTCTACTGCATAATCAGCTGGCCCTTCATCAGAGTCTGTCATCAGAAAGAAATATATCAATATACTATGTGACCTTAAACTGACCTATGAGAAATTCAAGTTGTGACCACAATACAGTTTGGGAAATTAGCTTTGAACTTTGTTTTGACTGCAGTCATTGTTTCTAAAATTTCCAGACATCAAAATAGAAGAACTAATTTACAGCTTAAAATATACAGCATTGCACGTATTTCATACATGGCGCTGGTAG
This sequence comes from Plazaster borealis, assembly GCA_021014325.1. NCBI lineage: Eukaryota > Metazoa > Echinodermata > Asteroidea > Forcipulatida > Labidiasteridae > Plazaster > Plazaster borealis. The sequence goes on from CM037475.1 coordinate 28,280,959, forward strand.
GGTAAACATAATAAGAATAGAACTAATGGTGAATCAGATCAAACTATTTTACCAGATTCTCCTCCTTTGAGTAATTTGATGCAAGCAAGATGAGCAAACCGATTGGCTACATCTAGAGGTGTTTCCCCAGCTGAATTCTGGATGTGCACTGACAAAAATAAATCATAACACATAAAAAATTAACAATTGAAGCTAAACTCATGAGCATTAATAGTACAGTCAAATCTCGTTATAACAAGATCGCTGGGACTGGCCAAATTACCTCTTTATAACAGGACGTCGCAAACTAAAGAAACAACAAAGCAAAAATGAGATTTGGGACTTCAGAATGTACTCTTTTTAATGGCCTGACGTTAAAACCAATACATTTTTTGTATTAAAGCAGAACCTCTTTATAACGTGCTCTTTATAATGAGAGATGATTGTATAGTGAACATCCCCACGACTGTCATGTAATAAACTAATCATGCATGACTGTTGCTCAGTGACCAGGTATGTAGCAACGGGGTGCCTGGCCGGCCATGGCTGCTCCACTTTTTGCTCGTGTTTGGCAGATTCAAGAATTCAGACATAATCAAACTCTTAACTACAATAGCCCAAACCAAGTAGTAGTGGTGAGTTTGGATCGTCAAAAAGTCTTCTTTAAAAATAAACTTTAGCCGATGAGATCTGTCAAGAACTGTAGGTAAAGATGGACAATTTCATTAGTTTCTTAAGCCTAGAGTGGAGTTCTTATGCTACATGTATATGGACCCACTCAGACCCTCAACCCCCTCATTCTAGACTAGATATCTAAACCAGAATGTGAGGGTCATGGGTTCAAAGCCCAACCAAGTAGAATGCCTGTACATTTTTTTCTGCAGGACCCGAGAAAGCACGTATCACACATCGGTGCATGGCAAAGCCGAAGAAATTACACTTTATCCCCAATGCAAATATTACTTCTACTAAACCATGGACAAAAGTTCTCAAAAGGACCGTTGGTGTTATTCAATTTAAGTCAATTCAATTCATTTCAATTCAAGTCAATTCAAATCAAGTCAATTCAAGTTAACACATATTACCACATAAGCGTTAATAAGAATTAATAACAAGACATACCAAGGTAAATAATATGTCAATACAACAATAAACAAAAACACAACAACTAAGCAAAAAACAACATAAAACAGAACAAACAACTAGACGTTTCGATCAGTATACTCTGATCATTGACTTGTCCCACCAACGGTTCTTTTCAGAACCACCACAACTCACAAGGGAATATTTCCATGGTGTTATTGCAAACCCTACTACATGTAGATAGCAAGGAAGTTCTTTCGCTCTTTCAAAAAGGGTTCTTAAGTTTGAAAAGTGATTTACTCACCATTAGCTCCCATCTCAACCAGCCACTGAAGACATTCTAGATGACCATTACCTGCAGCTATAAAACAACAACATTGAAATTCTTATTTCACTTATCCCCGACCAAAGAGCCACTTAACTGCCATAAAAAAATAAAATATACATCTACAGAAACAATATAAACCAGAAACCAGAAGAGTAAATAGCACTCTGCACTACTGACATCACTTTGGCTCACAATACCCGGATCAAGTTCGCACAAGGACCAATGGTTAACTAGTGGTTGTTTTGTGACATACGTAGGGCATGCGGACAGAAGTTGAAGTGCAAACGACTCTAGTCATGTCATTTCAACTCGACCGGCGAATAACGTACATTATCATTTTCTTATAACTGGTCCACTCTGAACTGTGCTATGAAAACGGCTATTGATAACCAGCGATGCGACCATGCCCAGTAGGCTGGTTCCAAAAAGTCGACTAGCGTAGTCCAAATATCGTCGACTAGACAGAGTTAGGGCTAACTTAGTTGAAAAATGGTCAACAATAGTCCTACCTGTCAGACAAACATTCCACTACTATAACGCAATCACCGTATCACCGTATTCTGGTCAATTGTTAAAATAAACTCAGATCCAGTAAACATTTTTAGCAACAAGCCCTGCGGTCTTGTGCATTTTCTCCCCAAATTTGAGCACTGGACATTGGTAGAAAGGTCAATAAGTACTATAGAGAACAATATGATACCTTTATGAGCTGGAGTAGAACTTCTTTCATCTCGCTCATTAATGTTAACAACACCTTGTTCTATTAACATCCTGAGATGACTTAAGTCACCAGTAGAGGCTGCTATGTGAGCTGGAAAAGCTAAATCTGAAATAAACAAGATGAGATAAATACATGAGAATGTCTTCTTCTAAATATTAAAGTGTCTGGTGGAATAACAGGAACCAGTTTCATAAAGCTGCTTAGACAAAAAAAGCAGCAAGACAATCTTGCTTACCAGAATAAATTCACCAGCCAAAATGCCATATCACATGTACCATTTGTGCCTGGTATCCTGCTTCTTTGTGCTTAGCAGATAATTATTAAGCATTATTGTCTGCTTCAGCAGCTCTTTGAAATTTGACCCTAGGTATCAATGGCAGTATTTAGGGAACAACAGTGATCAGTCTAGTACACCAGCCTCAAGTTCTGGTTTATTATTTTTTTTATTGTTGCGGTACCCGCTGCTAAAATATAGGATTTGAACTGCCTCTAGCTACCGGGCAACCTCGGTGGTCTAGTGGTGTGACATCAGTATTATTATTATTACTATCAATATCAGGTTATGAACCACAACGAAAACTAACTGGGTAATTTTTGTAATAATTTGGGGTTGAACAAAGAAAAATTGACTAGAGCGACAACAAAAAGTTGCATCCCATTAAAGTGATCCCATGGCTGCCGCTTTCCAGGTTGTATCATAAACTTGGGTGTGATCCCTGGCTACACGGCAGCTAACACTTGTATGGCTTCTGACTGGCACCTCCGAAAAAAGATATTAACAAAATAGGGAGACCGCCAACATAGGGCTACAATCCCGGCCAAAATGCTTGGGCCACCCTTTCCTGACGTTATATACAACAATTCCATGTGCACTTCCCATTCACATTCAAAACATTTGCCCCCCGCCCCCCCGCTCAATGTTGACTGTAACTCAGAACACAGTCGGCTATTGGAACCAACATTGAAAGGGGGCAGGGGGGGCCAACGAGATATGGCCGGGATTGCAGATAGCTCAGTTGATAGAGCGCCGGCATGTTGAACCAGAGGTCGTTGGTTCAAATCCTGCTCTAGTCAATTTTTCTTTGTTCAACCCCAAATTGATGGTAGTTTTGCCCTAGACTTTCTGAATATCGAAAGCTGTGTCCAAATTGGCGGCTTTGGTTACGGCTACAGCTGGATTGCCGAGTCATCATGTGTTGAAGTATAGGACTTCCTTAGCAACACCCTTAGCAACAGTCATAGCCGTAGCCGCCAATTCAGATACAGCCTAAGACTTTTGATTCTTCATGGAATTTAACTTACTTTCATCGTCTTCTGGATGATCTCTCTCCCATTCTGTAAACAAACACAAGAAAGATTACACTCTAAAAACCATTGTGGGAAATCTTTTCTTACCAATCACATCTTTATAAAGTGAACCTTAGTTTGTTTATTCCAGTACCTTTTGTTTCTGTCTATCAAAGTGTGACACTACTTAGTTTTGACAAAAACTGTCCTGCGTATTAAGTACTTTATGGGGAGGTAGGAAATCGGCAGGGACTACTACTCGAGGGGACTTCTCGTTATTAACTTCACTGTTGTGGAGTGAGTTCTTCATTGGTCGCAAGGTTTTGACTAGCCTGCTCTAGTCATCGTCAGGAGTTCTTTTCAGTACTAAGTAGTCTCCCGAATTCCAAAATCTACTCTACCACAGCAGAATAAATAGCAAGACAAGTTCTTACGAACAAATCTACACAGCAAAGTAGATATATACACATGGTGTTACCGCAAACTGAATATACCTTGATACCTCACCATGCAATGCCTCAAAACCCGTATACCATGATATAACTCACCAACAGCATTGATGTAATCGACACAATTCTGCTTATAGAACTGGGATGCAAGAGTCTTAGGTGTTTCTCCGTTGTCATTTCTTGCTCCCAGTGTATCTGACAGACTTGCTCCATGGCTAACAAGGAACTTCAGACATGGAAGGTGACCTTCACATGCAGCAAGATGAGCTGTGGAGTAGCGGGGGGAAGGTACAGACAAAGGAAAAAAGGCAAGATAAATAATAATAATAATAATAATAATAATAATAATAATATCGACTCTTATATAGCGTAATTCCAAAGAATGATCATTGCACTTCAAACATTATTACCCCTGGTCACTGGGTCATATATTTCATTCCTTAAACCATCTCAGCTCCCTGGGGAGTATACAGCCTGTGCTGCCAAGTATGTAGAGCACCCAGCTAAATCAATCACAAGAACCATCTCTGCCCTCACAGGTACCCATTTACCCCTGGCTGATGAGAAGCAATTATAGTTAAGTGTCTTGCTGAAGGACACAAATGTCATGACCGGGATTCGAACCCACACCCTGATGACTCAGCAACCAGAACTCGAGTTCGATGCACTAAACCGCTCGGCCACGACACGCCACGGTGTGATCCTAGTGCATTTCTTAGGTATAGAATTAGCACTGACTGACTTCTAACTGCACGTTGAGCATGGTGAGTGCATGCTCTGTCAAGGCCCCATAATGGAAACCTTGGGCAACCTTGGTTCCGGACATCCAGTGCGACACAAAAATACAAAAGAAAACATCCCCCCGGCATATATGGGAACAATTTGTGTGTTGACACGCTATCCGGCTGTGGCAGAAACAAAAATGCTTTTGCCATGTTTTCAGCAAGTACAAACAGATTTCCGTTAACTTTGGATAAATTGCATGCTTACTTTTCCATCCATTTCTAAAGTTTCATCTCTCTCAAATGTCATAAGAGCTGCTCAGCACTAAAAGTAGCTAATCACAACCAAATTTTGCGTACCAGAATAAGGTAACCAGTCAAAACACCATATCACATTTACCATCTGTGACTGGTATCCTGCTTTTTCTACTGAGCAGAAAACTGTAAAGCAATATTTTTCTGTAAGCAGCTCTATGAAATTGGCCCTAGGTTTTGAACTTTTTGAAGAGTTAATTTTTTAGAAGACTCTGTCAATGAAGTCAAGATTGGGCTTAAATCCATACCTGGGATGTTTCCATGGTTATCAGTTTCGTCAGTTCTGGCACCCCATTTGACCAGTAGTTGTAGACAGCCCAGTCTGCCATGATATGATGCAACATGTACAGCACTCCATCGATTCATGTTCTTGGCTTCAATATCCTAAAACAGACAACACAAAATACCAATTTATCTTGATTCTTGCTTCAGCCGTTTTTTGTGTACATTTTTTTCATGAGAGATCGCCAAACATCACAAGGCGGGACGGCCACTTCGAGGTGATGCCCCAATCAACTGCCACCAGGGGCACGTTGCCACCTACTCCTGGGGCTGACACAGGGTTGCCTCCTTCACAGTCCGTAAGAATGTAGGCATGGGTATCATCCACTAGGAGCCTGGCTGGTAGAGCAGAATGCAAAACCTTCCCAACTTTTTACGTAGTAATAATATTATGATTAAGTGCCTTGCTCAAGGGCACAAGTGTCATGACCGGGATTCGAACCCACACTTTGCTGCTGACAACACCAGAGCTTGGGTCCGGTGAACTAGACCGCTTGGCCACGACGCGCCACAAATTTTTATTTTTAAGAGCCATTCACAATTATCAACGAGTCCCAGGCATACAAACCATAGGTTAGGGGTGCAAGGGGGCAGGTCTGCAGCCTGTGTACGCTTTCTATAATATAATAAAATGTTGAGTCATGTGAGACAGCAGAGACGTCAAAAGTCAATGTTCACTTTTAGTTTTCAGCAAAATGTTAACAACAAGAAAACTTAAAACGTACTTCTATGTATTTACTAAGCCAATAAAGTGACACATGTAACTGTTGAATGTCATTAGTATTCATGTTAATTGTACTTAATACAATGTAATAATTGATTTACCTAGCTGGTCTCATCTGTCAGTTTGTCTAACTGTCAATTGTTTCATGTCCTTGTTCAGTTCGAGTCTTTGTCTGTCACAGGGTAAATCTTAAAAGCACAATGCTTCACATTTTTCCCTGCATATTGGTAATAACGCTAACAGTATAAACTAGCTTAAATTTGTAATAGTGATATTTCAATCGCTGATTGTATACGTATGTAATGCTTTGACTATATATCTGATACATTTGTTTGTTGTTACCAATATTGGAAATAAACGTCTATTATTCATAACAGTAAACGTTTTTTCCACAAAGGCGCTCAGTATTTTTATTCTGAAATTGGGCGACTATGACCACCTACTGTTCTTTAAGAACAATTTCTGAAGCTTGCTTAAGAAACAATTAACAATAAATATTGTAATGATGCTGCACGTCACCATCTTGTTTATATGAATGTGACATCAGCAACCCAGTCTGTCTCTATTCAGAGGCGGGTGAGCCAACAGAGTGATGTCATGAGCCTCTAGATTGACACAGGGAGCCATTGGGAAGCTACTTGAATTCACCCAATGCTTAGGGAATAGTCTGGCCTTTTTTTGTCACTATACATGAAAACCTGTAATGCATCCACAAATAATGTCTGTATTGATTCCAAAGGTGACATTCAGGATTTCTTAACCCTTTAGAACCGTAGCAGCCAGAAATAGCTTTTACCAAAATGACAATAGCGGCCGTAAACGGCTGCAAGATCTGACCTCCTTCCACTCAACCAAAGGGGTCAAAGTAAAGGTCATGACCCGAATTAAAATTTTCAATTGTCTCCATGTTAACTTAGTATCTATGTTTCTAAAACAAAACAAAATCTCTGTTTCATATTAATTTTTTCAGACATTTGTACAAAAGAAATGGTTTTATTTATGTAGTTATTTATTTTGTCTTGTTTAACCAGGGTAGCCCCATAAGTTATAAAAGAACTAGCTGTTCTCCCTGGGGGCCCTGGGGTCACATGTAAAATATACATAAAATACAATAAAACAAAAGTAAATAACAGTGCACAAAAAGGATACCAAACATTAAAAAATTGTGTAAAACTCAACATTAGCCTCTAGCTACCAGGCAATCTCGGTGGTCTAGTTGGTAAGACATCTGCTCTGGAATGGCAAAGGTCGTGGGTTCGAATCCCACCTGAGTAATATGCCTGTGGGTTTTTTCACAGGCCTTGGGAAAGTACAGAGTATACAGTGCTTTACACACATCGGTGTACGGGTAAAACCACATATAATATTCTTTATCCCCGATGCAAATTTAACATATATATTAAACATTAGCCATGATGATTATACAGAAATGACAGGTCTCTAAATGGTTAATGACAAGTCTTTATACGTACTGTTCCAACTCTCAATATTGAGCTGAGAGTAAAAGAGTTGCCATGAGCTGCTGCTAGATGTGCTGGTGTGTTACCACGAAGATCACGACAGTTCATGCTCGCCCCATTGGTACCAAGAGCCTGCACAAATAAATTGTAATCACATGAGTTGTACTCGGATATCTATAATACAAAGTCACAAACTTGATCACCATTACAAAAAGACCTTATACTCAGAGTAACATCTACATAGCACATGCTCCAGGATCGCACTGCAAAAATGTTTTTTTTTGCATTCAAGACAATTTTGGGGTCAGGTGTACCTCCTTTTAGGGACAGGTACCCAATTTTGGGGTCAAGTGTACCCACTTTGGGGCCAGGTATACCTGCTTTTGGGGTAAGGTGTACCTGCTTTTGGGGTAAGGTGTACCTGCTTTTTGGGTAAGGTGTACCCACTTTTGGGGTCAGGTGAAACCGTAATTTCCTGCGGATAAGGCGCTCGGCGCATAAGGCCCTGTACCTCAAATTACCAAAATAAGATTCAAAGATTATCAGATAAGGCGCTCCGCCGCATACGGCGCAATATGTCATTCACATTATACACGCTCGCGCAGTAACATACTGCTTGTACATCAACACATACAGGGGTCATTGTGATGGTATAAGCACACTTACCATAGCGCAAAGGGATCGTAATTTTATAATCACAAAGACGAGTAAAACATCACTGCTATTTTTTCATTATTATTTTGTTCATGTTCGTTTTAAAGATTTTTTCCTAAAACCATAGCTTTACAGTTTTTCGTTTAACACAACGAGCGAGCACGGATAAACGTTTTCCAAACGTTTCCCAATGAGGTCAAAGGATGACCTATCAATGGCTGACACTTGTGTAGGACGTGTACACACTGCATTTTTCCATAATACTAAGGAAGGTATAAAGCAGCTGTTCTAACAACCAACCTGAATACACTGATCCTGTCCTTTAATTGCAGCTAGATGAGTTGCAGTCCATCCTTGAGGTGTTGTCACAGTAATATCAGCACCATGCCATAGTAACCAATGTAAGCACTGTACATTTGGGGAATAAATACAATTGGTGTTCAATACAAGTATGTGGCATGGTGTACCCCCCCCCCCCACACACACACGTTATGTCTTCATTGTGTTCTGGGAATCTCATGAATTCTTTGAAGTGGTTTGGGGTTGGGGGTTTTTGTTTGTTTTTTGATTATTAAGACCAGCGTTCTCACTTGGTGTATCCCAACATATGCATGAAATAACAAGCCTGTGAAAATTTGGGCTCAATTTGTCATTGAAGTTGCAAGAAAATGATGAAAGAAAAACACCATTGTTGTACACATTTGTATGCTTTCAGATAGGAATAAAAACTTCTTGCAAGAAGTTTTTATTATTTTAGTGAGAAATTACCTCTTTCTCAAAAACTACGTTACCATTGCTTGTTACCAAGTAAGTTTTTATGCTAATATTTGTTTTGAGTCATTACCAAACGAGTACGATACCTTTAACATTCTTTACAGGCGACTGGGGTTTTAATTTGAGTTGTGTCAAGCATTCATATTTGTCTACGCAGCCAGGAGGTTCATGCAAGGAATTTGATCAAACATGACGCACATGGTTTTTACGCCTAACGCACACAGAAGTGTGTTCAAAAAATGATTATCATTGCCTGTAAAGATGGCCAACTTTACACTGTATGGCATCAAGTGGGAACTTTCTATTAACACTTTCATGCACCATTTATCTAAGCAATAAATTGATCATATGGACACACTATTTGTTTACTCGTTTTTTGTGCAAATGGTCACAATAGCACCATCAAGAGTCCTTTTTCCCCATTCTGAAAAACGTGTGAACTAAATTTGTTGTTTTACAACTATTTTTCTGAAGGGATTTAAACCGGTCACTAGCGACCGGTCGGCGCATGAAAGGGTTAACTAACAAATCATTTCACTTTTAAGTTTGACATACATGTTTGTACACTGTGGTTTATTTTCTATTTACCTCAAGGGCTCCACCATGGCAGGCCCAATGAAGAGCAGTAAACTTATTCTTTGCATCTACTTCATTAATACTTGCTCCTCGCTTCACCATGTTTTCCAATGACAATGTATCCCCATTACGTACTGCATCATGGACATTTAATAACTTCTGACCTGCAAATTACAATAAGACATGATGACAAACTAAAAAGTAATCATAATTTTTTTCAATACTAAACTCATTAGGCCAACTGCAATCAAACAAAGGATGCTTTTGCAGCCAGAGTTACCAATTTATAATGATGAGTGTGTCACCGTGCAGTGTGGTCACACCATGGAGGCTTCCTCCTAGGGAATCCCCTCCTAGCCCCACTTGTGTGGCCAAGGCTAGCTGAATCCTCCATGGTCACACCATGGAGGTCTCTCACTCTTCAGTGCTTCACAGTCCCCACACTCACTCAGCACACACACTACGGTGACTGATGTGATGGAGATGGGGAAAACGATTTTTAAAAATACAATGGAAATGTGACGCCCATTTCATTAATTTTGCAATTTGAATTATGATGAGTTAAGCAACAATGACAAAACAACTCTGGGATACAATTTTACCTGGCATCTTTGCAGAAAGAATCGTCGTTTTCCCCACTTGATTTTACGCTGTTGTCATGTCGTCAAGACACCGATAAAAAATGTTAATTGACAACAGTGTGGTGCTAGTATTCATATACTTACTTAAACGTCGTTAAAGAAGTCTGGGTTTCATTATTGGGCCCGAAATAGCTTCACGAAATTAGATCACATGCAGTACAGGGAGGTGACAAATTGGCTCCTTTTGCTAATTTCTGTCGGTAAATACGTTGTTTTATCAGAACGAATACTGAAGTATTAGCTACAACTTACAATTTTGTATTTGATAATATTGACATTTTATAGCTATAGCTCAATGGAAATAATAGACAAAGAAAAAACCCAATCGTTAAGTATTATAAAATAAGCTGCAAACACGGAGACAGTGCCAGTATGCATTATGTCAAAATATACGCTGTTTAAATACTAAAACATATTTTGAAAATAATTTGTACCATTCATTATGAGTAAAAATGAATTTTTTAGTCCAGAATCTTAAAGACTGTTATACTGGGTATACCAATTTTTGAGCTGGCTAATTTGGTCCACTCATTAGTGGTTAATTAACCACAGTTATACAGACGCTATTTTCCATCTACAACACGCACAAATGCATGCTGTTGAGTCAACTACCTCTTTAAAAGAATTGTACCCTTTAACATATTTTGTTTAGCCCAGAATCTTCAAGACTATACTGGGTATAAACAACATTTTTGATTTGGCTAATTTGATCCACTAACTAGTGGTTCATACATGAAGCCACAACCACGGCCGTTGCAATGTGCGTGGTTGTGGCCGGCAAGGAATTGGGCTTCATACGTCTGATGCCACAACCACGTAAACGTGCCGTGGTTGTGGCTTCATACATTATGAAGCCACAACCACAGCCGTTGCAATGTGCGTGGTTGTGGCAAGGAATTGGGCTTCATACGTCTGATGCCACAACCACGTAAACGTGCCGTGGTTGTGGCTTCATACATATGAAGCCACAACCACAGCCGTTGCAATGTGCGTGGTTGTGGCTTCATACATAATGAAGCCACAACCACAGCCGTTGCAATGTGCATGTGCGTGGTTGGTTGTGGCAAGGAATTGGGCTTCATACGTCTGATGGTTGTGGCTTCATAATGAAGCCACAACCACAGCCGTTGCATGTGCGTGGTTGTGGCAAGGAATTGGGCTTCATACTTCTGATGCCACAACCACGTAAACGTGCCTTGGTTGTGGAATCAATAGGTCCCCCTTGCATAACGCGAAACACTACAGATACGCTGAGGTCACGCGCACGCGTTTTTACGCACAGAGAACAGCTATCGTCCAACGATCTGCCTCCTTTTTGAGAGTGTGACGTCATATGCAATGGGTCTATAGAGCATGGGAGGCATATTATGTGAACGGACGTATGAAACCCAATTCCTCGTGATAGATTGTGCAAGTCTCGCGCGTATTCGAACTTTTTTGGGACCACTTTGGTCCCACGTACATTGCTTTAATGCGTGAAGGAAACAAACTCGCGCATTTTAACGGATTACAATGTTCGGATACGCGTGAGACTTGCACACGTATGGAAGCCACAACCCCGCACTTTTACATGGTTGTGGTTATGAGGGTTCTTCCATGGTGAGAGGGAAGGGAGGGGAATGTTCATCGCCCTCACCCTCCCAACCCCCACAATTGTCAATCCTAACCCTAAACCCTACCCCTACCCCTACCCCTACCCCTACCCCTACCCCTACCCCTACCCCTACCCTGCCCCTGCGTGGTTATGGCAATGAATTTGGCTTCATACGTCTGATGCCACAACCACGCAAAACGTGCCCGTGCCAGAAGGAAGTGGCACGGGCAAGAAGGAAGTGGCACGGGAAGAAGGAAGTGGCACGGGCAAGAAGGAAGTGGCACGGGCAAGAAGGAAGTGGCACCGTGGCAAGAAGGAAGTGGCACGGGCAAGAAGGAAGTGGCACGGGCAAGACTAGAAGTGGTACGGGCAAGATAGAAGTGGTACGGGCAAGAAGGAAGTGGCACGGGCAAAATAGAAGTGGTACGGGCAAGATAGAAGTGGTACGGGCGAGATAGAAGTGGGACATGGACGAGATAGAAGTGGTACGGGCGAGATAGAAGTGGGACATGGGCGAGATAGAAGTGGTACGGGCAAAATAGAAGTGGTACGGGCGAGATAGAAGTCGTATAGAAGGCCTATGAAGGCGTACGAGATAAAAGTCGATCGTACCAACAGGTTTTCAGAAAGAATGAATATTTTTTTCACCATGTCCCTTAGACAGCTTCGTAGATCACGGATCATCGACACGGGACGGTTAGAGGGGAGGGGTGGGTATGAATAAAAGAGGGCAAAATTCCAATTAAGTCTCGAAAATGGCCCGAACAAACAACCTCGTCCCCAAGGTGTGTCGAGCAGTACGAGGTTGACCGCTCTGGAAATAAAGTAAACATTGGGAGGAAGAGGTTGTTCTGAAAACCTTTTGCATGATCACGTGACACCACCGAGCAGCGTGATGTGCCGCCATTTTTAAAGAGAAATACGTCTCTGCAGCCCTTTCTTCAACAAGTTCAAGTTTTTACTGAGTTCTCAATACACAATTACCTGCAAAAATGTGATGGTAAGTTACGTATTTGTTTGAGATAATGATGATTTCGTTGTTACGGATTTTCACGCAAATAATTTAAAGAAACTTGGGGATATATTGTCGTCTCGCCATGCCAACTTCATTTTCAATTCAACTTTCCCAACGGTGTGAAGTTGGGTCCTACTACTTGCCGTCAACTCGCCGTCAACTCACTTGTGCCGTCAACTCGCCGTCAACTCCTCCAAAATACATTTAAAATCCACAAAAGAAGCATAGAACTGCAAAGTATTAGCTAAAAGAGAATTCTCATAAGTTTTAGGTTACATTTCGGAATAAAAATTTAGTTTTTTTCCTGTGAAAAAATTATCTCGATTGCACAACATCGCAACTGAGGGCGCTTTTCCTGCATATGGATTAGTCTTGGCCCAAGATGTCAATGATTGGTACTATTTATTTATCAACACAAAATCGTTTCTGTAAATGAAATTTTACCGAAAACCATAGGAAATATGTAGTTTAGCCCAGACTTAACACTTCCATGCCCCATTTATAAATTTTTGATGTATATTTAATGAGTTGACGGCACGAAAATGAGTTGACGGCAAGTCGGCGAGTTGACGGCAAGTAGTAGGACCGGTGAAGTTGGTTTCTTGTTTGACGTTCGATATTCGAAATTCGAATGTCATACAAGGACCTAGCCCACCTTGTTGAGCTATATGGAAAAGTAGTCTCTTTTGCGCTCGATAATTAAACACGCACTCAAAGTACAGGCTGAAAATCAGTATCTCGACGCAAAATGCTTGGCCACGAAAAATTAAAAAGATGTACAAGAATGGGGTGCTCGGCATTCTAATTTATATTAATTTGTCTTTAAAATCATTGTGATTTTATTTAAAATGATTACAATAACTCGTCGGACGGTCATGCAAAATGTTTTTCAAAATAACCAAAAACGCAGCATTTTAGATAAATACTGTGTGGCCTACACGGCGCACTTCCAACAAACAACTCTGCCCACCGATTGTGAGACGCCCTCATTCGTTAACTAAATCACTTGTGTAGGTGGGGTTTCCACCTTTTCCCACTGTAACTATTCTTTTACCTTGTGTATCAACTTTGCTGTGATTGGTTGAATATTTTCGTCGGACAGGATAAAACAGTGAAAACATCAAAACTGTTTTCCAATCAAATGCGATGTAACTTCACACCACGGTACGGTTCAATGTGTTACAATTTGACCTCTGTGTGTATACCACCCGCGTGCGCACGCACACAGTGTTAATGCACTGTGCATTATAAAGACAGCGCTTTGATTTATTGAGACTTTTCCTATTAAACTTTTCCATATGCTGTAATGGCTCTCTTTTAACATCGGTCTCATAATACTCGCCATTACAATGGTGAAATGGCGAGTGTTATGAGACCGATGTTAAAAGAGAGCCATACAGCTCAACAAGGTGGGCTAACAAGGACCAGTTACTCGTTTGACATCTAACCTTCATTGACGCACAAAATCAACAGAACTGTATTGAAGCATTTTTTTCACATGCCCAGAGACCCCATGGGTGGGCCGGTCACCACTTAGCCCACCTTGTTGAGCTGTAATGGCTCTCTTTTAACATTGGTCTCACAACACTCACCATTACCTGATTACAGCCCACCATCCATACATAAAACGCAAAGTTCTAAAAGTACGAGCAAGTCGTACCTCTTTAGGTACGACTTGCTCGTACTTTTAAAACTTCGCGTTTTAGACATGTATGGATGGTGGGCTGTAATGGTGAGTGTTATGAGACTGATGTTAAAATAGCTCAGCTCGTTACAGCTCAGCAAGGTGGGCTAGCCACCACGAATGCTGCTCAACTCGTACGCACGCAAATTCGTACGCACCAACTCGTACACACACAAACTCGTACGCGCACAAACTCGTACGCACACCAACTCGTACACCCACCAACTCTTACGCAAGTATAATTCACTACGTGTTGAAATATGGAAAATGTTTCGCCGTTTTTGTGCAAAGTATAATAATAATAAACTTGGAACCATAATAACAAGTTGTAGGTGTAGGTTTTTGAAAGGTTTGACAACTATTAAGTTTTCCGTTTGTGATTTTTTTTTCCCCCTTTAAGAGTATTATTAAAGAGTATTTCCAATTTGACGGATGGCTTTTTTGTTCGCAAGGTAGGGCCTATTTGACATATTTTTGTTTTATGGATACTTAGGCCCTAAGTTTTGATAGTAAACATAAATTTTGAAATCTGAAGATTGTTGGGAGTTTTTCCCGTTTGGAAAGTTTCCTTAATTAATTAGAATATTAATTAATTTTTCACTCTTAGGCGTTATTGCGAATTAATTTTGAAATAGCCTACTTCAGTGGCACGATGCTTTCGTAAAACAGTCACTCTAGATGTTGTTTCCAATGTACAAGTATATACGTACGTAGAAATACACCTGCGTACGACTTGGCGTGCGTACGGGTTTGTGTGTGTACGAGTTGGTTGGCGCACGAGTTGACCATTGGCGAACGAGTTTGCGTGCGTACGAGTTGACCTGTTTCCACCACCACTATCCTCCAGTCCCCGGTTTTCGGGGTACCATAGCTTTTTCTTTGAATTGATATTACAAGTACAACTAAATGGTGGAAGGTTACCTGTCTCCAAGTTTAGGTCAAGGGAGAGGAGACTGGATGTTTGGCAACTAGAAAATGTTACTTTGCTCTAGGGGTTGTTAACGTCACGCACATTGACATGAAACTTATGCCTTGATTATTAGGGGCACCCCGAATACAGGACCTCCTGCGATATATATAGCCCCACTTCAGACTGCGGCCAACGATCCATGAATCCTTGACCACACGTCGCGACATAGCCCCATTAACAGTGCCAATACTCTGGACTTTCTCCGATCCTTGGCCCTACGCCCATGTACCTCCAGGTCCAGGAGGTGAAATAATTTTTCAAATAGAAACTCACGCTTTTATGCCAAGATTTTTTCCCCAGTTTATAGCTCATTTGTGGACAGCACATTGTGACGAAAATGTGCGGCTCGTTTTTGAGGAAAAATCTGAAGCGTTACTGACACGATTTGACTGCCCAGCATCCATGATGTTTGCTAAGCCTAAACCGCATGTACGCTGACATACAGCGCTATGACCTGTGTAGTCTTTTCTGTGTCGTTCCTCGCGCGATCATCCGCGCGGCTGGCCCCGGTTGCACAGAACTAGCTACGTCACTGGTAGTCAATTCTTCATCACCCGGCATACATAAACATTTCCTACCATCTTTATACAATAATGTGTGTTGGTTTTGTTTTGTTTTTTTCAATATATGTTATGTAGATGGTCAATAAGAATTGTATCGATTGTTTCTCTTATTAATTATAATATTCAAAGTTTATATGCATCAAAAACTGAAGAAATTAATTAATCAATTTATTTATTTTATTTTATTATTATTATAATATTTAATTAATCAATTTATTTATTTTATTTTATTTATTATTGTAATATTATTATTTTTTCGGGGGGTGGGGGGGGGGTGGGGGGTGCTAATTTTTGTTATTGATGCATAGTATTACAATTGCATTATCTAATCTTGGCACATGAATAAAAATGAAGGAATTTTAGACATGTGTAAAACCTGTAGTGTACATGTACTATGCACTCCCAGTATGTACACACATGTCTGCCTACCCATGTAAATGTACAGTGTATGTCGTTTGTACAGCTTGTGTTTTCAGCACGTATAGCGCATGCGCTGTTCGGAAGCCTGACGTAATCACTTCCAAGTAAACCACATCGCAAGAAAACTACTGAAGCAGCGACTAGTAGTACAGACAGGTCACACACTTACAGCGCTGTATGTCAGCGCGCATGCGCATTAGCAAACCTCATGGATGCCGGGCAGTGAAATCGAGTCAGTAATGCCTCAGATTTTCTTCATAAATTACACCAAAACGAGCGCGCACATTTTCGTCTTAATGTGCTGTCCACAAATGAGCTACAATAAGTGACAACTGGGGAAAAAATGTCTGCATAAAAACCTGAGTTTCTATTCGAAAAATGATTTCACCTCCTGGAGTAGTCTTGGTTCCAAGACGCTCCAGTTGTGTAGTCACAAAAACCTAATCGCTATCCAAACTGCTATCACCCACGAAACAATCGTCACTAGAGGGCGCTATTACCGCTATCACATCACAAACCGCTATCACAGGAGCGTCTTGGGAGTTTTGCACGGTCGAGGTATGTGACCTAATATGCATATTCAACATGCGGGTAAAGTAAATAATTACGCAAGAACACTGATGGAAAAATCTCGTCGCATAATGAGCAGGCCAGGCTGGTAACTTGCCAGTTGCCATTCACGCAATAGCTATGGTATCGGTAATTGTTTCCAACGTATGGTTGTTGGCAATGCATATAGCGTTATGATCTAAACAGGGTACATAACATAGTGCTTCCACCAGCATTTTTGTGTGTGACCTTAGCATTTAAATTTGAATAGCAAGATATAAAGAAAGGAAACAGCCCAGTACTGATGAAAGGACTTAACATCAGAGGTGAGATTTTAAAATGTGGTTAAGAAAATTTGGGGAATATAATTTAGGCCTTTTCAAAAATAAGGGAAACAGGTAAACAAAATCAACTTAGCTTTTCACCCCCCTTTAAAACTAAATAAAAGTGTTATAACTTATTAATATTATATTATTAATATCAGTAATAAATATATACAATGTAGACTGATGACTTTCCACTGGTACACAAACCAACCTGCAGTAGGCAAGACAGTAATTTTCCATTCAAATCTCACTTCATCTTTTGTTATCAAGTATTTTTGTCTTCATTTATTGCCTCGGTTGTCCATGTTGTGACTGTGCTGGATTTAATTGCATCTGATTTGGTCATGGGCTGAGAGTTGAAATGAGGATATTTTTATGTTGTGTTCCTTTGCAAAAAGTATTTTTAACGTTAAAGTTTAATTGAAAAGAAATATAATGTTTGATTAGAAGTACAATTTTGAAGTGTACACAATGAAATGTCACATTCACTGTGTAATGTATATTTTTGTATTCTTGACTTTTCATACAAACCAGGCACCAGTATAGACGAAGACAAAGACCCTGGAGAATGTTAGAGCAGTGTGTGGTGGCAGCTGTCAGTGTGAGCTGTGATCTTCTGAGGGAAACGGGGCAAAACCGTGGATAAGAAGACGCATGTTCCTAGATGAGTGTAATGGCGCAAAATATGTTGTATAGCCAGGGAAATCCATGGCATCGTTGCTCCACATCGAATTTAAAGAAGTAACTTCAGCTTCAGCAGAGCTTTCCTCAACTGATTTTCGTTAGACCTTAAACCAGAAAATGGGTGACATAGTTTTCACATAAACATTGTCTGCTCAGGACCTTGATGAAGATTTGTTGGTAGATTGGCTAGGCAAAAAAAAAATCATTCCTTCAAACATTTGGGGTTGAAGTCTTTGGCTATAGTGTTTTCAATTGACATGTAGGGTGGAGAGGTACATGTACTCATGATTCAGGAATGTAAAATTTTAGTATGATGCACTGAAAGAAATGTAAATTCTGAAGAAAGAATGTATTTAAACAAATGTGTAAATTTGTGATGTTTTGGTAGAAGGAAATATATAAATGGTATACAGCTTTACTTTTTATTTGACTTTCTTGATTTGTCACAAAGTGTCATTTTCCCCTCAGAAATACCTCTTAACAACAAAACAACAGAATTACTTTTTGAGGATTGATTACTATACAGGTTGCCCTTGTGGGAAAGTTCGATACCAGGTGCAGATAGGAAGTGAGTCTGTATGTCCCTCGGTAAAATTTGGTTTAAAAAAAGTAAAGAACTTTTATTTTAAAAGGTAGGGGAATATGTTTGGTGCACCCCATCTGGTCTTTTGTTTGGGGATTGGTTTGAAATAACAATTGGCATATATGGGTCTTTCCATAAATAAGGGGGCCAAAGCGTGACATGGTGTTATATCTCAAAAGATAATGTACTTTCTATATTCTTTGCATGTTCATATGGTGGGGATAGCTCATACGTTTAATGTATAACTTCAATTTCTCGAATCAGATGTTTTGTTTTCATATACGATCCAAAACTATCCATCACACTGTAACGGAGACACCGGTGTCTCAGTTACAGTGTGAAGTGTGAAACTTGTGACTTGTTTTGCCATAAATAAGTAGGTTTTCATTGAAAATTTAAATTTCAAAGGGTAATATGTAAACATCATTGGTATACTGTAATTCAGCTATTTTCAATGAAAACCTTCAAACGTTGGCCAAGCAGTAAAGGCCGACAGTTTTACGCGTAACCGTGACACTGGTGTCTTTGTTACACTGTGACTCAAAAAGTTCTCTCTCCCTTATTATGCATCATAAATGTCTGAATCTACCAAAATGCATAGTAATACATGCTACATACATGTACATGTAGCAGGTATTACATATGCATTATGCAGTATGATGACGTCATCGTGTGTCACGTGGTAAGGCCCTAAAGGTGCACATTTTGAAGCCATGTATCTACTAAATGAAACAGCCGATTGGGTTTAAACTTGGTGTACTGTTAGACAACGACCATGTAAAGTGACGTTATGATGAGGCATCACGTTATTTTTTACATTTTTTTATATAAAATCAAAGCTTAGTATTTGAAAAAATCATTACTCCAAAACCAGACATTGGATTTTTGTTATTAACATATCATCAGAAAGGTATTAAAAAACTTAATGGATGATACACAGAGTGTAACCTCGTTTGACCTTGTCTTCCAGTTTAAACCGGAAGTTGAAGTTTAGTAACTAAAAAATAATAACTCATGAACCACATGTTTGTTTTTTACAATCTACACATCATCAAACAGGTCGTGAAAAGTTCAACAAAAGTTACTCAGGACCTGACCCCATTTGACCTTGACTTCCTGTTCAATCCGGAAGTTGAAGTTTAATCATTGAAAAATCATAACTCTTGATCCACAGATAAGATCTAACAAAAAAGAAATGACATAATAACTTCAACAGCGCCCTCTCAAGACAAGTTTTGAAAAGAAACTATTAACTGCTGAAAAGCTGTTGCGTAAATCCAAAAGATTCAAACATAATGACGTGACAACAAATAGGCTAATTTGGATACATCATAATAGCGTCATCAGCAAAACCATGTTCTCACATTTTCAACCCTTCTTACATTACTCCACGACAACCAGAGTAATATCAAGACTTGAACAAATGACTTATTGACCAAATGCCGAACACCCTGTTTTTGTTCTAAAACAAAAACTTAAGTCTAGTTTTTAGGTGTTCGTGCAATGTGAGCACGAACACCTCATTGTTATTGTTGTGGGTTTTTAGGTGTTCGTGCAATACAAGCATGAACACCTCTTTGTTTTTGTTCTGTTTTTTTTTTCTTCTCCATCTTCTTCGTCTTCTTCTTCTTCTTCGCTGGAACTCTTCTCTACAGCATAACTCAAGATTGAAACTGAATTGAACCTTGAAACTCATCAGACAATTGAACCTCAATATGAAGATGGCACAGTTTTGATGACGCTATGATGACGTCATCGGGTGTCGAATTACAATGGTTTTAATGTTGAAAAATGACCATTTGCTATTGAGTGTATCTCCTTGAATTTTAAAGCTGTGATGTTCATAATTGAGCATCGGATAGATCAGGACTGGGGCTACATTTCAAAAGTTAACGTAAAAATCGTATGACCTTTGCTTCCGGTCGTACCGGAAGGTTAAAGTTTGCCTTTGTTTGTTTTTCTTTAAAACATGAATTTCGGGGCATAACTCAAGATTAAAATTGAATTGAACATTGAAACTCATCAGATAATTGGACCTCAATATCAAGACGACATAAACTTGATGATGTCATGATGACGTCATCAGGTATTGAATTACATTAAATCAAAGTTTAATATTTGAAAAGAAATCATAACTCATGAACGACATGTTGGATTTTTACAATCTATACATCATCGAAAAGTTCGTTAAAGGTTCAACAAACGCTACACAGAAAGTGACCCCATTCAACTTTGACTTCCGGTTCAACCCGGAAATTTAAAATTTCATAAAATTTGTATCTCAAAAACTACTTGTCATTTCAGCATAATTTCTGCATCAGGTTGTAGAACGTTGAGCCTGCTCAAACTTTTGCACAGGAATAACAACACTTTGACATTTACATCTTGTCTTATAACCACCAGCATTAAAGCGCACGTTTGTGTTGACCCACTTTGACAACGCAAGATAGTTTAATAGCACGTGTACAGATACATGTACATTGAACGTGTAGTTCAGTTTACATCAACTACATGTAGGAATACATTTAGCATCGCTGCATGTTACCTTGTATAATGCGCACCCCGGCATAAAGATAATCCACATACTTGAAAAATTCGTAACTCCTGAACCACACATTGGATTTTTACAATCTATACATCATCTGAAAGGTTTTTATAAAACCTAACATACACTACACTTATTGTGACCCCGTTTGACTCCGACTTCCGTTCAAAGCGGAAGTTGAAATTTAATGTTTCAAAATTTATAATTCATGAACCACACAATGGATTTTTACAATCTATGCATCATTGGAAAAGTATGTAACAACTTAACAAATGATACACAGAATATGCCCCCATTGGACCTTGACTTTCGGTTCAAACCGGAAGATGAAATTGTATCTTTGAAAAATTCATAACTTCTGAACCATGCATTGGATTTTTATTATCTATACATCATCAGAAAGGTCTCCGAAGACTTAACGAACGCTACACAAAGTGTGACCTCATTTGACTTTGACTTCCGGTTCAAAACGAAAACTCAACTTTAAGATTATAACAATTTATTTACTCCTGAACCATACATTGCCTCATATAATTTATACATCATCAGCAAGTTGTCGAAAGACTTGCCAAATGCTACACAAAATGTGACCCTATGTGACCTTGACTTCCGGTTCAAACCGGAAGTTGAAGATATTATTTGAAAAAATCGAAACTCCTTAACCACAAATTGGATATTTCGATTTATACATCATTAGTAAGGTTTTCCCAAAGCTTACAAACGCCAAACAAAGTGTAAACCCATTTGACCTTGACTTTTAGTTCAAACCGGAAGTTGAAGTTTTATATTGGAAAAAATCTAAATCCTAAACCAGACATTGGATTGGGAAGGTAAAATGTCCTCACCAATTCATTCACTCAAATCTGATGACATTACTCGCGAACACCTTGTTTTTGTGATGTCACAAAAACTGAATTTCTAGTTGTTGTTTTTTTACTTCTCCATCTTCTTTTTCTCCGCTCCGATTGTCGGCTAACAATGACACACTTCCTAAGCTCACATGTACTTGAAACTTTACACAAAGTTAGACATTCATTAGTAGATGAAATCGTTTTTGGTTTCGTCATGATGACGTCATCAATCATCATGTGTCAAATTACGTTAAATCAAAGTTTAATATTTAAAAAAATCATAACTCATGAACCACACAATGGATTTTCAAAATCTTCATGTCATCGGAAAGGCCTTTGGAAATTAAAAAAAACGCTACACAGAGTGTGACCCCATTTGACCTTGACTTCCGATTGAAACCGGAAGTTGAAATTTTCAAAAAATCATATCTCAAGAACTACTTTTACTTTAGTCACAATTTTTACATCGAGGTTATATGCCATCCATCCTTCGCAAACTTTTCCACAGAGATGTTACCAATTAGACCTTAACTTCCTGTCAAAATCTGGTGTTAAAGCTCACGTATCTATTGGCCGCATTAAAAACCACATAAAAAGAACTGCACTGAATCTAATCCAGCAGTACGTGCTGGCTGTTGCACTCCATTGATCACACGGTTCAAAGTCCATCAAACCTGAACATAGTCTAGTCTCTGTTCAAGGTTCACACAACCTGATTTGGCATATACGCATTGTTAGTCTCTTAAACAGCCATCCATGCATGTTTATTCTTGTACGTATTGACAACACGCTGTCGCGCACATGAAATCTCAAACTCATTCAAAGTTCAGCGTGAATTTATTTCCGTTTTGCTGTCTGATGGCTAAATGGAAATAATGGAATATAGGAGGAGGTTTCACTGAGATGTGTACCTGGTTTGGTGATTTGTATGAATTTAAAAAACGGACAACAACTTAAACAAAAAGTTTGACATTGGTTCGCATCTCATTAATCACCGAGACCCACACGTCACGTTGATCGACGTGACCATGCCTGCAAAAGGCGTTTTAGGCCCGCTGAGTTTGCCCTTCAGACACGGTGATTAAACTGGTAAGCTTTATTTTTAAAATCATCGTTAGTAAAAGGGGGCCTTCCTTATTTCGTTTACAATCATGTTGATATGTTTCATCCGTAAACTTGCCAGGTTTTTTTTTTTTTTTTTACTTACACAAAATATTATTAAATTGATCATGGTATGATTTCTATCTGTCGGATTTGAATTGATGCTAGCCACTGTTCAGGTAGCCTATATGTACAGGTACTGTGTGAGCAAAAATCGTGAACCAAATCTGGTTTTGACTTTAAACTAACCATGTACTTAGACTTTAACAGGTCGATAAAACTGCAAAGGTTTTCGAGATGATGACGTCATCGATGACGTCATAACATTAAATCAATGTTTAATATTTAGAAAAATCATATCTGGAGAACCATTGCTAAAAAGGAGATCTTTGGACCTTGTGAAAGACCCTGGAGTATTTTTTAAATCTTACAAAAAGTGTGACCCCCTGTGACCTTTACTTCCGTTTAGTTGTTTAGTGGGGTTTTTTAACTAGCAAAAGTACTGAGTAAACAGTGCTTCATACAGATCGGGAAAGGGTTAATCCCAGCTAACAATATCACCTTCTCACAACGTTGTAATGACTTTGGTGTAAGTAACGTTATGAATATAATGTTGTAACTACAGAACTTTGTCGACTCCCCTATACGTCTTCCGAATGTAATGACGCAACGTAACAACCACGTTGTTGGTACGTTTAAGACACCTTTTCAGTGACCTTATGACAACTTATATAAACGTTGCAACAGCGTTCCCAGAGCGTGTATGTTTGGTTGTTATAACGTTATCTAAGTAACGTTGTAGCAACGAATCTTTTTCGACTCCCCTGTACGTCTTTAGAAAGTAATGATGCAACGAAACAACGACGTTGTTGGGACGTATACCCATTGTTGTCATGTTGTAAATAATCATTTAAAAAGAGTGTTGCAACAATGTATCTTTTTCTAGTACCCTGAACGTTGTCACAACGTCAGCCCAATAATAAGTTATTGTTTGCTATATCAGTTAATCATACAATAGTTTCATGAATATTGTTAATTGATATGTCAACATGATCAATGAATTACTAATATACAAACTTACCTGGTAGGTCCCTACTACACGTTGCCGTTACCCGACTACACTGCACCTGTATACTATACATCGTACAGCATGTACTATATATGCAGACCGATTTCCTGACTTTGGGTGAGGTGCACAGGTGCACATGCTACGGTATGGAACACCGTGACAGCTCCGAGGATAGGTCGGCCCGCAGGACTTTTGTCCCCCCGGCGAAAGACCGCAAAGGTTCAAATATGAAAAAAGGCGTGACCAAGAGCATGAGCGGTCCCAAGGGCACGGCCCAAAAAGGGGACAGTACTCGCTCCAGCTCACCTTCGGTCTCTAGACCATCAGTGTCACCAAGCCAGCCAGCGTCGGTTCCCCCTGCAGGGTCCCCTCGCTCTTCACCCCCGGCCTTGTACCCAAGACTCCGTCCGGGGGTGACCGTTCACGAAACAGGGCCAGGGCCCAATCTTCACGGGCTCCCTCCGTGCGTTCATCTCGCACAGAGCAACCAGGATCCACCAGGGCGAAACACGGTGGGCCTACCAGGCATGAGAGGACTGTCCTTCCCATACCAGGCCTCTCCTCCCTCCTAAGGCAGGGGATTCCCAGTCAACCTCGGTCACGCTTCGATGCTCTGGAGTACCGAGATCGGACCTTTCATCGGAGTTTTCTGAAGAGAGCGGATTAACTCAAACAAAGAAACGCACAAGTAATCCTCCTTTGGTCTCTTCAGGGGAAACACCCCGTGCCAGGACAAAGAGAAAGAAGAAGAAGAAAGACAGCATTTCCGCAACAGATTTCATGAAGGCTTTTCAAGAGATTATAGCTCTTCATTATCTGCATTGACAAGACAACAACAGTGGGGACCCCCTCCGGCGTTCGCTGGAGCAAACCCCCTGGTGGCAACATTCATAACCCGGACACAGGTCTTATCCTGCCCGGACAGAACCGGAACCCAGATCACGCCAGGCCCACCTTGGATGAAATTTGAAAACCGAGACTTCCCAAGGGCATTCACCAGAATCACTCGAGCCGTGGCGGCTCATCTAAGATGCCAGAACATAATGATTTTTATGTATCTGGACGATTGGCTGACAGTCGGGAGATCAGAAAACGAGACATGTCAGAACATAGCAGTTGTCTGTGCTCTGACAAGAAGTCTGGGGTTCTTTGTCAACAAGTCAAAGTCCCACCTCACCCCATCCCAGACACCAACCTTTCTGGGAGCGGTAATCGACTTGCATAGGGGCATAGCAGTTCCCACATGGGACCGTGTTACCAACCTACGCCACTGTGTCGATCTCTTCCTGACAGCTCAAGACGCGCCAGCGTGCGCCTGGCTGAAGTTACTAGGGTTCATGGCAAGTCTAGTGGACCTTGTGCCGTGGTGCCGACTAAGAATGCGCACTCTTCAGTTGCACCTCCTAGCGCACTACAGACCAAAGACAGATTTAATCACAAAATCAGTACAGATCGGCGAACACGTTCGCCCTCACCTCCACTGGTGGTTGAAAACCCAGAACGTTCGGTGCGGCATGAGGTTCCCTCGGTCAGACCACAGGTCACTATTTCCACCGACGCCTCCAACGAGGGCTGGGGAGCCTCCATGGTGCCTCGCCAAGCAGCTGGAAGGTGGGACGAACAATTCCGGTCCCGGCACATAAACGTCCTGGAACTCCAGGCCGTTATCAATGCCCTACACCACTTCCAAAAAGACGTGACGGGTCGGTCCGTACTTAAAAAGACCGACATCACGACGGTAGTGGCATATATAAACAGACAGGGCGGCACCAGATCGCCGCAGCTGTGTTATCAGTCCTGGGAAATGTTCCAGTGGGCCATTAAGAATGGGGTCGACCTCAGGGCGACACACGCTCCGGGGATAGAGAACGACGAAACCGAAGCCCTGTCCTGGGGTCGGGTGATTCCAACAGAGTGGTCCCTATACAGGGGAGTCGTTCAACAGATATTTGCAATCCAAGGTCGACCTCTTGTCGACCTATTTGCGTCAGTAACTAATACCCAACTTCCGGTATTCTGCGCAAGGTTCCACAATCCGCTGGCATGGGCCACGGATGCTCTCTCAATAAAGTGGACAAACATGTTCGCTTATGCATTCCCCCCGATCTCGCTCCTCCCTCGGGTCATTGGGAAACTAGAGAGAGAAGAATGCTGAATCCTACTAATTGCCCCATTCTGGCCCCGCCAGCCATGGTTCATTCAACTAGTGAGACTGCTAGTGGGTCCTCCTGTAATCCTCCCTTATTGTCGGGACCTACTGTCGCAACCACACTTGCGGTTCCTCCACCCGGAACCACAAGGTCTCCACCTAGCGAGCTGGCCACTGTCAAGCGTGCCTTCCGCTCAGCAGGCCTTTCAGAAGACGCTGCAAGATTGGCCGCAAAGGGGCGCCGACTGTCAACAAGAAGGGTCTATGACAGCAGGATTTGACATTTTGCTAAGTGGTGCGACGAACGGACGCTGGATTAGCTCACAGCTTCTCTAACAGATGTCACAGAATTCCTCCTTTTCCTATTCAGGACGAACCTAGCAATAGGAACAGTAAAAAGCTACAGGTTGGACATAGGGGCGATTCACCAGGGATTTTCAGATGGGACCTCTATCTCATCTAACCAGGCAATCTCCTACGAGGGATGTTTAATGAAAGACCCCCGGTTCGTAAGTTAGTCCCCTCCTGGGACCTGAAACAAGTCTTTGGGCTCTTATCAGGAGCGCCGTACGAACCAGCGGGCCAGGTCTCCCTACTACACCTGTCCATTAAACTGACGTTTCTGATTGCAACAGCCAGAAGGAGCAGCGAAATCCATGCACTTACGCTAGCTCACAGACACATACAATGGGAACCCGGCGGAGTCCGCCTGGTTCTGAGGACGGCCTTCTTGACGAAGAATCAGACTCCAGAATTTAGTCCCCCGGATATCTTCATCCCGGAGATAAACTTTGGTATCCTGTGCGATCCCTTAAATGGTATCTGGCACGTACTAAGCCGCTGAGGGGGGACTGTCTTCAGTTATTTATTACAACAGTGACCCCCCATGGACCAGCGTCCAGGGACACTATTGCGTGATGGATCGCTTCAGCGATCAAATTCGCTAACCCGGACTGGCCGTCCAAAGCCGACTCTAACGCCAAGGCCCATATACGGGGTCATGACGTCAGGGCTGTAGCTACTTCATGGGCACTCTTCAGGGGAGTCCCCCTGACGCATATCACTCAGGCAGCCTGCTGGAAGTCGGCCTCGACTTTCGCTTCATGCTACCTTCGTGACGTACTCCAGACTGGGGACAGAATGGGAAGGACAGTCCTCTCATCTGCTCCTCCTGCCCCAAAGAGTTCTACCCAACCAAGTGGTCCTTCCCGGCATCGCCAGGAGCAACACTAAGGTGGGCACAATACCTTAAATATATACATTAAATTATATACATTAATATACATTTATATATATTTTTAAAAACCCAGAAACTTGTCAGTAGCTATAGTTTTTCTGCCTAATCCCTGTTGTTCAGGCGTCTCGCCTGACCCAGCCACCACACTTTTCGGTGCTAGTCTATGCAAGAGTAGTGCTATTTGGGTAAGTGAACGAAGTAGACTCCCTCCGCACAGTAGTGTGGGAAGGGTCTATGAGTGATACTTACCCAAATAGCATCCCGCCCTCCTCCCCTTTTGGCTCGCCCTAATAGGCTACCCCTTGGGTGCGAGAAAAAAGAGGAAGTAACATGGAGGAGCCAGTGCGTAGCATGATGGGTAGGCCCAAGAGGGCGCCACCAATGGTTGTAATACTTTTAGCGAAATTGCCCTTAGGCTATTAAATATGCAATAATAGTGCTATTTGGGTAAGTATCACTCGTAGACCCTTCCCACACTACTGTGGGGAGGGATACAACGTGCAGACAACGTGCTTGACACAACATAATTACTACGGTTTAATGTTACAAAAATACAACGTGCAGACAACGTGCTCGTCACAACATAACTACTACGTTTTAATGTTACAAAAATACAACGTCAAGACATCAAGACTGCCGCGATTTAAATATGACGTTTTGATAAAACCAAAATACAACGTACAGACAACGTTCTCGTCACAACACATTTACTACATTTTATTAAGACCAAAATATAACTTATCGACAACGTTGTTGCCTTAACTTAAATACTACGTTGTAATAATACCAAAATACAATTTTGTGAACACGTTTCGTATAAAACCTTTGGTAACGTTGCATAAATTACCAACATGCAACCAATGTACAACATTGGTTGAAGATCATGTTAAACTCTGACATTCTTGCAACGTAGTCAAAACGTTGTCATCCCATCAACCAAATTGCAACCTTATCACAACGTTGTGCAACGTTGTAACAACGTATTGTGTTAGCTGGGAAACCAAACTATAAAAAAACACACTTCCCGAACCGAACACCTTGTGTTTGTAATTTACTAACACTTCATGTCTATATTACACCAACACCAATGCCAAAAATACAATGTCGAAATGCAACTCTTGCTGTTTGTTACTTTTACTCCCAAAGAACGCATTTGATTTTACTTGAATCAGTGAATCAATTCTATATTAAACATATTTTTAAAGGACTGTTATTCCATTTTAAAAAGATATAAACAATTAATTTGTTGCTTTTGATTTTACAGAGCTAGTAAAGTTGAAGTGAGATCCACCAATCAACAAAGCAGATCTCTGTGCACTGTACATCAACCTTGCATGCAAAATGCATTTTCTACTAAAAAAAGTAAACTCATTAACACTAGTGTTTTTCAGTGCTTTCCTGGGAGTTCCGTGAAAAAAACCCTCACAGGCATATTACTCAGGTGGGATTGGAACCCATAACCTTTGCCATTCTGGAGCAGATGTCTTACCACTAGACCGATCAGCTTGAAAAGGTACTCAACTTCGACATTGATTTTTCTCCAACACAATTTTGGCCGAGGAGCACCTTCATCACTTCGTGAAGATGAAGTCAATTTCTTCAAAAACTTATACATGTATTATGAAATGTTATGGAGGCAGAATTTGCACCAATATTTTAGTAAACAGAGATTCACCCAAAAAAGAGTGTAACAGTCACCAAATCCCCAAATAGCAATCCACCTATAGTGGGCATGAAAAAGACAAACATGGGCCGTCTCTTTTATTGCTTATTGCTAAACCCACAGGATATAGACCATGTGAACTTTGTTTACAATAAGTGTGACCTTGTGCATTCTTTGGGAATTCTGGCAGGCAAGATACTACACAGGTCCTATTGGAAAGTTGACATTTTGTGTCATAATTTCCACATAAATCCAAGAATTATGAAAGTAAAAGCTGGACAAGTTTTGAGATGTGCCCCCTTTCATCATATCAAAAGTTGATAGGAATTAGAGAGTGCAATCTCCATAAAATATAAGATTTTATGTTTTATTCCATTAGCCTGTGTACAAATCGTGCCTGCAGGAAGTCCAGGCTCTGTGGCTCTTTTGTAAACATGTGATGTCACAGGTCACATCGTCTATAAATCATGCTTTTAGGTTACTTGTATGCTGCCCCCTTATTGTCAAAGCATCATTAAAGGCACTGAACACGTTTGGAAATTGTCAAAGACCAGTGAATCTCACCTGGTGTATCCCAACATATGCATAAAATAACAAGCCTGTGAAAATTTTGGCTCAATTGGTCATCGAAGTTGCAAGAAAATGATGAAAGAAAAAACACCCTTGTTATAAAAATTTGTGTGCTTTCAGATAGGAATAAAAACTTCTTGCAAGAAGTTTTTATTATTTTAGTGAGAAATTACCTCTTTCTCAAAAACTACGTTACTTCAGAGGGAGTCGTTTCCTACAATGTTTTATACTATCAACAGCTCTCTGTTGCTTGTTACCAAGTCAGTTTTTATGCTAATATTTGTTTTGAGTTATTACCAAATGTGTACGATTCCTTTAAACCTTTGCTGCATTTGAAGGAAAACAACACACCCCTTTCACGAAACAATGTTTTTATTTTGATTACATTTAGTCATAGCTACAGACATACAATTGTCAGATGAAGTCTACCTCCCCAAAAGTAGATACACATGCTGCCCATCATCAAGATTCAACGATGTCTTCATCAACAGGTAAATTGAACTATATGAACAACCATTAAATTGAGTTGCATCAAGAGGCTTTGGACAGTTTGATTATACTAGGCTTCGTACACGTTTGGTAATGACTCTGATAATTAATGGCAATAAAAACTTACTTGGTAAGAACTACAGCAGCTTTGGATAGTATAATGCATTTTGAGAAACTTTCCACTTTGAAGTACTGCGGTTATGGACAAATATAGCACTTTTTATCCCCCAAAACATTTGAATCTGAGACGCGTAACGCTTCTCAGAGTGTGTATTCCAATGCAGATTATTCTTCCTGCGTGGACATAACCGCTCAAGATTTTCAGCAATATCTCAAAGATGCTACCCCTTTTTGAAATGAAATTTTCACAGATTAGTTTTATGGTATATATCTACAACTATATAGGTTTGAAACAAACAATAGGCTCCAATGACCAAACGTGTACGATGCCTTTAAAACAAAATTTTAAACACCTTTAAAGTGTATTTCTGTGCTTTAGTTTTATTTCACTATCGTTAAAACACTTTCAAACCTGTGCCAATATTTTAGTAGACAGAGATTCACCCCAAAAAGAGTTGAATTGTCACGGCTTCCTCACTCAACAAAACACCCCCAGTGGACAGCCGAGAATAAAACAAAAACAATGGGCCATATTTTTTGTTATGCTTTTTGTTAGAAGCAAGTGTTTTGAGATTACTTGTATGGCGCCCTCTTATGTCAGAGCATCATCAAATTGTTGGTGCAATTGAAGGAAAACTACAAAACACCCCTTTCATAAAATATGTTTTTTATTTGTTTGCATTTAGGCTGGCTACAGACATGCCATTGTCAGATGAAGTCTACCTCTCCAAAAGTAGATACACATATGCTGCCCATCATCAAGATTCAAGGATGTCTTCATCAACAGGTAAGCCCCAGTTTCAACATGTGGGTTCAACAAACTATATATATTCCAAATGTTCCTTATTTGGACTCTTTGCTTATTTGATCTTAACTTTTAAGACACCCCTTTTGTAAATCCATGCCTTAATAATGTGCAAACACTAAAAATTAAGGCGTGATACAGTTTACACTGACACCACAACATCCATAGACTGCGATGAAAAGGCTTAGCGTCTGGCAATTATCATCGCACAA
Organism: Plazaster borealis; assembly: GCA_021014325.1. NCBI lineage: Eukaryota > Metazoa > Echinodermata > Asteroidea > Forcipulatida > Labidiasteridae > Plazaster > Plazaster borealis. The sequence continues at coordinate 28,312,153 of CM037475.1, forward strand.
CCAAAAGATGCACTTACCTAAGTTTGGTGATCAGAGGTGGGCACAAATTCTTAATTTTGTGTAAGATAACCGGAAGCTGTCAAGGTCAAGTATAATTCTCAGGTTTTCTTCATTGTACTATTGAATTGTTTTTACTATCATATTTGTTATCATTTACTTAGTATTACATTCCCAACAACATATACAATTTTCAAGGTCATAAACTACTTTAAACTAAAATAATTGACGAAACAAAATCTCGCCCACGTAAAACTCCATATGGTTGGAAGTTTGAATACATGCAAGACTTGCACAGTCTATCTGTGTAATCATTACACACTCGTTTCTTAATCATTTAGTTCAAGTTGATCTTTAAAGGTATTCTCACACTACCCTGTGCTTCATTACTTGTTATTATGTAAAAGCTAAAGTCAAGCATTATTTTGTTTTTTGTTTGCATGATACAGTGAGGGTTGTCATCTCCACAGAGATCTACTCATCATTCAAGAAGATGCAGTTGATAAGCTTCCTAATGTACAATGAGTCTGGTAAATGAGCTGCTCTCTCCTTTATAAAAGGTAAGGGAAACATTAAAACAGTTCTTAGTTCAGAAATATATCCTAGTTTCCTTCAATCAAATTTAGCATCACTTTGCCTGGGTAGTTCCAACTGTTGTTTATTTATTTATTTTGTTTGGAACGGGGATGAGGGGCAAGTGAGGTGTAAATCAAATGTTTGGGGCAAAGCAAATCCATCCATGTTTAGCGAGGTAACAGCGAGTACCAACAGCATCTCTGGCCACAGCATTTGCGAATAGACACCAACCCTCAACAATCTGAGAAATGATTTTTGCATGAAACGTTTCTCAGATTCAAATATTTTGTTCGTGAAAAATTTGACTTTATTTAACACATATTTCTTTGTACTTGTATTTTGAAGGCATGCCATCCGCAGATAATTTCTACCTGTTACAAAAAGTAGATTCCTGTGACCTGCAAGTGCCTACCATCAGCCCAATGTCTACACATCACCAATGTAGATGTGTGAAGGTGACAACAAAGGTATGTACAATCCCCAAGGGTTACGTTACACTAACACCAAAAAGTGGGCTGTTTTAGCAGCACTGTACAGACAGCACCCCCACGCCACATGCCACAACATTCTGAGGACTTCATGCTGGCACCAGCCTAACTCAGATGAGTGGTTTGTCCCTACAGATTGATTACAGATTATTTTAAAAAATGAAAACATGTTTTTACTAACAATCCCTTAGATAAATAATAAAAAGCATTATATCATTCACAATTTATATTAACAAAATCAATAATCTTTCAAGTAGAAACCAGCATTGTGTCTCCTCCACTGTTATTTTCATGAACCTTTGAATAAAATGTTTCTGCATCATTGCTTCTCTTCACCCAGGGGTATAAATGGGTACCTGCAAGGGTAAGGGTTGATCTTGTGTTTGAAAAGCCTTCGGAGCGCCACGGCAGCTCAGGGCTGTTTACTGCTTAGAGAGCTGAGAAAGATTAAAGGAATGTTATTGGCCGAATGACCAGGGCACTAATGTAAAGCGCATTGAGACGTTATTGTAAAATACACTTTAGAACTATTATTGTTATTATAAGTAAAAGAACCAACGAGCAGTAACCAGACATTTTCATTTTGGGGGAAAGCGAGGGAAAAGACACCATTTGGGGGATATTTAGTGCATCAAACCAATCATGAGTGCATTTTTTTGTACCTCTGGGGGGGGGGGGGCTCTGATCAGAGACTCCAGCTGCCCACCCCAAAGAGTTTGCTGAATTTGATGTCTTTCTTGACCAAAAACGCTCCTCAATTTCAGTTTGGATATTACCCATTCATCCCAATTAACCTTTGTCAAATTCGACCTGTAAGATTTCATTGACAAGGGTAAATTGGAGGGGGCAGTTCAGTTGACCATACACCCAAAAATGGGTTAAGTTTATATAATTGTTTTCTTTAACCTTTCACAGCATGAGAAAACTGATATGCTACAACCAAGTGTGTAGCAAATAATTTTCGCTACAATCTTGAAGACTTCAGAGTTTGAGGAGAGCAACTCATAATGGAAACATCACGGTCTTCAAGGCATTCTACACATCAATGAATCATGGATGAACAACCAACCAACTTATTGACTTCATTTGTAAAATTAATGATAAACCCTGGTGCAATCTTACATCTACATGATTGTTCTTGTAAAAAGTAAGTGCCTGAAAAGAATATGAAAACATACACCACAAGTACTTGTAGGTAAGACCTTGTGCTCAATAAAATGTCCCTACTTCCAAAGGCCAAATATCATGACTGATAGAATATCAAGTGCTCCTATTTCTTTGCATTTATTGGTGTTGAGCTCAGGGGTACTTTAACTACGTGATGGACAAATATCATGAAAGAAATAGAATATTATTTTTAATTCAAAAACTTACATTTTGTGAAAAAGATGTCCTTCACAAATGATGTCTCATTTGTGAGTGGCCCCAGCAAAGCCCAAAACTTTGACCCAATGGGGGGGGGGGGGGTGGACGGTTTGATTTTGGTATTTATCTTGAAAGTTGAAACTATTCACAACAACATTTATTTTTCATCCAAATCTAAAGAACATATTTGTCACAAAAAAAATCTTAAATGTGTTCCTGGGGAAAAAGGTTGACCTTTTCTTGGCCGTCACACATTTATGCTAATTGCCAAGAAGTTTTGGGTTTTGCTAGATAGCAGGTCTCATTTTTATTAACCGCAAAATCAAAACCATAAATGTGCACAGAATGTCTGAAAAACCCCAGACATCGTTGTTGTAGTTTCTTTAAATGAATACCTAGTTTAAAGGTTGAGTGGAATAAATTTACTTTTCCAAAAAGCAATCAGTTATTTTCTGTAAAATACCTTCATTAAACAAAGCATTCATTTTGAAAACTCAAGATAGTCGTGAAAAATATTTCTGTCTAAAATATTAGCCTGGCCAAGAATTTTTTTTTACAAAATGGAAAAAACCCACATGGAATGCATAAAACATACAACAGAGCATTAATCGTGATTTTTGGCGTTTACTAATGATGACAGCTTGGTGATGTAAATTATTTGTTGATAAATAAGATAATTGAAATTAGTCTCCCAAAAAAACTGTGTCCAGATATTATCACTCTTCGAAGTTTTTTTGGTTTTTTTAAGGCTACAGTAAATTTACTGTTCAAAGGCATCGTACACTTTTGATAATTGTAGCCAATTGTTTGTTTCAAACCTATGTTGTTGTAGATATATACCATACAACTAACCTGTGAAAATTTCATTTCAAAAGGTGGTAGTGTTTTAAAATATTGCCCCAAATCTGGTGCGGTTATGTCCACGCAGGAAGAATAATCTGCTTTGGAATACACACTCTGAGAAGCGTTGTTCAGATTTAAATATTTTTGGGAAAAAGTGATATATTTTTCCATAACCGCAGTACTTCGAAGTGAAGAGTTTCTCATAATGCATTATTCTATCCAAAGCCGTTCTTCTTTTTTACCAAGTAAGTTTTTATTGCCAATAATTATCAGAGTCATTACCAAACGTGTACGATGCCTTTAAACTGATAGTTTTTAAATTGTGTTGTTTATATTGTATTATTTGGAGTTATATTGTAGCAAGAAATCTCTTCTATTCCCTTATTGTATGTGCATTTTAACTGTTTTTATAAAAAGTATTATATGCAAGACATAGAGCATAACTAAATTACAAGAAAGCTTGAGCAAAGTTTGACCAATAGATGTTTTAATATTAACAAAATCGACCAAAATGTGTGAGACGAAAATCAACGTTGCGCATATAAAATAGAGTGGTCCCATTTGGTAAACCAGTTCACTCCAGAGATAGGCCTTCATGGGTACACATGGAATTTAACAAAAATGGCCGCAGTAAAACATCCTATATCCTCTCAATCATTTTCCAGAAAAGTGCAGTAAATAGAGTTTTAATCTCTTCAGCATAAAAAGTATAAACCCTTTATATAAATTTGGAAATGACAACTCCTTTAATCTAAAAAGTACCACACCTTTAAAAACATTATAAACCACACCAGTTGAACCCTCATTACAAAACCTTTATCTTAAGAATTTATTTAATTTATTGATTACTGTTCCTTAAATAAATTCCCCTAACAATGAAATCCAACCAACCTATACCCAAGAAACAAGACTTTTAATTTCTACCCAGCCTCCCCCTCCCAACCAGGACCAGTCCTATACCTATCATTCTGATCTCCAGCCAGCCGACCCCCAGCATGACTTCACTACTAGTCCATCTCCCCCAACCTCAAATCGAACCTCCCGGTAAATAAAGACTGTTAATCTCTTCAGCATAAAAGTTATAATCCCTTTTTATAAATTTGGAAATAACAACTCCTTTAATCTAAAAAGTACCACACCTTTAAAAACATTATAAACCACATTATAATTGACCCCAGCCATCTACTGTGCTTGATCATACCCATGTGCAACCAGCCACGCCCCAGCAAAATTACTACCAGCCAATCATCCCTACCATCACCCCAACCCCATCCCAACCTTCCAGCCGTCAAACCATCATCCTAAGCCCTCATCCCAACCAGCCCATCACCCCAACCATCACCCCAAGCCCTCATCCAAACCTCCCAACCCATCACTCCAAGCCGTCATCCCAACCAGCCCAGCCCATCGCCCAAGCCCTCATCCCAACCAGCCCATCACTCCAACCATCACCCCAAGCCCTCATCCCAACCTCCCAGCCATCACTCCAAGCCCTCATCCCAACCAGCCCAGCCCATCACCCAAGCCCTCATCCCAACCAGCCAAGACCATCTCTCCTACCACCACCCAAAGCCCTCATCCAAACCTCCCAACCCATCACTCCAAGCCCTCATCCCAACCAGCCCAACCCATCACCCAAGCCCTCATCCAAACCAACCCATCACTCCAACCATCACCCGAAGCCCTCATCCCAACCTCCCAGCCCATTACTCCAAGCCCTCATCCCAACCAGCCCAGCCCATCACCCAAGACCTCATCCCAACCAGCCAAGACCATCTCACCTACCACCATCCCAAGCCGTAATCCAAACCTCCCAACCCATCACTCCAAGCCCTCATCCCAACCAGCCCATCACTCCAACCCTACCCCAAGCACTCATCCCAACCTCTCCTACCACCACCCCAAGCCCTCATCCCAACCAGTCCAGCCCATCACCCCAAGCCCTCATCCCAACCAGTCCAGCCCATCACTCTAAACCATCTCCCCAAGCCCTCATCACAACCAGTCCAGCCCATCACTCATACCATCACCCCAAGCCCTCATCCAAACCAGTCCAGCTCCTAACCCCAAGCCCTCATCCCAACCAGTCCAGCCCATCACTCATACCATCACCCCAAGCCCTCATCCAAACAGTCCAGCCCATCACTCAAACCATCACCCCAAGCCCTCATCCAAACCAGTCCAGCTCCTAACCCCAAGCCCTCATCCCAACCAGTCCAGCCCATCACTCATACCATCACCCCAAGCCCTCATCCAACCATTCCAGCCCATCACTCATACCATCACCCCAAGCCCTCATCCAAACCAGTCCAGCTCCTAACCCCAAGCCCTCATCCCAACCAGTCCAGCCCATCACTCATACCATCACCCCAAGCCCTCATCCAACCATTCCAGCCCATCACTCATACCATCACCCCAAGCCCTCATCCAAACCAGTCCAGCTCCTAACCCCAAGCCCTCATCCCAACCAGTCCAGCCCATCACTCATACCATCACCCCAAGCCCTCATCCAACCATTCCAGCCCATCACTCATACCATCACCCCAAGCCCTCATCCAAACAGTCCAGCCCATCACTCAAACCATCACCCCAAGCCCTCATCCAAAACAGTCCAGCTCCTAACCCCAAGCCCTCATCCCAACCAGTCCAGCCCATCACTCATACCATCACCCCAAGCCCTCATCCAAACAGTCCAGCCCACTCACTCATACCATCACCCCAAGCCCTCATCCAAACCAGTCCAGCTCCTAACCCCAAGCCCTCATCCCAACCAGTCCAGCCCATCACTCATACCATCACCCCAAGCCCTCATCCAAACAGTCCAGCCCATCACTCATACCATCACCCAAAGCCCTCATCCAAACCAGTCCAGCTCCTAACCCCAAGCCCTCATCCCAACCAGTCCAGCCCATTACTCATACCATCACCCCAAGCCCTCATCCAAACCAGTCCAGCTCCTAACCCCAAGCCCTCATCCCAACCAGTCTAGCCCATCACTCATACCATCACCCCAAGCCCTCATCCCAAACAGTCCAGCCCATCACTCCGACCATCTCCCCAAGCCCTCATCCCAACCAGTCCAGCCTATCGCTCCTACCATCACCCAAGCCCACATCCCAACTAGTCCAGCCCATCACTGTAACCATCTCCCCAAGCCCCCATCCGAACCAGCCCATCACTCCGACCATCTCCCCAAGCCCTCATCCCAACCAGTCCAGCCCATCACTCTAACCATCTCCCCAAGCCCTCATCCCAACCAGTCCAGCCCATCACTCTAACCATCTCCCCAAGCCCTCATCCCAACCAGTCCAGCCCATCACTCTAACCATCTCCCCAAGCCCTCATCCCAACCAGTCCAGCCCATCACTCTAACCATCTCCCAAGCCCACATCCCAACCAGTCCAGCCCATCACTCTAACCATCTCCCCAAGCCCACATCCCAACCAGTCCAGCCCATCACTCTAACCATCTCCCCAAGCCCTCATCCCAACCAGTCCAGCCCATCACTCTAACCATCTCCCCAAGCCCACATCCCAACCAGTCCAGCCCATCACTCTAACCATCATCCCAACCAGCCCATCACTCTAACCATCTCCCCAAGCCCTCATCCCAACCAGTCCAGCCCATCACTCTAACCATCTCCCCAAGCCCTCATCCCAACCAGTCCAGCCCATCACTCTAACCATCTCCCCAAGCCCTCATCCCAACCAGTCCAGCCCATCACTCTAACCATCTCCCCAAGCCCTCATCCCAACCAGTCCAGCCCATCACTCTAACCATCTCCCAAGCCCACATCCCAACCAGTCCAGCCCATCACTCTAACCATCTCCCCAAGCCCACATCCCAACCAGTCCAGCCCATCACTCTAACCATCTCCCCAAGCCCTCATCCCAACCAGTCCAGCCCATCACTCTAACCATCTCCCCAAGCCCACATCCCAACCAGTCCAGCCCATCACTCTAACCATCATCCCAACCAGCCCATCACTCTAACCATCTCCCCAAGCCCTCATCCCAACCAGTCCAGCCCATCACTCTAACCATCTCCCAAGCCCACATCCCAACCAGTCCAGCCCATCACTCTAACCATCTCCCCAAGCCCACATCCCAACCACTCCAGCCCATCACTCTAACCATCTCCCCAAGCCCTCATCCCAACCAGTCCAGCCCATCACTCTAACCATCTCCCCAAGCCCACATCCCAACCAGTCCAGCCCATCACTCTAACCATCATCCCAACCAGCCCATCACTCTAACCATCTCCCCAAGCCCTCATCCCAACCAGTCCAGCCCATCACTCTAACCATCTCCCCAAGCCCTCATCCCAACCAGTCCAGCCCATCACTCATACCATCACCCCAAGCCCTCATCCCAAACAGTCCAGCCCATCACTCCGACCATCTCCCCAAGCCCTCATCCCAACCAGTCCAGCCTATCGCTCCTACCATCACCCAAGCCCACATCCCAACTAGTCCAGCCCATCACTCTAAACATCTCATCTCCCCAAGCCCCCATCCCAAACAGCCCATCACTCTAACCATCTCCGCAAGCCCTCATCCCAACCAATCCAGCCCATCACTCTAACCATCTCCCCAAGCCCTCATCCCAACCAGTCCAGCCCATCACTCTAACCATCTCCCCAAGCCCTCATCCCAACCAGTCCAGCCCATCACTCTAACCATCTCCCCAAGCCCTCATCCCAACCAGTCCAGCCCATCACTCTAACCATCTCCCCAAGCCCTCATCCCAACCAGTCCAGCCCATCACTCATACCATCACCCCAAGCCCTCATCCCAAACAGTCCAGCCCATCACTCCGACCATCTCCCCAAGCCCTCATCCCAACCAGTCCAGCCTATCGCTCCTACCATCACCCAAGCCCACATCCCAACTAGTCCAGCCCATCACTCTAAACATCTCATCTCCCCAAGCCCCCATCCCAAACAGCCCATCACTCTAACCATCTCCGCAAGCCCTCATCCCAACCAATCCAGCCCATCACTCTAACCATCTCCCCAAGCCCTCATCCCAACCAGTCCAGCCCATCACTCTAACCATCTCCCCAAGCCCTCATCCCAACCAGTCCAGCCCATCACTCTAACCATCTCCCCAAGCCCTCATCCCAACCAGTCCAGCCCATCACTCTAACCATCTCCCACGCCCACATCCCAACCAGTCCAGCCCATCACTCTAACCATCTCCCCAAGCCCACATCCCAACCAGTCCAGCCCATCACTCCAACCATCTCCCCAAGCCCTCATCCCAACCAGTCCAGCCCATCACTCTAACCATCTCCCCAAGCCCACATCCCAACCAGTCCAGCCCATCACTCTAACCATCATCCCAACCAGCCCATCACTCTAACCATCTCCCAAGCCCTCATCCCAACCAGTCCAGCCTATCGCTCCAACCATCATCCCAAGCCCTCATCCCAACCAGTCCAGCTCATCGCTCCTACCATCATCCCAAGCTCTCATCACAACCAGTCCAGCCTATCGCTCCTACCATCATCCCAAGCCCACATCCCAACCAGTCCAGCCTATCGCTCCTACCATCATCCCAAGCCCTCATCCCAACCAGTCCAGCTCATCGCTCCTACCATCACCCCAAGCCCTCATCCCAACCAGTCCAGCCCATCACTCATACCATCACCCCAAGCCCTCATCCAAACCAGTCCAGCTTCTAACCCCAAGCCCTCATCCCAACCAGTCCAGCCCATCACTCATACCATCACCCCAAGCCCTCATCCCAAACAGTCCAGCCCATCACTCTAAACAATCTCCCCAAGCCCTCATCCCAAACAGTCCAGCTCATCACTCATACCATCACCCGAAGCCCTAACCCTAAGCCCACATCCCAACCAGTCCAGCCCATCACTCTAACCATCACCCCAGGCTCTCATCACAACCAGTCCAGCCTATCGCTCCTACCATCATCCCAAGCCCTCATCACAACCAGTCCAGCCTATCGCTCCTACCATCATCCCAAGCCCTCATCCCAACTAGTCCATATCCAGCCCATCACTCATACCATCACCCGAAGCCCTAACCCTAGTCCTAACCCCAAGCCCTCATCCCAACCAGCCCAGCCCATCACTCTAACCATCTCCACAAGCCCTCATCCCAACCAGCCCAGCCCATCACTCTAACCATCTCCACAAGCCCTCATCCCAACCAGTCCAGCCTATTGCTCCTACCATCATCCCAAGCCCTAACCATATCCCCAAGCCCTCATCCCAGCCCAGCAACCTCCCAGCCCCTGGCCCGGTGAGTCTCAGAGCAGAGGTAACCCCTCAGCACTTAGAAATTTTACTCCCCAAGCCAAGCTTCAAGGCCCTTGGTCAGCCCTCAGATCAGCCAAAAATCCAAGGTTTATCAGACACAGTTTTTCTAACAGAGAGAGACAAATTAACATGTAAATGTAATGGTTTTTTTTATTAACTCTTCAAACAGAATGTGTGTGTTGTGTGCGAGAGTTGTCTAGAGTCCTGCCTCTACTACTTGTTTTATCTATGTTTCCTCTATGTAGTATGGTATTCACAGTAATTAATATTGAAAAAGTAGTATTTAAAGAGTTGTAATAAATCAGATTTAAACCTTGAATGGAAAATAGGTAAAATTTGATATTAAATTGATAACAAGTAATATTGTAATTGTATGTTCATGTCAAGTATTGGGGTATTGAAGAAACAAACTGTGTATTCACACAATGTTGATTGTGATAACAAACATTGTTATTATATTAAAACAAGATTTATTGTCTTGAAAACATTATTGTTTGGTTGTTTTGGTTTAGAATTATATTGAAACCCCTGCCCCTCTCAAAAACTGTTTTGCAAAGTACCTGTTTTAAATTGAAGATATAGCTGTATGTTTGGTTTATCTGCACTATGGCGTAACCAGAAGGGGTGGGGGGGGGGGTTGAAGGAGCCCTTGTGCCCCCCCCCCCTAAATGAGATTGAAAAAATGCACAAATGAATGGTTGGTTACATCAAATAGCCCCCCCTCCCGCTCCAATTTTGTTTTTGGCCCTGCTGTTTTTTCCTCAAATGCTTGATTTCACAAAGCACTAAGATTCGACTTTGCTTAGCGTGACTGATTCACATTTTAAGATCAATCGTGGCTCTTTGTGAAATCAAGCCCTCATTATTAAAACCTGGGGTGGTTTTTTTTAGCCAGCAGTCTGAATTATAGATTAGCATACTTAAAATGTAGGCGTACATCCAGATTTATATACAAACATTTGTGAACAGTCACAATTTTAATACAATACACACAATTTCTTTATGAAAAAATAGGTAAAAACAATGTGCTGAAGAATAAAAAGCAAATACAATGAAAAAAAAAACCCAGGAGATGAACGCACTAACAACCAACAGACTGAGAAGCAAACAGACAATCTTCAGTATCCGACTTCAGGTTCTCTTGCACATAGATGCCCAACAGTTTAACGCAATTTATTTGATTACTGACATAACTACCAATGTGAAAACTAGGCACAACACAGGTTGGTGTCTCAGAAAGCAATAAATCATGACCTGACATTTTTAGGCAGTAAGTCTAATTTTTTAATAACTCATGCTTGATTGGTCATTATTATATCTTTGAACCCATACCATGTCGTATTTGTATTTGTAGTGGAAAACTTTTGTATAACTTTAGGGGAGCTAGAAACAAAGTCATTTAGCATTGCCAAAAAAAGTCACTGGCCTTTGTTTTGTACCTGCAGGGGACCCCATCATTGGTTATTTCCCAACTGGAAATACTACCATTGTATCGAACAGCTTGGCTGAATAATAAACTTCACACCCAAGGAAGAGAGCTCTTCGTATCATCCCTTTTCCCAACCGGCATTATTGTGAGGATCTCTTATAGATATTGGTATTCCCTCCCTTGCCTTGAGAAGAACTGAATTACTTACAGAATTTGCCAAATCGATCATAATTTCTTCCCGGCATCGAGATTTGTTCCCCCCTAAACGCCAAACACTTTCCCTTACTGGACTGAGAAACTCACACTACGTGTTTGATCTCCCTTTTCAGGTTTTATCGCTTAACGCCTACAGGTTTTTTCTTTTTAATTTCTTTTTAATTATTCTTCCTGTGTGGACATAACCGCGCTAGATTTTTGGCAATCATCTCAAAAACAATACCACCTTTTGATTAAATGCAATTTTCACAGGTTCGTTTTATGGTAAACATCTACAACTATGATTGAAACAAACGGTGGGTTCCAATTACCAAACGTATACAATCCCTTTTAACATACTCAACTATTGATGAATAATTCGGTGAAAGTTTTTTCAATTGTTTTTAAATATTTATTTAATTTAAATAATGAAAACACCGCTTGTACCAGCGATAATTCCTATGCTGCACCACTAATCTTGTATTTAGATTGAAAATAATACATGTAAAAGGTTTCCTTGTTTAGTGTAGTGACATGTATTAATCAACCGCTTGCACGAGCTATTTGCAAAGCGCGAGCTGATTTAGAAAATGATGAATATCAAAGACTGAAATAAAATAAAGAAATGTAAGATTAAGAAGTGAGTTTGAGAGAGATACTGGAGAGGAGCAAAGCTTCTAACAAAACATTTTAGTTCATCATCAATATTCATTACGTCGTCGAGTCATGAAATTGGTGGTCACCCATTAGGCCTATTCACTCATCATACCATTCCGCACGGAGGAAAAGGAGAACACCAAGATCAAGACACTACATTAGCTGTTCCAACATAGTAGTCGAAACAGCTATTGCTTTCGTCAAGAGCAATAAATAAATGCTTGGTCAAGCTGAAACCTATTAGCGTACATGTATTCAATAAAGCCTGATTGTGTTACATCCAAGATTTGAACTTCATCCCGAACACCTTGTTTTTGTTATGCAGCAAAATCTTATGTAGAGTAATTTTGATTTATTTAAGTTTATTTGGGGGGAAGAGAACAAATAGTTGTAAATATATTTTTAAAACAAATTATTGGAAGTTCGTACATACGTTTTCGGAACCTAACAAGCCTCAAAAACGACATTTTGCTTTTCATTCCCCCCAACCCCCCCCATATATTTAATTTAGTCATATTCCAAAAAATCGCAAACAAACCCCACCTCCATAGAATAATTGCCGTTTCGTCCAAGGATATGGGTAATTTCCTATGTAGTTATTTTGTACACGGCCTGTGGAGCAAGTTGAACCCACTTTATGGGCATATTCTTAGACGCGGAGTCACATACACTGTGCACAAGCAATGGGTAGAGGAATATTGCCATATCCCGGGTACACAGCACCGCGAACGATGCGGTCTGCATCCCCATACACTGCGCGCAACCAATGGGTACAGGAATATAGCCATATCCCGGGTCCACAACGGCACAGTACAGTGCACAAGCAATGGGTACAGGAATATGGCCATATCTTGGGTCCACCCTGCTCCATTGGTCGTGTAAAAAAAAAACGTATGGGAAATAACCCATATCCTGGGTCAAAACGGCAATTTCTCATGGAGGGGGTTTGGCGGTATTTTGAATTATGACTGAAATAAATGTTTAAGGTAATTTCAAGGCTTTTAATAGGTTGATTATTCATATTAAAGAACTTTCACAACAGTTTCATCATTTTAAATTAATTTTGTTAGAACTTGTTTTAATTAGGTTTAGGGTTAGGATTAGGGTTAGGATTAGGGGTTTGGTGTGGGAGGGTAGTGGGTGTGTGGGGGTTTGGTGTGGGAGGGTAGTGGGTGTGTGGGGGTTTGGTGTGGGAGGGTAGGGGGTGTGTGGGGGCCGGTGTGGGAGGGTAGGGGATCTCCTAGAATTCAAAAACTGCCGGCAGGGGAACCACACTTGTTTATTTTTTATTAGCTGTTCCGACCTCTATTCTTTTCGTCAAGATTTGTATTTGTTTTTCTTCTTCTTATTCTTTCCATATGTCAAAAATCCCATTTTACTTAGCTTAGTACAAACGAGTCACATCATATATCATATTATAGTTATAGTTAAATGTAATTAGCTTAACTTAATTAATTAGTTTACTTAGTTATAATGACATGAATATTTAGTTAGCCAATCTTGAGACCACCATATGAGTGAGTTTTCGTTGAACTTGGCCGGGAAAACCTGTATAAGGTATTTTTCTGAAACAGTTATTGTTAAAAGTAAATATAAGAGATATCATAGGTTAATGATACATGGGTAAAAATCCTGGATTTTTTAAAAACCATTTATGACATCAATCAAATAATCCTTGTATATTTATATTGACTTAAATGTGTGCGCTTGACCACTTATGAAGCCTCGTGTATGCTTTTTTAATTAGTGTGTGAGCTTGACCATTATATTTTGAAGCAAAATAATTTTGTAATCCAATATTTTGAGCTATCTTATAAATAATTTATGTATTTCAAAATTGTTTAATAAAGTAATAAAATAAAATCGAGAAATGGACTGTTTGGACTGGGCTGGAATGGCGTAACAAATTGTTACAAACAAAATTTCCGCTGGATCATTTTTTGAGGGCAGATTTTTTTTAAACCGTGCCACAAGAGAACAAATAGTCGGGTACCACCCTAGTTGGTCTTCTATCAATCAATCAATGTGTGGCATCGCATACACGTGTATTCAAAATGGTCTCCAAGCACGCTTGAATCTGGCTGTCTCCGTGAACGATAATTGTAGCATTTTGTCGTGGTTTTAATCTTCAGCGAACTGTTCAGGCAAGACTAATGTGTACTCGTTTATTCTGGTTCCACAATAAGTCTCTCAGACCCCTGAGAGCACTGATAATAGCAATGTTCACGTCGGTATGTTTCTAGCTTTACGTATGTTCAATTTTACAATAGTTCGTCTGGTATGCTTTTGTATGTACTGTACACAATGGGCGATAGCGTGTTATCGCTCCCTATGATTCTCTGTTATTCAGAATCGTTTGCTGTTTTCCATGGATTTCTATTATTGTATCGAATTATTCACTTGCAGACGTGTACAGCCTGTTACATCAATGTTTACAAATGACTTCAACATTGGCTCAAGTCTGGCACAGTGACTAGTACCGTATGACAGCTTCATATTACCTTGTGTCAACATTTATTTTGTTTACACATACACACTATTGACGTTTGAATTCTTTTAATATCTTTTTTTACAGTTGTATTAATTTTTTGCTTTTAAAACTTTAGTGTGTTGTTTGCAATCATCATCTTGATTGTTATGGCAGTAATATTATAAAATTATATGAAATAAATAAACTCGAATATTAAAAAAAAGAAAACAAGAAAACAAGAAAAAGAATCCGTGCCATGTATATTTAGATTTCAATTACTTAGACTAAAAATAATAATGTAGATCTATAACATATAATATTTAATGGTTTTGTTGGCCACATTGCGCACTCGGTGTGAATATGCCCCCCCCCCCCCAATAATTGTCCCACCTTTTTCAATCACTGTTATTTTCTCAGTTAAACACTTCTAACAATTTTGGCTATTCCTCGTTTCAGTCCCGTGAATTTTATTTATCCGGAACACCGTCGAAATAACTGACCCTGTGCATGCCACAACTTCGTCGTACCATGGTCGTACCCAGTCCCAATCCTTTCATCGTATCTGTTTATTCTCTACTTTAACGGTGTTGAATCATTCTGAGATTCTATATTACATTAAAATGCAAATAAGGCAGAGGACCAGTAGCATTGCGGACAAGGATCGGGACTCCGAACCCCATGGTACCGGGTTCGAATGGCACACACGTTATTAGTTTACCGTACTTTTTGTCCGTTTTTGTTGATTTGATGTTTTAGGGTTTTAAATTAAACTCGAACGAAATTTGAGTAACAAGAGCAGTGTGGCCCAGTGGAAGGGCTCCGGACTCTGAACGCAAAGGTACTTGGTTCGAATCCTGTGTGTTCTTTTTGTAAGTTAAGGCGGTCCCATTGGTTTACGCAGGGTACTATGGCATGGGGAAATCCTTGCTTTGCACTTTGTAATTAATTTACGAGTGGAAGGCACACGCTAGTCGCCATTTTCCATAACTTTACTTTTTGGCCGGTGTTGATTTGATGTTTTAGGTTTTAAACTAAAATCAAACGCAATTTGAGTAAGAGGAACAGTGGCCCAGTGGAAGGGCTCCGGACTCTGAACCCATAGGTACTTGGTTCGAATCCCGCGTGTTTCTTTTTGTATAGACTTGAGGCCATTGGTTTACGCAGGGTACTATGGCATAGGGAAATCCTTGCTTTACAAGGAAGGCATACGCTTTACTAATAGTTTACTTTTTGGCCGTTGTTGATTTGTTCTGGGTTTTAAATTAAACTCGAACGCAATTTCAGTAAGAGGAACAGTGGTCCAGTGGAAGGGTTCCGGATTCCGAACGCTAGGTACTGGGTTCGAATCCAGTTTGTTCTTTTTGTACGCTTAAGGCCATTGGTTTACGCAGGGTACTATGGCACTGGGAAATCCTTGCTTTACACTTAATAAATAATTTGCGACTGGAAGGCAAACGCTATACCAGTTGTTTACTTTTTGGCCGTTGTTGATTTGATGTTGTAGGGTTTTAAATTAAACTCGAACGCACTTTTTATAGGAGGATCAGTGGCCCAGTGGAAAGGCTCCGGACTCCGATCGCAAAGGTACTGGGTTCGAATCCCGTGTGTCCTTTTTGTACGCTTAAGACCATTGGTTTGCGCAGGGTACTATGGCACAGGGAAATCCTTGCTTTACATTAATATTATAATAAATAATTTGCGACTGGAAGGCAAACGCTATTTACCAATAGTTTACTTTTTGGCCGTTGTTGACTTGATGTTGTAGGGTTTTAAATTAAACTCGAACGCAATTTTTGTAGGAGGATCAGTAGCCCGGCGGAAGGGCTCCGGACTCTGAACCCATAGGTACTGGGTTCGAATCCCTGGTGTTCTTTTAGTACGTTTTGATTTAAAGTTGTTCATTCTAAGGTTTAAAATTAAACTCGAACGCAATATGTAAGAGGAGCAGTGGCCCAGTGGAAGGGCTCCGGACCCTTAACCCATAGGTACTGGGTTCGAATCATGGGTGTTCTTTTAGTACGTTTTGATTTGAAGTTGTTCATTTAAAGGTTTAAAATTAAACTCGAACGCAATTTAAGTAAGAGGAGCAGTGGCCCAGTGGAAGGGTTCCGGACTCTGAACCCATAGGTACTGGGTTCGAATCCCTAATGATCTTTTTAGTACATTTTGATTTGAAGTTGTACATTCTAAGGTTTAAAATTAAACTCGAAAGCAACTTAAGTAAGAGGAGCAGTGGCCCGGCGGAAGGGTTCCGGACTCCGTACCCACAGGTACTGGGTTCGAATCCCTGGTAATATTTTCGTACGTTTTGATTTAAAGTTGTTCATCCTAAGGTTTAAAATTAAACTCGAACGCAATTTAAATAAGAGGAGCAGTGGCCCAGTGGAAGGGCTCCGGACCCTGAACCCATAGGTACTGGGTTCGAATCCCTGGCGATCTTTTAGTACGTTTTGATTTTAAGTTGTTCATTCTAAGGTTTAAAATTAAACTCGAACGCAAATTAAGTAAGAGGAGCAGTGGTCCAGTGGAAGGGCTCCGGACTCTGGACCCATAGGTACTGGGTTCGAATCCCTGGTGATCTTTTAGTACGTTTTGATTTAAAGTTGTTCATTCTAAGGTTTAAAATTAAACTCGAACGCAAATTAAGTAAGACGAGCAGTGGCCCAGTGGAAGGGCTCCGGACTCTGGACCCATGGGTACTGGGTTCGAATCCCTGGTGATCTTTTAGTACGTTTTGATTTAAAGTTGTTCATTCTAAGGTTTAAAATTAAACTCAAACGCATATTAAGTAAGAGGAGCAGTGGCCCAGTGGAAGGGCTCAGGACTCTGGACCGAAAGGTCCCGGGATCGATTCCCGCTACGTAAAAAAACTGCGGGTTTTAAAAAATCTTT
This sequence comes from Plazaster borealis, assembly GCA_021014325.1. Taxonomy (NCBI): domain Eukaryota; kingdom Metazoa; phylum Echinodermata; class Asteroidea; order Forcipulatida; family Labidiasteridae; genus Plazaster; species Plazaster borealis. Next base: position 28,329,346 of record CM037475.1, read on the forward strand.
TTTTATAAATTCGAAAAATTTAAATTAAAAAAGTTCATAGGTTCGTTTTAAGTTTTAAGTTTCTTTAGAAGCACGTAGGGGCGGTGGGTGCCACTGCGCGGTGAGTGGCGACCTGGCGGCCCCACTCACCGCGCAGTGAGTGGACCGGGGCTCCGCACGGCCTCGGACCGGGGCTCGAACCTGGGACCGCTACCTCCGGAGTCCGACACCTACCTACGACACCCACTTGGGTCCCCCCAGGAAAATAAGCATTTTAGACTTGATGAACCTTCGGTTCATACTTTACACAGGATACTATGGCATGGGAAAACCAGTGCTTTATACTTAGTAAATAATTGGCGAGTGGAAGGCACACGCTTTAGGTATAGACCATCAGTTTAATTAGTTAACAGGGTACGCAGAGTACTATGGCATAGGGAAATCCTTGCTTTATACTTAGTAAATAATTGGCGAGTGGAAGGCACACGCTTTAGGTATAGACCATCAGTTAATTAGTCAACAGGGTCAACAGGGTACGCAGGGTACTATGGCATAGGGAAATCCTTGCTTTATACTTAGTAAATAATTGGCGAGTGGAAGGCACACGCTTTAGGTATAGACCTTCAGTTTAATTAGTCAACAGGGTACGCAGAGTACTATGGCATAGGGAAATTCTTGCTTTATACTTAGTAAATAATTGGCGAGTGGAAGGCACACGCTTTAGGTATAGACCATCAGTTTAATTAGTCAACAGGGTCAACAGGGTACGCAGGGTACTATGGCATAGGGAAATCCTTGCTTTATACATGTACTTGGTAAATAATTTGCGAGTGGAAGGCACACGCTCTACCGTTAGAGTTTACTTAGGAATAGGTATAGGTATACAAGGGAATCCTGGGTTCGGACTTGCAAAATAATTCGAGTGGAAGGCACACGCTGTAGGTATAGAGACCATTAGTTTACTTGGGAAACATAGGCACATCTGTTCTGACTTAAAAAATATTGAGTTGAAGGCACACGCTGTGGGTATAGAGTCAGTGACCAAGGACATGAATTGTAGCGAAGGGCCATGCCGTAATTTTCACATGTGTTTTTATTGGATTATTTGAGTGTCTGATTCGGTGGTTCTCGTTGTGGAATTGAGGAATAGGCCTAGAGCTGTTATAATATAAATGGGTTTAGAGGCTCGTTCATGCCGTGGTCAGAGGAAAGTTGCAAGGGCTATAGTAAACATTTCACCAGTGTTCTCGCTAGATTTTGAGTGTCCGGTTGAGTGGTTTTGTTAGGGTTTGAATAATGGATTGGAAAGAGAACGGGTTTGGGTATGGAATGGATGATTGAACTAAGTTGTATATAGGTGTTCGTTCAATTGAATCTTGTATTTATTTATTTATTTATTTATTTATTTTTACTTATTAATTTTTTGGGGGGACTACGAAAGGGGAATCGGATAGAGTTGTTTGGGGCGTTTTCCCCCCTGGGGATGTTAAATGCATCATTTATGGCCGCGTGTGAACATAAATTCAGCCAAGGATTCAGCTTCTTTAAAGCTATAAATTTTGGTACAAGAATTCATTGAATACGTCTATTGTTTGTTAAAATATTTTTTGTTTAAATTAATACTAAGTTTCTTTATAATTTTGCTTAATTTATTTACAAGTTCATTAAATTATATAGGCCTACGTATTTATCTACAGCCTCAATAATAATAATCGTATCGGGAGTGTTTGCTTTGTACAAATTGTAACATTTTCTTTATATTTATATAATTTTAAAGTATTTTTGCATTTAATTGTGACTTTGCGAAGCGCATTCAGTGTCTTTGAGGAGAATTTTGGCGTTGCATACATCCTCTGTTGATGAATTAAAACACAGTGATTTTTTGTGGCAACGTCAGGGGCTACTCAGAACTATCGTTGTTAAAAAAAAATTAAAAAAACCGAAAATCTAAATTTGTAATCATTATTAGTTAGAGCTCATTGTTATACCATTTTAAACCAAAGATGAATGAACCATTAAAATGTCAACTGTTACCGAAGTTCCTATGATTATGAGGAACTATACTCTTGCTTTCATTTATTGATTGTATTTTTATACAATTGGGCAAGGTTCGAATACACACAACATTGAATATCATTATCAACCAGAAATAAAATTACACAGTATATCGTCGTTCTCTTTATTCGGCAATCGTTTCACAGAAATCACAATTTAAAATCAGCATTTTTTTTTCCAAATCGATATCCACCCAACCCCTTTCATTAAGGTGTCTTAAAAACACAAACAATTTGGTTATGCTCAGAGTTAATGAATGTAGGTGCCAAACCTTAACCCGTTTTAGAACGTCAGCCTTTGAGGAAGACTCTGCAAAGGTCGAAACGTCAGATTATTATCAATTTTTTTGATGATACCACATTTCATTTTGTTTGGTAAGCAGTTTACAACAGCTGACGTTACATGAATGTAATTCCCTTATTTCATTTTAGAAACATGTAGACACCCATTGAGGTAGAAATACAACATTATGTAAACTACAAGCGGTAAAAGATTACGTAACACAGATCTCTAAACAGAAAAGTACATTGTTTCATTTGATTGACGGCAAGTTGCCATTGACTGGCACAATGCAATGACCTACATCCGGCCGTTGTATACTTCCAAGTGCCGTTGTTTACGTGCATGAAGGTGGAAATAGAAAGCCACAAAATTACCCGTTTTATGACAATCTTAGTGTTTACACGGGTTCACACGAGGCCTATTCCTATTCTACATCTTGAACTTAAATAAACTACACGATAAAGCTTACCTCTAAAGACAGAAAATAACATCAAATGATCGTAATACATCCACGGTGTTTACGTAGATCAAGCATGGCTGGTGGCCATTTTGAATACGCGTCACGGCATCAAGCCGTCGAGTACCCCGACCCCTACTACATGTTTATCTGGTGTAAGGCGGTAATCGGGTACCTGTCGTTTGCTTTGGCTGGTTCCAATCACCTGTGCCTGTCAAAGACTACAGGGGTACGCAACTGGCTCCCGCAAGATCTTGCGGTAATTATGATCAAACTGGGACTGTGAGTTCAGTTTGAGGGTAGGGGAGATTGAGTAATTTTGCTGGGGTGTGGCTGGTTGGACATGGGTATGAGCTAGCTGGGTAGATGACTGGCGCCAGGGACTGGGAGTTTGATTTGAAGGCATAGGGGAGATGGACTGGCAGTATAAATCATCATGCTGGGGGAACGGCTTAGGATAGCTAGGGATGGGCATGAATGGGATGGGTATAGGAATGGGCCTGGTTCGGGGATGGGGGATGCTGGGCAGAAACAAGTATTGTTTTGTGTATAGGTTCATTGGATTTTACTGCAGGGTGGAATTTATTTAAAGGAACAGTTCAAAATGAACATACATGTTCATGGGAAGACAACAAGTCTTGTTGTGTGGGTACAGCATAGGTTGATGTAATGTAACTTTGGGGTGGAATTGATTTAAAGGAACAGTAATCAATAAATAAAATAATAACATACAATTAACGGTGTTGTTTTTGTATTTAAAATTTAATATATGGTGGTTAAAATATACCACTTAACGTTTGCCAATGGTCCAGTCCTCTACCCAGCTTGATCATGCCCATCTCCAGCCAGCCACACCCCAGCATGATGACCAGTCCATATCCCTACCCGAACCCATCAGCCCGTAGCCCAAGTCCTCCACCTTAGGATGGATAGCTCAAATAAAAAACAATAATGAGATGCGCCCTTTGACCTTAGCATGAGCTAGGAGAGGAAAAAGAAAATGAAGAAATGTCTGTTGGTGTCTGTTAAATAATAGTTTATTTGTAGAACAAATAAAACATTATACATAATACCAAATGTGTTTAACGAGTAAAGGTAAAGACAATTAAGACTACAAACCATAATAAGTAGTTTAACATTAGAAAGGTACAAAGTAAATAATAACAACTTTTTAACAGAGATATAGATCCTTTATTTGAACTAAATTTACCATTTGTTTAATGGATGAGGAAGCTTTCAATAACGAATTTTGTTTCGCATTTAAAGTTTTATCTTTTTTTTTTAATACCTGTATGTTGTTTTCTTGTATAAATGGCCAAAGTAACAAACAACAGTAAGAAAAACGGTTTGCATTATGGGAAAGCTCCATTAAAGAAAGAGGCTAGAATAACACATCCTTTTCATCTGACAACTAACACCTGTTATCTCCTCGTAATTCCTTTTCCAAACAGTGGACTTAATTGGATCATGCACAAACCAGTAGGGCTGCTGACTGCCCCAAGGCAGATTAACTGCTCATCCATTAAGTTAAAATTACCCAAGAAATTCAATGTAAACACACCCACTGGTGAAAAGGATGTATACTTTCCGAGTTTTTTTTGGCCAAACTCGGAAATTCTTAATGGAGCTTTCCCGTAATGTGTTTTACTTGTTTTGCTTCATGTAAATTTGGTTCACACACGCCCTTGCGAGGTCAAAAATACTGCGAGTTGCTCAAATATTAGTTACTTGTTTTTCTTGTCAAAGTATCAATCTTTTTTAAAGCAAAGATAAGATCCAAGTTGTCTCAAAATAACAAAATAAGTAATATTTCTTACATCTAATAAAAGTGGTTTTATAATATCAAAGTTAACTTAAATATTAACTTAAATTTACTATTATCACAGTTCAAATATTAAACAATACGTTTCTGAAGCGAGGCTGCTTTTCTGCATGGCTTAATTGATGCATCGATCATGTACAAACTGCAAAATAACGTTAAATCTCGGCAGCGCCCATTTATACGAATCGATACACTTTTTTTTTCACTGACGTCACTCAAGATTTTATGAATTTGTGAAAGCCCATTTTATTTATTTTCTCCCCTATGTCCAGCATTCTCCATAACCACATTTTGTTTCTGTAGTACAATAGACAAAAATGTATACCTGATATTATATATATAGATAAACATGTATTGTTAGATGGGAAAACTTGTTGTATATTTCAATTTATCTGCGAATTATGGAGAAATAATGTAACACATTCCAGTGCATTTTCACGGGTCTTGTGGACCGACAATAGCTTCCTCTTTCTGAACAAAACAGACACTTTGATATTGATCGCAATATCTTCAACGCGCGATGACTTTATGTCCACCCTGACTCACATTTTTGCCCCATCTTTGTTAACAAAGAAAAAGTTTCAAATTCTTGTTAGTGACCTACAAAGTAACATGTGCGCCTAAATAATAATGTACATTTAAGTTCCAATATTTAATTTTTCAAAGACAGTTAGTAACTGAAAACATTTAGTGTAATAATTGCATTGACATAAGTATGTTTATTATACATTTTTGAGTTTAGGTCCTCAAGCATGAAAGTCACATAATAGACATGTTATAATAATAATTAAATATCTTGTTAGAAAATTGATATAAGAATGTTAGCCTATACTGTTGAGAGTTACTTGTTTCACTGAGAAGTTAGAAAGCAATCCATTGGTAATTATTATTTTTATTTGTTTTGACTGGCACTGTATGTAATAAAATTAGGCAGACTTTATAGGCCTTAAAGTGGACCCCAATTCCCAACATTAATTTCTGTCTCACTTGTGATTTCATTGGATGACCATTAAGTAAACTTAAATATGTGTATACATAATTATACGTTTATAAAGGGAAAATGTTAACCACTTGTTGTATCTTACAAACAATTTGACAGTTGGGTGTCAGCCTGTAGTTTATATTGCTATTTTTAACATTGTTAAGTATAAGTTACTTCTCAAACATTAATTTCATTGTAGTTAGTACTGTAAAATGTATAGTCATTCAAATTGAAACATGGACTTGTTAGAGTAATAATGTCAATTTACTTTAAATATTATTTAAAGTTTTTGTTAAGTAAATTTTAATCAATGTATTAATATTTAGCAATGTCATCATTTGCATTCAACTGAAGTAACACAAAGACATGATTTGTTAAAGGTAAAAAACTTAATTAAAAAGTTCACGAATTATTACAAACATAACATAGGCCTACATAGAGACTAGCTTTAATTATTCATTCAATTTTTGTTTGTTAAAAATGCGACATTCATTTTCAGAAGAACATATTTGTAATAGATGAAGGTGTGAATGTATTAATTTTTATAGCAAGTAATTTGTGAAATGGAAATTATTTATCATGTCTCAATATTTTTATTTTATTATAGTTTTAATTTGTCTTCTGATTAAAACACAAATATTTATGCTACTTGTAATCCGGTTATTTGTTTTTAGTAATTTTACTCAAATCATAGAAGTTATTGTTGTTCTTGTTAATGGTAAAATTTAATGGAATTTTAATAAAGAGATCAGAAAGAGATCTAATAATAATTCTTTTTTTTAAACATCAAATAACATATTTTTATCATTAATTCCTTGTTTGATCCCTAACTTTGTAGTTACAGGTTACAGGAAAATTATTTCCCACCTAGCCTTCTGCCAAAATAGTATTTTTTTAATGTGGTTTAGAATTTGTTTCAATCTTATTTATTATTATATATATTTTATTTTAATACATACATTTGTTAGTAAGTTATGGGTAAAAAATAAGATTAATAATAACACAATCCACTGCATTTTCTCAGGACAAACAATAACATCCTCCTAAACGAGACAAAAATTAAAATATTGGCCGCAATATTTTAAACACGCGATGACTTTATGTCTGTACGACTCACGCTCCAATCCATCAGCAGCAGCCTCGCTTCTGAACTTGTGTTTATAACCAAAAATTCGAAACAATGTAAACTTATTTTAAGGCAAAAACTACCACTGATAAAGTTCAACCAGTTTCTGAGGCAGTCCCCTACCGTACTTTTGCGGTCAACTAGCCCCATAGGCCAAAGACTAGGGACTACTCCTGTTGGGCCAACCATTTCTGATAACACCGGTACCATCCCCGCCGGTCCAGGAGCCCGATACACCTTTAAGATCAGTCAACAACGGTAGTAGGACCCCAAATGCCACGTGCAACTGTCCAGGTCCCTTTAACTATTCGGAATTTTCCGTGTTGTACCACCATCGATTCCGAATCAAACCGCTCCCCCTCCAATCAAATCTCCGAATCCAGGCACAACCAAGGGTATCTCGGCACAACCAAGGGTATCTCGGCCCAACAAACCGTTTCTCGGCACTTCAAAGGCTCTAAAATCTCCAATTTCAAAACGCGTATGTGCTTGCTTGCAATGGTGTACTTATTTACAAGATGTTGACTCTATAGTGCTGCAAAAACAGCCCACTGTACGGCGAAAACAGAAAACACCAAAGCAACAAAACTAACACATCAATGTCCCAATATCTTACAACAAACTGCTGGTTTGTTCATCTATGATTGCTAGATGAACAGCTAAGATGTCTTGATGATAGTTATGTTTTCATACGCGATGCTCTCCTTTATGCCTTGTAGCGTTCAAAGTGTCAGTACTGGGTATTCCATCCTTGATTTCAAGGAACCATTAGCTACATCTCTGGCTCTGAAAGGTTAAGTTCACAAATAAGAAATTGTAAGTAAGCCAACAATTTTAATGAGCAAACATTGCGGGGGTGATTAAAACTGGTGAGGCCCCCTCCTCCAGTGATGGATGATATAGGTGTTTCTTTACAGTCTGATAAGACATCATGGGTATTTTCACTTGATTTTCAACCAATTCTTTTCTAATCCTTTGGTTTTCGTGAAAAGTAGACCGAAGTAATCTGTGAGAAAGTTTAGCAAGTAGTTTGCTTTTAAAGTTACAAACATTGTTTTCCTTCTTTTTATTATCTATTCAGGGGAGGTATACAGGTGGAATAGTTTGATCTCTCCGTCTCCTGATCAGGAGGTTACAATAATTACAGCAAGGTTAAACCATAGTAAAAATGTTTTTTTCCAAATCAATCATCACTCTAAAAGTATTTTATTAATTGATACATCTTTTAAAAGCTGAAAAGGGGGGGGGGGCGGCTAGTTTTGCACAAGAAAAAAGTGCTTTTATTGCCTTTCCATCTAAAGGTGCTCAAATGTTCAAGTTTTACATTCTCCCATTGTTGTGTTCAAACTGCTTATCTCGCTTGTCATGAACCTGGTTTTCTTGACGAGGAGATAACTCCTGTAGTGACAACATTTATACAAGTAACAGTGGAGTACATAATCTTAAAAGGCTCAAATGATTTCCCGATAATCATGATTACATAAGTTGCATTCTTAAAACAAGACACATACAAAGGAGAGTGCAGCCGACATCTAGTCATTGTGTAGAGGCCCGACCGAGAGGTCTAGTTGTTCAAAAAGTGGCAAGGCCAACTCGTCCTTCTGTCTGTAGCTCATCCCGTAGGTAACATGTCGGAATGATGAGGGTGCCTCAAAGTGGGACCCCTTTCATGTAAGCCCATAATGGTGACATAGCCTTTGTCTTATGGGCATGGGCAATTCTGCCAGTGGAGGTGGGCCACTGCGAGTGTGATGAGTATGATTCAGGGAGGCCGCCCCATGCGGCTTTGTGGATTAGATGAACACTTGGGAGGCAGAACGCCGCAGCAATTTTAGTACAACCCAGATACCAATGAGGTTGTCCTCAAGTATGGATCAGGCTGACTTGATGTCAGGGATAACAATATCCAATGGATGGAACAAGGACGATTGACTTTTCATAAGGAACGAGTGGCCGGGATGATGCGGACCGCACCAGATTCCAACCTGATCGGTCCGAGATCAGTGGTCAGGGCATGGAGTTCACTACGGTGTCGTGCTATGGCCATAGCTACCAAGAAGAATGTTTTGTAAGAGAGATCTATTAGTGACGCCTCAGAAAGCGGGTTGAAGGGAGCTAGCTACAGGGACTGAAGCACCTGCCACAGATCCCATGAGGGTAGTAACTCCTTCCATGGAGGACGTTTAAGGTACTTGCCCCTGAAGAGTGGAATCAAGGCTCCATTGGACAATATGGTGGAGTTATCTGGAAATCCGGTATGGGCTCCCTCGAGAGCCGACCGACAACCTCGGATTGTGGCTACCGAAGGTGATGTAAAAGAGCGTGGAGGAAATCGCCTATGAGATGAATAGATGCTGAGCAGGGAGCAACAGAGTTGTTGTCGCACCATTTATGACAATGGTGTAGGCTGTTGTAGGTCCATCTTGTGGAAAGTTGTCAGCTTTATGCCTTCAAGGTTGCAGCATTCTCTGAAAGGCCTGCTATGAGAAGCAGGATTGTTTAACAGTATCCAACATATTAAGTTAGTATCTGGTTAATTGGTAATGGGTGATTTCCTGACTGAGGTTAGGGGTGAAGATCAATCCAATTGGGAAAGATGACACAATGGAACAATAGTGGTTTGACCTCTTACAATGGCCAGTACGTTCCCTTGATCCCCCAGAGTCAAAACAGCTGTAATGATTGCCATGGGGGCTAGCCAGTAGCAAAAGTTCCAGTAATTGCTATTCCAAGGGCCAGAGAAAAGCTATGGTAGCCTTGTGTGACTGTGGGGCAATTGCAACAGCCACCAACCAGTTTTTTCTTTAAATCTTTTGCCCCTGTAGGCTTTGGAAAAAATACCACAGTAGTTGTCAGTTCTCTAAAGCCATTTAGGAGTCTTGCTGTGGACTCATCCGGCAACCGGCAGCGATGGAACGAATAGACAGGGGAACTGCCCAAAGAGGAAACACTGGAGCTATAGCAGTGTTGCCTCTTACAAAGGCCAGTACATTCCCTTTCTCCCCTGAAGTCCAAACAGCTGTAAGGACTGCCAAAGGGGCTAGCCAGTTAGGAGTAATGCTGTGGACTCATCCGGCAATCGACAGCGATGACACGAATAGACAGGGGAACTGCCCGAAGAGGACACACTAGAACTATAGCAGTGTTGCCTCATACAAAGGCCAGTACATTCCCTTTCTCCCCCGGAGTCCAAACAGCTGTAAAGACTGCCAAGGGAGGCTAGCCAGTTAGGAGTACCGCTGTGGACTCATCCGGCAATCGGCAGCGATGGCACAAATAGACAGGGGAACTGCCATGAGAGGACACACTAGAGCTATAGCAGTGTTGCCTCATACAAAGGCCAGTACATTCCCTTTCTCCCCCAGAGTCCAAACAGCTCTTATGACTGCCATGGGGGCTAGCCAGTTAAGAGTACCGCTGTGGACTTATCCGGCAACCGGCAGCAATGGCACAAATAGACAGGGGAACTGCCCAAAGAAGGCACACTAGAACTATAGCAGTGTTGCCTCTTACAAAGGCCAGTACATTTCCTTTCTCCCCCGACGTCCAAACAGCTGTAATGACTGCCATGGGGGCTAGCCAGTTAGAAGAACCTCTGTAGACTCATCCGGCAACCGGCAGCGATGGAACGAATAGACAGGGAAACTGCCCGAAGAGGACACACCGGAGCTATAGCAGTGTGCCTCTTACAAAGGCCAGTACATTCCCTTTCTCCCCCAGAGTCCACACAGCTGTTATGACTGCCATGGGGGCTAGCCAGTTAGGAGTACCGCTGTGGATTCATCGGGCAACCGGCAGCAATGGAACGCATAGACAGGGGAACTGCCCAAAGAGGACACACTGGAGCTATAGCAGTGTGCCTCTTACAAAGGCCAGTACATTCCCTTTCTCCTCCGAAGTCCAAACAGCTGTAATGACTGCCAAGGGGGCTAGCCAGTTAGGAGTACCGCTGTGGACTCATCCGACAATTGGTAGCGATAGCAAGAATAGACAGGGGAACTGCCAAAAGAGGACACATTAGAAATATAGCAGTGTGCCTCTTACAAAGGCCAGTACATTCCCTTTCTCCCCCAGAGTCCAAACAGCTGTAATGACTGCCATGGGGGCTAGCCAGTTAGGAGTACCGCTGCGGATTCATCGGGCAACCGGCAGCAATGGAACGCATAGACAGGGGAACTGCCCAAAGAGGACACACTGGAGCTATAGCAGTGTGCCTCTTACAAAGGCCAGTACATTCCCTTTCTCCTCTGAAGTTCAAACAGCTGTAATGACTGCCAAGGGAGGCTAGCCAGTTAGGAGTACCGCTGTGGACTCATCCGGCAATCGGCAGCGATGGCACAAATCGACAGGGGAACTGCCATGAGAGGACACACTAGAGCTAAAGCAGTGTTGCCTCTTACAAAGGCCAGTACATTCCCTTTCTCCCCCGAAGTCCAAACAGCTGTAATGACTGCCATGGGGGCTAGCCAGTTAAGAGTACCGCTGTGGACTCATCCGACAATCGGTAGCGATAGCAAGAATAGACAGGGGAACTGCCAAAAGAGGACACATTAGAAATATAGCAGTGTTGCCTCTTACAAAGGCCAGTACATTCCCTTTCTCCCCTGAAGTCCAAACAGCTGTAATGACTGCCATGGGGGCTACCAAGTTAGGAGTACCGCTGTGGACTTATCCGGCAATCGGTAGCGATGGCATGAATAGACAGGGGAACTGCCCGAAAAGGACACACTAGAACTATAGCAGTGTTGCCTCTTTACAAAGGCCAGTACATTCCCTTTCTCCCCCAGAGTCCACACAGCTGTAATGACTGCCATGGGGGCTAGCCAGTTAAGAGTACCGCTGTGGACTCATCCGGCAACCGGCAGCGATGGAACGAATAGACAGGGAAACTGCCCGAAGAGGACACACTGGAGCTATAGCAGTGTGCCTCTTACAAAGGCCAGTACATTCCCTTTCTCCCCCAGAGTCCACACAGCTGTAATGACTGCCATGGGGGCTAGCCAGTTAAGAGTACCACTGTGGACTCATCCGGCAACCGGCAGCGATGGAACGAATAGACAGGGAAACTGCCCGAAGAGGACACACTGGAGCTATAGCAGTGTGCCTCTTACAAAGGCCAGTACATTCCCTTTCTCCCCCAGAGTCCACACAGCTGTAATGACTGCCATGGGGGCTAGCCAGTTAAGAGTACCGCTGTGGACTCATCCGGCAATCGGTAGCGATGGCACGAATAGACAGGAGAACTGCCAACAGAGGACACACTAGAACTATAGCAGTGTTGCCTCTTACAAAGGCCAGTACTTTCCCTTTGTCCCCGAGAGTCCAAACAGCTGTTATGACTGCCATGGGGGCTAGCCAGTTAGGAGTAACACTGTGGACTCATCCGGCAACCGGCAGCAATGGCACGAATAGACAGGGGAACTGCCTAAAGAGGACACACTAGAGCTATAGCAGTGTTGCCTCTTACAAAGGCCAGTACATTCCCTTTCTCTTCCGAAGTCCAAACAGCTGTAATGACTGCCAAGGGGGCTAGCCAGTTAGGAGTACCATCGTGGACTCATCCGGCAACCGGCAGCAATGGAACAAATAGACAGGGGAACTGCTCGAAGAGGACACACTGGAGCTATAGCAGTGTGCCTCTTACAAAGGCCAGTACATTCCCTTTCTCCGCCAGAGTCCAAACAGCTGTTATGACTGCCATGGGGGCTAGCCAGTTAGGAGTACCGCTGTGGACTAATCCGGCAACCGGCAGCGATGGAACGAATAGACAGGGGAACTGCCCAAAGAGGACACACTGGAGCTATAGCAGTGTGCCTCTTACAAAGGCCAGTACATTCCCTTTCTCCTCCGAAGTCCAAACAGCTGTAATGACTGCTAAGGGGGCTTGCCAGTTAGGAGTACCGCTGTGGACTCATCCGGCAATCAGTAGCGATGTCAGGAATAGACAGGGGAACTGCCCGAAGAGGACACACTGGAACTATAGCAGTGTTGCCTCTTACAAAGGCCAGTACATTCCCTTTCTCCCTTGAAGTCCAAACAGCTGTAATGACTGCCATGGGGGCTAGCCGGTTAGGAGTAACGCTGTGGACTCATCGGGCAACCGGCAGCGATGACATGAATAGACAAAGGCCAGTACATTCCCTTTCTCCCTTGAAATCCAAACAGCTGTATTGACTGCCATGGGGGCTAGCCAGTTAGGAGTAACGCTGTGGACTCATCCGGCAACCGGCAGCGATGACACGAATAGACAGGGGAACTGCCAAAAGAGGACACACTAGAACTATAGCAGTGTTGCCTCTTACAAAGGCCAGTACATTCCCTTTCTCACTTGAAGTCCAAACAGCTGTAATGATTGCCATGGGGGCTAGCCAGTTAGGAGTAACGCTGTGGACTCATCGGGCAACTGGCAGCAATGGAACGAATAGACAGGGGAACTGCTCGAAGAGGACACACTGGAGCTTCAGCAGTGTGCCTCTTACAAAGGCCAGTACATTCCCTTTCTCCGCCAGAGTCCAAACAGCTGTAATGACTGCCAAGGCGGCTAGCCAGTTAGGAGTACCGCTGTGGACTAATCCGGCAACCGGCAGCGATGGAACGAATAGACAGGGGAACTGCCCAAAGAGGACACACTGGAGCTATAGCAGTGTGCCTCTTACAAAGGCCAGTACATTCCCTTTCTCCTCCGAAGTCCAAACAGCTGTAATGACTGCTAAGGGGGCTTGCCAGTTAGGAGTACCGCTGTGGACTCATCCGACAATCGGTAGTGATAGCAAGAATAGACAGGGGAACTGCCAAAAGAGGACACACTAGAACTATAGCAGTGTTGCCTCTTACAAAGGCCAGTGCATTCCCTTTCTCCCCCAGAGTCCAAACAGCTGTTATGACTGCCATGGGGGCTAGCCAGTTAGGAGTACCGCTGTGGACTCATCCGGCAATCAGTAGCGATGTCAGGAATAGACAGGGGAACTGCCCGAAGAGGACACACTGGAACTATAGCAGTGTTGCCTCTTACAAAGGCCAGTACATTCCCTTTCTCCCTTGAAGTCCAAACAGCTGTAATGACTGCCATGGGGGCTAGCCAGTTAGGAGTAACGCTGTGGACTCATCCGGCAACCGGCAGCGATGACATGAATAGACAAAGGCCAGTACATTCCCTTTCTCCCTTGAAATCCAAACAGCTGTAATGACTGCCATGGGGGCTAGCCAGTTAGGAGTAACGCTGTGGACTCATCCGGCAACCGGCAGCGATGACACGAATAGACAGGGGAACTGCCAAAAGAGGACACACTAGAACTATAGCAGTGTTGCCTCTTACAAAGGCCAGTACATTCCCTTTCTCAAACAGCAAACACAATGACTGCCATGGCCAGGCTAGCCAGTTAGGGGAACGCTGTTGGACTCATCAACCAGCAGCAAGCAATGGCACGAATAGACAGGGGAACTGCCCAAAGATGACACACTAGAACTATAGCAGTGTTGCCTCTTACAAAGGCCAGTACATTCCCTTTGTCCCCCAGAATCCAAACAGCTGTAATGACTGCCATGGGGGCTAGCCAGTTAGGAGTTCCGCTGTTGACTCATCCGGCAATCGGCAGCGATGACACGAATAGACAGGTGAACTGCCCGAAGAGGACACACTAGAACTATAGCAGTGTTGCCTCTTACAAAGGCCAGTACATTCCCTTTCTACCCCGGAGTCCAAACAGCTGTAATGACTCCCATGGGGGCTAGCCAGTTAGGAGTACTGCTGTGGACTCATCTGGCAACCAGCAGCGATGGAACGAAAAGACAGAACTGCCAAAAGAGGACACACTAAACTATAGCAGTGTTGCCTCTTACAAAGGCCAGTACATTCCCTTTCTCCCCCGAAGTCCAAACAGCTGTTATGACTGCCAAGGGGGCAAGCCAGTTACAAGTACCGCTGTGGACTCATCCGGCAAATGGCAGCGAGGACACCAATAGACAAAGGCCGGTACATTCCCTTTCTCCCTTGAAATTTAAACAGCTGTAATGACTGCCAAGGGGGCTAGCCAGTTAAGAGTACCGCTGTGGACTCATCCAGCAATCGGTAGCGATGGCACGAATAGACAGGAGAACTGCCAACAGAGGACACACTAGAACTATAGCAGTGTTGCCTCTTACAAAGGCCAGTACTTTCCCTTTGTCCCCGAGAGTCCAAACAGCTGTTATGACTGCCATGGGGGCTAGCCAGTTAGGAGTAACGCTGTGGACTCATCCGGCAACCGGCAGCAATGGCACGAATAGACAGGGGAACTGCCTAAAGAGGACACACTAGAGCTATAGCAGTGTTGCCTCTTACAAAGGCCAGTACATTCCCTTTCTCTTCCGAAGTCCAAACAGCTGTAATGACTGCCATGGGGGCTAGCCAGTTAGGAGTACCATCGTGGACTCATCCGGCAACTGGCAGCGATGGAACAAATAGACAGGGGAACTGCCCGAAGAGGACACACTGGATCTATAGCGGTGTTGCCGCTTACAAAGGCCAGTACATCCCCTTTCTCCCTTGAAGTCCAAACAGCTGTAATGACTGCCATGGGAGCTAGCCAGTTAGGCGTAATGCTGTGGACTCATCTGGCAACCGGCAGCGATGGCACGAATAGACAGGGGAACTGCCCGAAGAGGACACACTAGAACCATAGCAGTATTGCCTCTTACAAAGGCCAGTACGTTCCCTTTCTCCCCCGAAGTCCAAACAGCTGTAATGACTGCCAAGGGGGCTAGCAAGTAAGGAGTCTGAACAGCTGTACTGACTGCTGTGGGGGGCTTGCCGATAGTAAAAGTTCCGGTAACTGCCCTGCAAAAGGGGCCCAGGAAAACTTCAGTGGCCTTGCATGACTGTGAGGCAATAGCGACACCGGAGCAACCCAATTCTTTGGCCCCTGTAGGTTTTGATACAAGAATACAGAGGGAAAGTGCCCAAAGAGGACACACTAGAATGTCACCTCTTATGACGGCCAGTACGTTCCCTTGCTCCCCCGGAGTCCACCCGGCTGTAATGACTGCCATTAGGGCTAGCCAGTAGCGAGAATTCCGGTTATTACCACTCCAAGAGGCAAAGAAAAGCCTAGTTGGCATTGCGTGACTGTGAGGCAATGGCACTGCCCCAGCAACCATCTTTTTTAACACAATCAAGAAACGCCACAGTGGTTGTCAGTTCTAAAAAGCCAATTAGGAGTACTGCTTGGACTCGTCCAGTTATTGGCAGCAATGCCGCCGATACAGGGAGGACCTGTCTGAAGAGGACACACTAGAACTATAGTAGCATTGCCTCAAACTACGACCAGTAAATTCCCTTTCTCCCCCGTGGGGGCTAGCTGGTAAAGGAAGTTCCGGTAACTACCAGTCCATGCACGGGGGCAAGAAAAGCTATGGTGGCCTTTCGTGACTGGGGCAATAGCAACCAGGTTTTTTTTATAGTTTTTTTCTTTGGCCAATAAGGCCTTTGAAACAAGGAGTACCACAGTGGTTGTCAGTTCTCTAAAGCCAATTAGGAGTACCACTGTGAACTCGTCCAGCAATTGGCAGCGATGCCGCCAATAGAGGGGGGAACTGCCCAAAGAGGACACACTAGAACTATAGTGGTGTTGCCTCTTACAGTAGCCAGTATGTTCCCTTTCTTCACAGAGTCCGCCCGGCTGTAATAACTACCATATGGGGGCTAGCCGGTAATGCAAGTTCCAGTAATTGCCACACCAAGGTGCAAAGAAAAGCTTTGGTGGCCTTGCATGAGGCAATAACCACGCCGGAGCAACCATTTAGAAAAACTACGTAGGCTTTGGAACAAGAAACACCACAGTAGTTTGCATTAAAGCCCATTAGGAGTACCGCTGTGAACTCATCCGGCAATCGGTAGCAATGCATGGGGGATTGGCAGCATTGTTTAAAGAGCAACATGAACTCCATTTGGTACCAGGGGTAAATGATAAAAGTATACTTTGGGGGACTTTACCTTTTAGTAGAGAGTGCAGCTCCTTTATCACAGGCTGTTCTAGGACATCTTCTTGTTGATGGGTAGATGACTTTGATTGACTGCAATACAAACAAAATGCCTATTTAAACATTACCCGTCATTAAAGCAATTAAGTTGGAAATTGCTTTCTTTTATTTCTTTTCTACATTTGCGTTCACAAATAAATGAAGACAAACAAAAGACAAAAAGAACACAGTAATCCCAGTCGTGACACTTGTGTCCTTAAGCAAGACACTTAACCACATGCTTCGTCCTTCGGATGGGACGTAAAGCCGTTGGTCCCGTGTACTAGGATTGGTAGTGCACGTAAAAGAACCCAGAACACTTATCGTGGAAGAGTAGGGGTTTAACCCCGGTGTTTCTGGTTCACATTGCAAGCACCCTTATTTACAGGTTTCCTCAGGCTTGCGAGCTACAGTGATTAAGTTCACTTGTGAGGCATCCTTGGTTTCATTACCAGAAATATTTAATAATAATTAATAATAATAACTCATGCACATGAGGAATATTTTGATTGTTGCAATCAAAATAAGCAACAGTAACTCAAGATGTCAATTGGTGCTGGTATGACCTTTAATTATTCGTGAGCTCTCTCTCTCTCAGAATGAAACTTATCTAGCAAATGCATGCACAAATGAAATAACCAAAAACTAAGAATTTGTCTGGAAATTTGTGTGTTTCACATGAAGCATCCTTGGGGACTTTCCCAAGATCTTTAAGCCTGACAAAAGAAACACACAACAACAACAGCCAAGTCTTTTTATCACTGAGCTCGCTCTCTCAGATGAAACTAATCTAGTAAATGGCATGCAAAAATTAAATTACCAAAAGCTAAGAGTATCCTTTTTGGGAAATCACCTTTTTCTTGAGAGTGCAGCTCCTTTATCACAGCCTAGTCTTGGGATGGGTAGATGCTGTTGGAGATGCTAATCCTGACTACAACACAAACAAAATGCACAATTTGCAACATTTAGACTTTAAGAACATAACCCATCCTTAAAACAGTTTGTCTCAGATAAAGTCCTTTTACCTTAAGGTTTTGTCTATAAATAAAAACAAGCATTGAAAGCAGCAACAAAATTAGTGGAGGAACTCATGCAAATCAAAGTAGGAAACAGTAACTCTGGGATGTCAATTGCTTGAAACTGTTCTCTTGAGGATTGGTGCTGGTATGAACTTTATGTATCGGTGAGCTCTCTGTTAGAATGAAAATTATCTAGCAAATGGCATGCACAATTTAAAATACCACTAGCTAAAATCTGTCGTGAAATCTGTTTTTAACATGAAGCATCCTTGGGGACTTTCCCAAAATCTTTTAAAAATGCCCCAAAAACCCACAAACCAGCCTGTCGACTCTGAAATGATTGCCAAACAAAATACAATTATCTTTGAATGAATTGTAATGCTTCAAGAAAACGATCTGCGCCAGTAAAAGGAGAAGGACGCAACAACACAATGTAGCTTACAGCAGAATACCGATATAGATAACTCAGAGGTACTTTTATTGACGAAAGGTAAAACGTTACTACAGCAAAATGGCGACGTAAACAAAAGGTAAAGGCAACACGAGAGGGCGCTATATCCAAGCTTGGCTATAACAACTACTGGCGTGACTACTTTTTTTCTCTTTAGTGTTAAGTGGTAAACGTCTCGGGGAAAAGGGAAAAGATACCAAAAGTCCTATAAATGCATTCAAAAACAGTATATCTATCGAGCTCAAGAAAGGCATCAAGTGTCCACAACAAGGAAACCAGTCGAAATTAAAAAGTGTTCAGTTTTAAGCGCTGTTTTCTTTGATTGTTGGTTTTCACTAGCATCTATGTGTCAGTTCGTGTGGTCAGTGAAGAATTGTTCAGGTCTGATATAGGAGCAAATAGGCCTAAATAACGGAAATTCAACAAGAAAACACTATTTGACAAATAGTTTGATTACCCGGTAATCAGGACTGGAATTTCATCTTTGAGTGGGCGTGGCCATTTTCATTTGGCAAATTGAAAGGGTACTTCCATTGGAAAAACTTAAGCCTATAACTTTTGAAGGGGCACCAAGGACAACAACAGGAAAATGAGGCCACAGGCTCCGTGGCCTCCATGTAATTTCAGGCCTGGATTCATCCCTATCTTTGGCTAGAAACCATCTAGAATTGTTCAGGTCTGATGTTGGAGTAAATAAATAATGGAAACTCAATGAGAAAACACTGTTTGAGAAATAATATGTGGTGTTAATTTGCCTGCAAGACAAACATTTCAGTTGGACAAAACTGAACTGGGGGGTGGGGGTGGGGGGGGGTTCTGACCCCAAACCTGCCAGGCAGTGCCAGTCTGTACCACTACCAATTATGAAATTTAACATCATTTCGTATTATTACATTAAATATTAAATTAGTGTCTTTTTCTTGTGTGTACAATTCAGTGAATCAAAGTGCCTGTCGATTTCTCCTCTCTTGTCTCTGTCTACTGCTGTGCGGTAAAAAAAACCCCCTGGTGCCAGTCTGACATCATTCATAGGGTGACTGCTCCATATTCCGACACCCCTATATTCCGACACCCCTATGTTCCGACAACCCCCTCATGATTTACATAGGGTTAGGGTTAGGGTTAGGGTTTAGGGTTAGATAGGAAAATACACCAGGGTTGTCGGAACATAGGGGTGTCGGAACATAGGGGTGTCGGAACATAGGGGTGTCAGAACGTAGAGGTGTAACCCATTCATAGAATCATTCATAGGCCCTACATTTAGTAATGAAAACGCCAACCTGAGAAATTGAGAGTCGTGGAATTTTTCCCATAATGGTTGTTCCCACAAGTAAATAGCTCCCTTTATTTCATTGGAAACAGACACAAATTCTAATTTTTGTAGTCTGTCCGTCGTCTGTGCGGAGTTTTCAGACTACTCGTCCGGCGGACAACTCGCCAGTCGGACAACTCGACGGTTCTGACAACTCGACGGGTCAGACAAGTCGTCAGTGAGACAACTCGACGAAGTGCCAAGACAAGTCGACGGGTAAATTCTGCCGGCGCCATTTTCGAAATATTTTCGCCGCTGGCAAAACATTTTAACTCATAATTTGTTGGTGTTCTGAGAAGCTACACCAGAGTATCAGTTTTAACATTTGAACGAAAACACATGAAGATATGATATTCTGCATTGCAGTGCAGAAACAATTGTGATAAATGAAGAAAACAATTGAAATTTACCTTGACCACTTTTTGTCACATGCTCGACATTGTTGAAAATCCAATAGATGCGCACGCAGGTTTAAAGCGTATCGTAGGGGGGGCGGGGTCGGGAGGCGCGCGATGGGGAGGCATAGGCGGCTACAGCTACGGGCTACGGCTAGATTTGCGTGTAGGTCAAATAGGGATCAATGGTTGAGGTATAGTTCGTCCTTGGCAACACTCTTAGCCGTAGCCGTAGCTAGCTGCGGCCTTAATCTCCCTCCATTTTTAGGAAACTGTCCTCAGATTGAACTAGAGAGGGCGCACTTCATAAACAAATGCACGTGCTTATACTGGAAGATATTTCAGAACACTAAGTTAGCGCCTCGGATTGCAGTGCAACCCGCATGAAACGACCTCCTCATTCCTTCCAAAATAGTATGAAGTAAACTGGGATGTTTAGTAGTAGTACTAGTTAACAGGAGTGAACATTTTGGAGGAGGATCCAACTTTGCTTAGCAATAAGTTTGATTTGCAAGTTTGATTAGCAATTCAGATCAATCTTAACTCTTTGTGGAATTGAGCCCTGGTCACTGGGCCATTTAATTTATTCCTTAAACCATCTCAGCTCCCTGGGGAGTATACAGCCAGTGCTGCCAAGTATGTAGCGCACCAAGCTAAATCAATCACAAGAATCATCTCTGCCCTCATAGGTACCCATTTTACTCCTGGGTGAAGAGAAGCAATTAGAGCCTAGTGTCTTGCTAAAGAACAATAAGGATGGTCGAAAATTTCCAAGATGAATCCCCTACTCAAACAAACAGACAAACAAACAAACAGTCATATTCCATTTTAATATAATTCTTTTTAATATATTCCATTCCTTCATTTTTGTAATATCATTATACATGCCTGCATTTCAAAGCTGGTATTAACTCTTTATGGATATGATAAAACTCACTAAAACTTAACTTACTGTTTGACATTACTATAGCAACAGATGAGCAAGTTGGATGTTTAGCATCTTACATACAATTATTATTATTAACACGGTAGCTGGGGTTTTACCTCTGTCTAATCACAGACTAATCTAGAAGGTACATTTTGATTTATGCAACCAGGAAATGCAAACATTGATTCCACGAAAGAATGATTGTATATCGATGTGCAATATGAACAACAAATTTAGCCTGAGCAGACCTCATTACTGAGCAAGCTCAGTTGTCTAATGGTTTAAAAGATCTTTTCTAAAAAGCAGAATATTGGTTCGAAACAAACTCAAATTATCTGCGGAATTTCTTCCCCATAAGTCTTGAAAAGCAGTAAAGTATACAGTGCTTTAATCTTAAAATCAGTGAACAGCAAAGCAAACATGATGAAGAACTTATTAAGAAATGTCCTCCTGGAGTAATATAGACCATGTAGTTATATAGCAGAACTAGAGAGAGCAATCACTATGGCCCTTTCTTGAAACCACGGCTAGCGCTCCATCCGCCAGTTTGAACTTTGAAGCCCTGTATTAGGAAAGCGAATGTTTTCCAAGTGTAACTGACAGAGCCAAAATCCAAGCCGTGGTTTGGAAAAGAGCCTATGTCACGTTTGTAGCTCCGCTAATCCGCCATTGGCAAAAATCCCCGCAGGTACAAATGCCCACTTGCAAAGTGGTTGCAGTATCAACTGATGAGTGCCCAGTGTAATATGATGGGTCAGCACCATTGTCTGAGTGGGCAGAAATACTTTTCGGGCCGTGTCACATGGGTTCTGTATGACCTCTAGTTCTTATATATAACTCGATGTTTCAGAAATTCACCGACTCAAAGTAATTTAACTCCTTATCTGTACCAAGTTCAAAGAGCTGCAACCCATATGCTTTGCAAAACCAGCGCTGGAGTTCACAAAGAGCTAAGATTGATCTTAAGATGTGTATCAACCTTAAAGGGACACGTTGCCTTGGATCGGGCGAGTTGGTCTATAAAAAGCATTTGTAACCGTTTGTTATAAAATGCATACGGTTAGAAAGATGTTTAAAAAGTAGAATACAATGATCCACACAAATATGCCTCGAAATTGCGTGGTTTCTATTGCCAAGAAGATACAATTGGGGAAGTTAACAATATAAAATGAATACAAAAATTAAAAAAAACCAGCGGAAAACAAAATGCATTTGGAACAAATATACAACAAACTTTATATTATTCTTGTGAGGTGGCAAGCCTTGTTTAAACCAGATTGCCAAATGAAAGACAGTATAAAGTCCAAGTATAAGATACAGAAGTCAACACTCTAATTACTTAATCTAAGAATCTCACTTGTTTAAACTAAAATGCCAAAATTGATCTCACACAGGATTTGTCTCAGCTGCTGGAACATAACACACACAAAATATGTACTTAGTTTAACATGTGTAAAGACTCCACGCAAATTTTTTCATCAACTATTAGTGTCATCATTTCTGAAGTGCAATGGCTAGTTTAGACTTGCAGTCTGCAAATTTGTGGCACTCAACCGCTATACCATGCCCGATATGTAACAGAGGGAGTGCCCCCCTCCCCACCACCCAAATGTTCCTATACTCTAACACACTCTTCCACTCTTGTTCGGAAGTACCGCAAACAAAATCCCTTAAAGAATTCCTGAGATTCCCAAAAAGCAATGAAGACACAATGGGAGGGGGGTGTTCCATGCCACATATCAAGCACCAAATGTCAACCATTACCCACCCTCTGATCTCTGGTCGATTGAACAGAGACCATGCCACAAAAAAAGCAGGCTAACCTTTACAGGAATAAACTATTCAATGAAGTAGTTTGATTTAAGAGTAACTATAAATATAAATATGAATAGTAAACTTGCGGGTACAACCATGTGTTGTACAACCATGGTTGTACCCGCAAGTTTACTATTCATATTTATATTTATAGTTACTCTTATTCTCCTCACCATGCAAAGCTTCAAACAACATTTAGTTTGTTTTAATTATATATTGTCGTGTCAGTACAAAAATGTTGTATCTGCAATAACAGCACTTACAGTACACACAAGTTTAAAATCTTCAAAACGTTGTCTTGCTTAAAATAGCCCAGTTGTACACATGAAACAAGCACACTCCGAGATACAACTTTTTTGCGCAGAGCATTTTCGTTTGAGATACATCTTTTTTGCGCAGAGCATTTTCATTCGAGATACAACTTTTTTGCGCAGAGCATTTTCGTTTGAGATACACTTTTTTTGCGCAAAGCATTGTAGTTCGAGATACAACACTTTTGCACTAATGCGACGATATATTTATGAGCTATTGCATTGAAGTGATAATAAAAGTTAAGGAAAAATACAAAGTTTCCGATGATAGATCGATTGTGAGGAAATCTTTGTTGATGACAGAATTATCAAAGGTGTTAGGATAAATGTTAAGCGCTTCTGCTGACAAAGTTTGACAACCTTTTGTACCCACTTTTGAGTCACATCCCATAGTTTGCAATACAATGGTTTAGACCATTACCATCCAACATACCTTTTATGTACAATGACCTCTAAAATGACCTCTAGATTAACAAGGCATCTTCACCCGTAAACCTTAAGTAGTAGACATTGGTTTACTTTACATGGGAATACAATGAGCAGAGAGTAGAGAGTTAAAAGACACATATTAGCTATTTTCACATTACATCAAAGGTATTGACTATAGACATCATCTGGGTTGAATTTCATAGAACCTTTAAGCAATCATAGAATCTTTCAGCAAAAGAAAGTGGCTTAAATATGAGCATGATTAGGGTGGAAGCAAGTGGGATAAACGTATGGTATTTTGGCTGCAAACAAAAACAACTTTTCTGAGCAAATTAAAGAAGGGCTCTAAGGTCAATTTCAGTTTTGTGATGCACTAATTTTCCAATAGATAGGCCTAGAGTTGTCATTAAATTGGAAAAAAAGTTAAAAGTCTCTAACCTCAGGTTAAAGTGGTGTAAACTGCCATTTTATTCGATACTCTTTCAGAGCAAAATTTGAAACACGATGTCATGGGATGTCAACAATAAATACGCTCCACACGAGAATTGTTGGTTCGTCGAAAGGTTAAATCAACACTATTTTGCGGATAGAATATCATGGACATTCAAAAGTTAACTTAAAAGTTCCTCATACAAATGAAGAATGAACAGACCCACATATTTGAGATGTCAGGGATGTTACCAAATTTTGCACTTGAAGGGTATCAAACACAGTGGTATTCTAACACTTAAATGTGAGGTTAGAGACTTGTAATTTTTCCCTCACTTTCATAAGGACTCTATCTATTGGAAAATGAGTGCATCATAAAACTGAATTTGACCTTGGAGGCTCTCTTTTAAAGCAAGTAAAATGGAAGCTTCTTCCATAATATAAAATGTTTAACCTTCAAATTAATTGGACAAAGGTCATCAAGCAAACGAAGTTGATCGACACTCGGTGTAAAAAAACATTCATGTTATCAGCCCAAATCCTACAGGTGTATAATTTACAAATTGCCTTTGATTGGTTCCATACCTACCACAACTTGGTTAATACAGTCAGTCTTGCATTTTAAAAATACTAATGAAATTCTTTTACTTGTGTATCACAAAAATGTATAATGCCAACTCTGAGTACTAAAACTAAAAGTACATTGAGCTAATCGCTATACTTGGTTACTCATCAAAAAGTTGCCTACTCTCATGGTACCAACAGGACAAATTGTGATACTTTACCAATAAGCCATGGTACTTAATGGGTACTTAACTGATAAACATGGGTACGTACTGTAACCTATGGTATTTTATTGGTAAACCATGGTACTTTACTGATAAACCAGGGTACTTTACTCTTGATCATGGTACTTTACTAACAAACCATGTTGCAATTAGTACTTTACTGTAAACCATGGTATTTTATTGTAAATAATGACACTTTACTGCAAAGCTTGGCACTTTACTATTAATCATGGTGTAAAGCCTGGTACTTTACTACTAATTAATCGTGGTTGGTGATACTAACTCAGTCCAGTAATACTATTCTTGAAATGCTGCAAAGATTCACAAAAATTCCTCAACTATGAAAAGAACAGTCGTCTAAAGCATATAACAAACCTCTGGTTCTCAAGTTTGAAAACAAGAGAAGTAAGAGTACATTTAACCTGTGAAATTTTAATTGTGCAACAATTTCTATTCAAAAGAAATACAATTAGAATACAAATTGTAATTGATTGTTTTGATTCTCTCCATTTACATGCATGCAATATGAGGTTAAGGTGGGATTTAGATACTTCACCATGATCTTACAGATGTAAGACACTAATCAACAGGGTACATATTTGACAATCCAGCGAGATGTTTAACAATCCTGTGAGATATTTGATAATGGTTAAGGTATTCAACAAATTCATGATTTGGAATTCAGGAGTCATCAAATTAATGTATTAATGCAACAGAGTAAAATGGACAGTCTAAGACACACTGTATTTGACTTTGATTACAAATCGGAAATGTTTAACTTATAATTTCACTGCAAATGATTTGTATCCTAGGTGTGTCCAACTACTTAAGGACTTTCACCCAAATCTGTTTTTGATATGAAACAATGCATATTATTTTTGTTCCCCCTTTTAAAAAAACCATAACGTAGGCTTGACTTGAGCTTCGTGAGTAATTTTGAAAACATTTTGGACTTCAAATAGGCGGACGGTGCCCAATCCTGAGGCCAAGCCTAAAGCCTTCACTTGCCTGCAATCCAACACAACCTAAGTCACCTTCTTCTGACTTCTGACTGGTTGAACACCAGTGTATTGTTTTATGGCTCTATTATAATTGGTCAAGTTCCAAATATCATGGTTAATATCTATATTTAAAAAACAAAAAATTTGAAGAACTTAGAAAATTGCTCCAACAACGTGTAGCCAGCTTGAAAGTGTCAAGTTCGACAATATTGTGAACAAAAATAATAAGAACAATGTTTGTAATGCTTTAACAAACTCTGCGGTAATTTAGAAATCTGTATGACGGAATATACAAAGGAGGGAAGCACTTCCACATTAAGGAG
This sequence comes from Plazaster borealis, assembly GCA_021014325.1. Lineage (NCBI taxonomy): Eukaryota > Metazoa > Echinodermata > Asteroidea > Forcipulatida > Labidiasteridae > Plazaster > Plazaster borealis. Next base: position 28,355,246 of record CM037475.1, read on the forward strand.
TAAAAGGATTGTAGTCACAATAATTTCGGAAATCATCATCAATAACCATATTAAAACTTCACTCGCCATTACCTGCACACCAATGTTTTCACCGCTTGTTCAAAAGCCAGAATTCCGATCTTGCTTTTATTTTAGTGACTGCCTCAATTGTTTTTCTTTAATGTGTTAAATATTTTGCCATGTTTCCTGTCTTATATCACAAGTGATGAAAATACAAAAAAGACACTAACTCAACATTCATCCACAAGTTTCCAATAGTTAGGCGTTTATAGCATTTGTATCTTCTACATGAAATCTCGCAATTAGGCAGATACGGGTCATTGACTCAATGTGTTTATAATCTCTATTTTAGTTTCACACCTACATGTATCTTTTTCACAAATATTTTTTGCAATATTTCACAACACTCAGGCTCTAAATATTTTTGCATAATAGTGGTCTTTATAGTTAGTTTATTGACAGAAGATTGTTAGTACAGCACAGTTTTTTTGCTATGCATTAATCTGCTTAGAATTTGTACACATGATAATGTTAATCCAGTAAATTTGTTAGTGCTTAGGGCGTACATGTATTTCCTCGGCCTCTGGTAATTTAACTTACTTCATACAGACACAATTTATTTGATTTACTATGACTGACATGTACTGTTCTGCAATTTTGCTGTAGTTCAACCAGTTTATGGCTATGTGAAATTATCGGCTTTAGCAGTGGCTATGGCTGGATTTCTTCAACCTAGCGGATGCAGCCAACGATCATAGCCATAGCCAAAGTCGCTTGATTCCAACACGGCCTTAGAGTCTTACTTGACTAATGATCAGAGCATTTTAATATGTACAATGAGTGAGGGGAGGCGGGGCAAGGGCTGGTAGATGTTGGAGAGAGTAGCGGGTGGAGAGATGAGACCACTCTCTTGTTTACTTGAGAGTCCCCTTTGTTGGCCTACATACATTATTCACATCTTCATCTGGTCTGAAACTTCACAGCATTCTCCTTTAACAGTGGTCCGCTGGCCAAATGCTAGTTAAAACACCCGAGGGCCAGTCACAATTCTCTCCATGTGGTCCAGCTGGCTAGCTCAGCAGCGTTGAAAAGCATCCCTATTTAATATGAAATACGGACTAGTGAAAAAGCTGGCGGACTATTGAAATGACAAGCGTTACTGATCCCTATTTCATGGCTCTGCTTATCGCAGAATTCTGTGCTTACGTATCATAGAATTGTGTGGTACAAGGGCTCCGTAAGCGCAGAACTCCGCGGTAAGTAGAGCCATGAAATTGGGCCCTGGTCCCTAGCCTAGTCACTGCAAAAGTTTAAGGCAAACCCTGCTTCATGGAATTGCCTCCATGCTTCCGGTCATTGCCTTGGTGACCTTTAAAGAGTTCCCCTCATAGAGGTGAACTTTACAAAGAAAAAACTACTTTGCACTTACAAGAATAAAGTGTCAATCCTACTTCACTGTGAGGGTCAACTACAATTATCTTGCATCTTATATTATCCACTCATCTGAAGTACATACAGGTGATTCCCGGAATGGTCACAGATGAACACATGCACAAAGTTAATGATCTATCTTAGACACTTGATAACTGACTTTAATCCAGGCATTACTCTCCCATGTTCAAATAATTAATGACCGCCTTTTTCTTGTAACTAACTTTGACGTCACTTCAAGTTAATACATGGTATGTGAACATGAATAAAGTGATAACAAGTGATTACTATGTCATTTGGGACTTATTATTTTTGTACCAAGGTACCATTTCACAGTATTCTTTGACCACATAAAACCAACATGATTAGGGGAAGTGGGGTGGATTCAACAAGGTGATTTTACGTTAGTTTGGCCTAAGTTAATATCCCATGGCCTAGGGACTACATGTAGCTAACAATGCAGTCATGATGGCCTAGGGACTACATGTAGCTAACAATGCAGTCATGATGGCCTAGGGACTACATGTAGGTAAACAATGCAGTCATGATGGGCCTAGGGAATACATGTAGGTAAACAATGCAGTCATGATGGGCCTAGGGAATACATGTAGGTAAACAATGCAGTCATGATGGCCTAGGGACTACATGTAGGTAAACAATGCAGTCATGATGGGCCTAGGGACTAAATGTAGGTAAACAATGCAGTCATGATGGCCTAGGGACTACATGTAGGTAAACAATGCAGTCACGATGGGCCTAGGGACGAAATGTAGGTAAACAATGCAGTCACGATGGGCCTAGGGACTACATGTAGGTAAACAATGCAGTCATGATGGCATAGGGACTACATGTAGATAAACAATGCAGTCATAATGGCCTAGGGACTAAATGTAGATAAACAATGCAGTCATAATGGCCTAGGGACTACATGTAGATAAACAATGCAGTCATGATGGCCTAGGGACTACATGTAGGTAAACAATGCAGTCATGATGGCCTAGGGACTACATGTAGGTAAACAATGCAGTCATGATGGGCCTAGGGAATACATGTAGGTAAACAATGCAGTCATGATGGCCTAGGGACTACATGTAGGTAAACAATGCAGTCATGATGGGCCTAGGGACTACATGTAGGTAAACAATGCAGTCATGATGGCCTAGGGACTAAATGTAGGTAAACAATGCAGTCATGATGGCCTAGGGACTACATGTAGGTAAACAATGCAGTCATGATGGCCTAGGGACTAAATGTAGGTAAACAATGCAGTCATGATGGCCTAGGGACTACATGTAGGTAAACAGTGCAGTCATGATGGCCTAGGGACTACATGTAGGTAAACAATGCAGTCATGATGGCCTAGGGACTACATGTAGGTAAACAATGCAGTCATGATGGGCCTAGGGACTACATGTAGGTAAACAATGCAGTCATGATGGCCTAGGGACTACATGTAGGTAAACAATGCAGTCATGATGGGCCTAGGGACTAAATGTAGGTAAACAATGCAGTCATGATGGCCTAGGGACTACATGTAGGTAAACAGTGCAGTCATGATGGGCCTAGGGACTACATGTAGGTAAACAATGCAGTCATGATGGCCTAGGGACTACATGTAGGTAAACAATGCAGTCATGATGGGCCTAGGGACTACATGTAGGTAAACAATGCAGTCATGATGGGCCTAGGGACTACATGTAGGTAAACAATGCAGTCATGATGGGCCTAGGGACTACATGTAGGTAAACAATGCAGTCATGATGGGCCTAGGGACTACATGTAGGTAAACAATGCAGTCATGATGGGCCTAGGGACTACATGTAGGTAAACAATGCAGTCATGATGGCCTAGGGACTACATGTAGGTAAACAATGCAGTCATGATGGGCCTAGCTTACAATCAAATTCACAATGACTCTACCTGATTTGATGCAATTAATATTCCGTGTTGACATTCAATCCTGCCTCATTCATTTGAGTAACCATGTTTGAGACGTATCCTGCCACATCTACATGTTCTCTTTCGTATCTCCTGATGAACGGATGTTCCTGCAATTATCACAAATGACATCAAATATAAACTTCTGAAAATGATCGTGGCTTTTACCACTGAATGCTGCAGACCATGTTTAAGCGCTATATACGAAGTGTGGACCTGAGAACAAAAGAGGTCCACACAATGTAGGGACTTGAAACACTATGTGGACTTATACACGTCCACACAATTTTTTTTGTACAGTGTTGAAGAATATTTTGTTTATTAAATTCAAAGGAATGACCACAGTGTATGCAACACAGAGCTGGGTTTTAAGGTGCAACATTTTCAATGCCAAACGGCTGGCATGATTGTTTCCTCAGCACAGAGGTAATGCAAGATTCCTGCTTGCTGTGGGCAATTATTGGTGATGTTTCATGGCCTGCGCAACGGCGGAATCACACCGAACAAATCTTCTTTTTTTTCTCAAAATAAAACTTGAAAACCCCAGTGCCAAAGATGACCATGTTTGGTGTCTTGACTTGATTAAAGGGACATGTTGCCTTGGATCGGGCGAGTTGGTCTATAAAAAGCATTTGTAACCATTTGTTATAAAATGCATATGGTTAGAAAGATGTTATAAAAGTAGAATACAATGATCCACACAAATATGTCTCGAAATTGCATGGTTTTCCTTTTACATCGTGAACAAACACGGTCGGCCATTTTGTGGAGTCAAATTTTTGACTACACAAATTGGCCGACCGTGTTAGTTCGCAAAGTAAAAGGAAAACCACGCAATTTCGAGGCAGTTTAAGCCTTTTTAATATTTATTTTAGATTGAATTATTGATATTTTTGGCAATCCACTTATAAAAAGTCAATATTTGTAAACAACTCACCAAGAGCTGCTTGTACTTCGGCCTCTCCTTCTCATTCTTTGTTACACTGAAAAATAAAATATTAATAAAAAATATAAAAAAAGACCTTACAGTAAAAAAACATTTGACAACTGAACACCCAAACAGTGATACTCCTTGATACTTTCACCTCTCCATATTAAAAGGGCTGTGTCGTCATGATCAAAGCAGGACTATGGCTGTACATGGAGTTTCTGCGAGCTCGCGCCCTCCCCTCCCTTCCAATCATGTATAAGGAGAGTATACGCGCGCATGCTGTAACTGGGTGAGAGTTCATTATTCCACATACAGCCACGGGTCTGATTTGATAATGATGACACAGCCCCTTTAAGCTGGGAAAACTCAATAATTATAACAATGAATTGTTTTATTCAAATTCTTACTTTATTGCTGACAAGAGGGTCTGAAACAAATTTGAGAAGGCTGGGTATGGCTATTGCTAAGAGAAGCTCATGCTTCAATCGAAGCTCATGCTTCAATCAGGGAATCAAAGAGTGGCGACGAGGTCTCGAACGGCCTTTTAAGGCCGGCAGGGTTGTGGCCGTGTGATAAAGGACAAAGCCAATGGCGAGGTTCTTTATTGTATGGCCTCGACCCTGCTAGGTTTTAAACGGCCGTTTAGGACGGAGTCACTACCCTTTTATTCCCATTCATAAATCCAAGTTTTGGAAAAAGCATAAATATAAAGGAAAAAATGTAAAATTGAACTTGTCTTTTTGTAAAAAAAATTCAATTCCTATCCTCCGGCCACTTCACCAAGGGTCAAATTACAAAGTCACAGTATAACAATGAAGACTAAAATCAGACATCATACCAGACGAATACAGACATTAAAAGAAAATGCAAAAGTTTCCCACCCTTTTAAGTAACTAAAACAGTCATATTGCATGCAACGCTCAATGGCTGTGCGCACGAGCGAATACTAATAGATGTTAACGTCCTGCGTAAGCTTGTGTGCCACCACGCGTATGGCTATGAACGCCGAATGCACTTTAGCCAACCACTCTTAAACAGCTCCAGCTATGTCTTCATCAGCCGTTGCTGTGACCACCTTTTAACCAATAGGACTGCCTAAACTGTCTCGGGTAATAATGAATGTATCTTAACATGTTGACCCAGCCCGGGCTGCCCCGGTCTTGGCCTTGATGCCCCTTTGAAAGTTTCCCATAGACTTTAAGATTTTCCAATGGAATTGCCCTTTGCAAAATGAAAAAGGCCTTGCCCTCTCAAAGATGGAACTCCAGGCCTGCCAGCCGAAGCCCCCAAATTTAAAAAAAGGGCTTATTTTTGACTTACCATTGTCTGACGAAGTCTGTGATATTCTTTGAGAATGGTAGATCGGCTGAACTGACGAGCCTCGGTGGTGGACCTTTAACAACCTGTGCTAGCTGATCAAACACACTGTTCCATTTGGGATAGGGAAATTTCCCTGTCGCTAACTCTATCTACAATAGCACAGAGAAAATAAGGAATTATTCAAACAGCTGGAGCTATTAGCAATAACTAACACACTATGGCCCATGGCGCATGTTTACAAATGAGCCAGGACTTCCTGCAAGCACACTTTTATGCACAGCTCATTGGTTAATCACTGGCCAATGAGCAAAACAGTAATTGGTTACAGCTGCGAAAAAGCACCCCCAACTGGAAATCAGAGTGGTTAACGCAGGGTGCCCTTCATTATAAAGTTTACTGCTTTACTGAAGATACACAAGGTCTATGTGATTAAGTTCACTTATGAGGCATCCTTGGTTTCATTACCAGAAATATTTAATAATATCGATAATAATAATAACTACAGTCACAAACTGCTTTAAATTAATAGTTATTCATACATGTATGTACATATGGTCAAGAGTTCAACAGTTTGGGTGTTGGATTTTCTTAGAGTGAGGAAGGATTCTAGTTAAATACTTCAGGAAGTTAGGGTTAGCAGAGACTACTTACTAATGTGATTCCAAGACTCCATACATCTGATCTGACGTCATAGCCTTCCCTTGATGCCAATGGATCTATCCTCTCCGGCTAATAATAAAAACATCATAATGATACTTTTTATATTTCATACTATTTAATGTTTTATTTACTTTCTGCTTTATTTCTTCCTTTAAGACAGAATGTACAACAGTAACAGTTCCTATTTGAATGACGCATGTCACAGGAGACTTTAACCTCAGGGGAGGCATGTGTGAAGCAGATCTGCAGTAGCAATACAGTGCGCTCTCAATACAAAACAAACTTCCAAGCCCGGATACAATCTACTTACAGCCATGTATGGTTTGCATCCTGCGTCTCTGGTCTTGGCAATGGAATCTACAAGTTGACCACTGATGCCAAAGTCACATAGTTTGATGTTGCCTTTGGTATCTAGAAGGATGTTAGAGGGCTTCACATCTAGGAGGACAAACAACACAATATGAAATATTTAACCCTAACAGACTAGACTCATTTGCATACACATAGAACAAATCCTCCCTGTATCCTTCAGAAGTAGAGAGTTAAAAGTTCAAAGGTTTACAAGGTGCTGTGGCGCATTCAGCAGCCACTGCCAGAAACGATAAGTGAAGCTGTTGTTTTGTTTACATGCATTAAACAACACACAGGATCTATGGTTTTACGTCCCATCTATAGGACGAAGCAATAATGGTCAAGTGTTTTGCTTAAGGACACAAGTGTCAAGACCAGGACCCGAACCTACACTCTGCAGATCAGAAACACCAGAGCTTCAGTCCAGTGCACTTGCCCACTCAGCCACAAAAAAAATACTTTAACCAAACTGATAATTTGAATTGCAATTTTTTCTTCGCAGCTTTTTTCACAGCTTTCAAGAATACTGAAACAAAGAAAGATACAAAACAGATACGGAAAAACTCTCAAATAATAAGAAATCTGGATAACCTCACCTCTGTGGATGATAGTGAGTTCGTCCTTGAGATAATTCAGAGCTGTGACAGTCTGTGGAAAGAATGAATTGAACTAATTTATTCCTCACATCAAGATCCTCAGCAGTCTAGCTTTCTATCGTCGAGGTAAGGGTCAAGGTTGAAAGGTCACTGGTTACAGGAAGAGGCTATAGACCAATTAAAGTTTCATGGTTATGCCACCTTATTAAATCATTCTTAACTACTTTCATCTGATTTGACTACTCGGCGCTAGAGGAGCGTTTTGGCGACCCCAACAAAAAATATGTTAGAGCTTTGGTAATTGTTAAACATACATTGTATAAAATTACACGTTTTGTTCAGCCACAGTGTTGTAGCTGTTCCAAACAAACCATTGGCTCGGTTAAGGGGATTTTACAAACTAACAAAAAATCTCCACGGATTTCTCTTAAAAATGAAAAACCTTGAAGCTTACCAGCCCATTAATGTTGATAACAATTATAGAGACCAAATTAAACTACTTGAAAATTAAGTAAAGGCTTTATATTCTGAGAAAGATAATTTTTAACAAACCCGCCTACATGTATGTCACAAACTGTTTTTGATTACCAGCCCGTTTTTGAGTGACTCTCGGAAAGTGTTTCAAACTGGTAACTTTACGTCAGAAAATTCTTTTTGGTCAGGGTTTCCAAAATAAACCACAGGAATGTCATGAGACAGACATGGCACATTCAAAATGCACATTATTAAAATAAATCACTTGCTCAACAATTGAAGAGGCACAAGCTGTGGGGTACAATCTTGTAACATTACAATAAACCAGTAAAGATTCAATAGGAGTGCCTCATACTGTCCCAGTCAATCTTGACAATATGACAATTTGATGCAAATGCGATGCAAATTTTGAGGTCACAAATTTGGAAGAGTTACCCTCTGCTCAACTGTTGCAAAACATTCGCAGCAAAAACAGAGCTGTGACATCAAATTCGCTTCGATTGAAGCATTCGCAGGAAGTATGAACCGGGCTTTAAGGTTAGTTGATGTACATGTCTGAGGTCAATTCATATCACATTAATTCACGGGTCTAAATAAACTAGCCAGCAGGGCTAGTCAAACAGAATTTGTTATGGCCCTGATTAGATTTTAGTGTCCCCCAAAAATCTTGAAATCTTTCATTTTTTATTGATGCATATACTCCTTCCAAAAAAATGAACATATTTCTGTTGATGACTCAATCGGTTGCAAGCAGATGGCCAGCCCCAAACTTTCAATCAATCAGGTAAATCTTATGGAATGGCGCACCGTAACGCAGCATGCTCTTGTCATTATTGTACCAGATTCTCGTCGCAGATTTCAGGTTACCTGCTGAACGCATGCAGGAACCAATTGGTTCGGAACGCAAGAGCTGGGTGTGTCAATATCATGTAGATACAGGCACCTTGACATTTTGGATAAGATCCAACAACATTTTTCTTCCCTCAATGAAGCTACATTCTACTGGCTTCATTATTATATTGAGAGATCTCAAGCAAATGCAGACAGTTATTATCAGTGAGTTTGGGGGTGATAAAGGTAAGATTGTTACCATGGTTACTTACAGAAACGGTGATCTTTCCTAGGATGGGTTCAGGGATACGACTTTTGAGATGTTCACACACAAATTTGTAGAATTTATCTAATGAGGTATCCATCAGCTCCATGCATATCCAGCAATCACCCTAAAATAGTAACCAAAATTAAGGAATGTCATGTACATGAATCCAGTAGTCACATATAACCCTTTCAGCCCCAATGGAGACTTTAGTCGACTATGCATAAAATCCTGAAAATTGGATAACAATTTCCTCTTTGTGTGGAAACGAAGCTCCCTGAATGTACACAATTTTACATTTTAAAGATGTTTACAGACTCTCTCTACATCATTTCGTATACATATCTGGAGGTCTGTTCATAACATGGGCCAATTCTTTCACTTCTGTGATGGCAAGTTTGCTTCTTTCAGGAAAATCTTAAGGTGCGGGGAGATCAATGAAAAATCCTGAACTAAGGAAAAATACTGACAAATCACATGCCAGACTATACCCTGCATGAGCCCCAATGGCGACTTTAGTGGACCAAGATAACACAAAAAAAACTCAAGCCTTAGCACAAAGGCCATTTGTATCCTGGGTGATATCGCCTGTGGCGTCACTCCCAATCCAAAATTATGCAAAACAAGTTGCATGCACACACTGTAGGGTTGGGATGTTAAACCAGTTAACTGTTTAACAATGTTAAAATCCATTTCCAAATTGCCTTAACGGCCACACTTGTGGTTTTTTGTTTTGTCTGTGAAGACTAGCTATAGAGTTCCATTTCTAATCTTGATTGATCCTGGAAAGTTTTTTGACATTTGCTTCTTTTACAGATCGGCTCATAGTTCGGATTGGAATATGGAAATGGTTTTTAACGGTTAGGGGCCTAATCAAAATTCGCAAGTTCCGTTTAACCAATTAGGAAAATAAACGTAAACACACTGGTTGGCAGATTTTAATAGAAAATTGCTCAGACGTAAATGACAGGGTACATGGTCTATACTCTAGTTAGATCAGAGATTGCAAGGTTACCAGCTAAAGTACCTCTTGAGTCAACAGAATATTAATTGTATTTTACCCAAACACCTCTGTGTGAAAGCATTTCATACCAGGTAATTTCCCAACCCCACCCCCACCCCCACACTGAGTCCTGTGAAAACAAATCCACAGGTACATTATTCGGATGGGATTCAATCCATTAATCTTTATTATTCTGGAGCAGATATTATACTACTATACCACCGAGCTTGTCTACTAACTAGAGGCCAGTTTAACTCTTTCACGCACCGACCGTTCACTAGCGACCGGTTTAAATCCCTTCAAAAAAATAGTTGTAAAACGAAAAATAAAGATCGCCAGCCAAAAAGTTTTCAGAATGGGAAAGAGGACTCTTGAGAGTGCTAATTGTGACCTGTTTTTGTCGGGGGGGGGGGGGGATCTCCATTTGCACAAAAATATAAACAATTTATGTGTCCATATGATCAATTTATCACTAAAATACATGGTGCATGAAAGGGTAAAAATCCCATGCAAATCTAACTTCAACTAAATTAGTCCAAAGCCAAATTTGAATGTAATGAACTCACCTCTTTGAACAGTGCTCCAAAGAATTTGATAATACATGGACAGTGATTACTCCTCTTAACCACATCGAGATCCATCAAGAGCTGTTTCTGTTCCTTCTCGTCTACTGTGGATCGAATTCGCTGAAAACAAAAATTACCCAATGTTTATCATGTAGCATTAGGATGTGACAAACTTGTCAACAGTCAACAGTGAAGCTTTTAGTAAAGGCATGGTTTGCAATATGACAGTGGTGCAAGTACAGATGATACAAGTCAATGTACCTAATAGCCAAATTGATCTTTCCCCTTGTACTGATTGAATATTTTTTATCTTTGTCATTACCAAACTGGCAGCTGTGTCTACAGATGTTACTATGGATGTTGCTATAGATATCCTATGCTTCAACCATGGCTCAAATTGAAGGGAAAATCCACAAGACCATTGTAAGTTGAAAAGCATCGTTAGTTGAAAGAGAAAACAGTCTGGTCCTTTTTGTGGATGAGTAACAATGCATGCAATCACACACAAACATGTACATGTGTATACAGGGTACCTGACAATATAGCTGTGTGTGATTGAGATGTGATGCACCATTCCAAAACCAGGCACTTCCAGTCAAAACTCAAAACTCAAATAGATGAGAAAAAGAGCTTTCAAGAAACATCTACTTAGTTCTATAAGGCAAGTAATTCTCAACATATAGAATGTTTAAGACATCGCATCACATTGATATCAAGGCTGATGTTTCAGTTGTCTTAACTTTTAATGTCATTGCACTGTTCCCTTGGAGTGCCTGATTTTGGCGAATGGCGTCACATAGTTTGACAGAATTATTTACCTTGACTGCCATGATAGAGTCACTCCTTGAATGCCACATTTTACTAACTGAACCAAACGCACCACGCCCAATCTCCCCTCTGTCTTCTAAATCTTCTGATGTGAAGTCATACGTCTGTACAAAGAAAAAAATTATAATTCAATATCAATCCAGACTATGTAATCTCATGAGCTGTGTTTCCTATTTGAATCACTCAAAAAAAAAAGTTGTCTTTCTTAAGTATTATGATGATTATCTTTCTGGTGATATGAACCAAGGGATCCTGAAAAGTAATACTGTGAACTTGTTGGCCTGAGGATACAGGCAGGATACAGGATACAACACAGGGCTTGTAGTTCAAAATTGTTACTTGACCAGGATTTCTTTTACATGACCAGAATCAAAATGAGCAAAACAATTCCTGACAAAGTTTAATGTGCATTTAACTGTTTTGATTTCAATAAGCACCCAGACATGTAAGAAAAGATTTATCTCATTTATGGGTATACTTCATTATTCAATAGAATTGAAATGTATCTTATTAGACTCAAAGTCAATATTTGAGTATAGTTTGTTTCTATGCAAGATATTACACAGTGAGGTATTAATATAAATTAAAAACACAAGACCACCGGACTTGTCGGGTCATGAGTTTACTGGCCCGACACTAAAGTCACTGGTCTCGAGTGTGCAGTCCAGTGTAAAATTCAAGCCTTGATTATCGTAACTCAACATCCAAACTATTGGACTCTGATTATAGTGGTATGCCTTATCCCATAAGTGATTTACTAGGATCTTTCCTCACATGTCAGCCAAAATCCAACACCATTCAGTAACTCAGAACCTAAACTGTTTTACTCTGATTATGGTAGTATACCTGATCCCATGTACAGCATGATCTGTTTACTAGTGCAATCTAGATGCTCAATCCAACAGAATGAAACAAAACATAATTTTGGATTTTGAAGTGAAGTATTAATATTCAATTAAAAAATACAAGACCACCAGACTTGTTGGGTCATGAGTTTACTGGCCCCGACACTAAAATCACTGGTCTCGAGTCTGCAGTCCATTGTAAAATTCAAGCCTTGATTATCGTAACTCAACATCCAAACTATTGGACACTGATTTAATCAGAGTCCAATATCGTGGTATGCCTGATCTCATGAGTGATTTACTAGGATCTTTCCTCACATGTCAACCAAAATCCAACACCATCCAGTAACTCAGAACCCAAAATGTTGGACTCTGATTATGGTGGTATGCCTGATCCCATGAAAAGCATGATCTGTTAACTAGTGCAATCTAGATCCTCAATCCAACAGAATGAAACAAAACATGTTGTTGGATTTTGAAAGGTTGGGGACTGTCAGGGTTTATGCTCTTTGAGTACCATGAAAGTCAGCCTCACTACCATGGGCAGCGCGCCATCGCTAGCCCCTGGGAGGGAAACAATGAAAATCAACGCTGATTGGCTAACCAAAAGTGACTACTTTGCGTGCACGCCACTTAAAAACATTAGAGCGCTTGTAGGGCGCTTAGTACGCGCGTGTAGAAATGCACGTATTTCGACGCAATACATTTCAAATGAATCATGTTTTTATGTGGACACCCTTAACTGCATACAGTTAGACGTATCACAAGATCGAAAAAGAATAACAGGGGGCCAGTTGCTCTATGACTTGATGCGTCTTTTGACAGCGCGTTCTGCGTAGTGTCTAACACAGAATGGATAAACCACAGGACTAATTAAAATATCCAATACATTTGGATATTTTAAAGTCACACTTCCAAGGGTTATGATCGAGGAAGGCATTCTGGGAAAGAAAGAAAAATGGCGCGACAAGATCGTACACCACTGGGAACGAGGTTGCATGAAAGTCTACTGATGTTGTCAAAGAAAAGGTAACTAGATAATGTTAGAATAGATCTACTTACCTCATCAGGAGAGATACTGAGCTTGCCGATGGAGTCCAGACTACGGGAACGAATTCTATCACTGTAGGATAAGACAATTACAACAATCAATTTCAAATTATTCAAAATATTTGTAAGAGGTCACACCATCATGTCAGTACTTCAAAGTCGAAACTCTGTTTTGGGTTTACTTCAAAATTAAATTGTTTCTCCACACAACAAGACCGTAACTTATTCAACGACTTTGTCGCACTTACCACATACTTACTCATGGTAGTTAAGATAATATTTATTTCCCAATGAATTATAACTTTTCAATTTCATTTCCTGCTTTAATTAGTATCTTTTTCACTATTTAAATGACACCATCTGCATAAGGTCTATTACAATTATGAAGTCGAGATCTGGTGGCTGAGTCATCAGGGTGTGGGTTCAAATCCTGGTCATGTCACTTGTGTTTTGAGGCAAGGCACCTTACTATTGCTTCTCATCACCCAGGAGTAAATGGGTACATGCGAAGGTAAAGATTGTCGATGTAAATGATTAGCAATCTGTGCACCAATTTGGCTGCCGGTGCTGTATACTCCTAAGGAGTTGAGATGATTTCAGGAATGCTTTCAAAGGCCCAATGAGCTGGGCTAGTAATACAATGTTTAAAAGCACCTAATAAATGCTCACAGAACCAGATCATTTTCTGTATAACATTGATATTTTAGGGTAAACAAACACAGGAAAGCCTAAAACTCAAATCTGGAGGGTAGAGATTGTTGATGTAAATGATTAGCAATCTGTGTGCCAACTTGGCTACCGGTGCTGCAAAGGAGTTGAGATGGTTTCAGGAATGCTTTTAAAGGCCCAATGGGCTAGTAATGCAATGTTTTAAAGCACCTAATAAATGCTCACAGAACCAGATCATTTTCTGTATAACATTAATATTTTAGGGAAAAAAAAACACAGGAAAGCCTAAAATCAAGTCTGGAACCCAGACTACATTCATACAGTCTGTTTACTTACAGGGTGGATTCAGCCCTTTGGTGGCTACCATTGCTACTGTGGGTACTACTAATGCTGGAATCACTGGGGCTAGTTACAAGACTTAGTCTGCTCGATGATATTCCATCAAGCACCGTACTTTCTGGAGTGTCAGTGGGATTAATGCGTGTAAAATCCAACTTCAGTCCTGGCCTTGACCTATCATCTGTTATTTCAAACAAAAAAACCAAGAAAAGTTTGGTAAACATACCAAAAGACTAAACCCATCTCTTACTGTGGCCTGATTTTGATTGTCTTTCTCCTATAGTGATAAACCAATGAAACGAGAACAGCAATATCAAACTATTACTTTGAAAACAAGACTGGAGGTTATGGTTGAGGTAAATAAGACTGATTTCTAATGTATTCCAAATACGTAGGAACTAGCTGGAATAATCGTAGCTCTTGATCACGTCCCTAAGATCTAAGAGTCACGATGTACCAATGGCTACAACATGATCTGAGAGTGGGATTTGCACTGCATCGACGCCCAAGATAAATGAAAATGATCAGTTCCCGCAGGTGGCTAAAGAGTAAGCAAATGCTACGTTCAATTCCGCTGAAATAAAACTGCTACATTTGAAATTGTTTTCTCTCTTCAGTGAACAGTTATTAAAATATTTCTGGATATTTAAAAAGAGTTGGTATTGCCAATAAGTATAACAGACCACCGGTGTGATAATGACAGTGCAATTGAGCATATATTTAAAATGTTGGAAAGACATTTTTTTAAGTTCCCAAATTTAACACACAGTTTGTTATAATGTCAAAGGGGCGTGACAAGAGCTAGGATTATTGTAAACTCATGGCACCGACCCGAAAATCTGGACGTATGTAGTACTGCCACTCCATCGACAAGTTTTGAGATCAGATACGCAAATTTAAAGCAATAAAAACACAAAGTCTGGGCTGCAAAGGCTCTAGGGCCAAGGACTGGCACTACATAAATGTATTTATGGACATAGCTTGATTAAATATTAAATTGTGTTAGCGACGCCCCCCTGATGCCGTATTTTGAGATGGCATTACATTGTGCAGGGGTCGAAATTAAATTAAATTGCCACTAGCCAGCAGGGACAGTGAAAACAAAAAGTTACTGGCCCGCTAGAAATGTTGGTGGCCCAAAATCATTTTGTAATTAAAGGTATCGTACACGTTCGGTAATGACTCAAAACAAATATTAGCATAACAACGTACTTGGTAACAAGCAACGGAGAGCTGTTGATAGTATAAAACATGGTAGGAAACCACTCCCTCTGAAGTAACGTAGTTTTTGAGAAAGAGGTATATTTCTCACTAAAATAATAAAAACTTCTTGCAAGAATTTTTTATTCCTATCTGAAAGCACACGAATTTGTACAACAAGGGTGTTTTTTCTTGCAAGTTCGATGACCAATTGAGCCCAAATTTTCACAGGCTTGTTATGTTATGCATAAGTTGGGTACACCAAGTGAGAACACTGGTCTTTGATGACAATTTCCAAACGTGTTCAGTGCCTTTAAAACTAAATCAGCATCATTATATTTGTGATAATCGTAACCCTCCTCCCGACCGTCGGGAGGAGGGTTATGATTATCGCAACTACATCATTAGGGGGCCTTTAAAAAAACACCGAAAAACAACAAAACTAAACAAATAAAGAGGAAACAAATCTTACATTATACAGTAAAATAATCCTTCTGTTCATCCAGGGTATTCTAAATTGTGTAATTTTTGTAAAATAAAGTCTACACGTACGTTGCGTAGTTGATTTCGTAAACAAGCTAACAATCCAAGGAACATGCTCATCACACCACTGCACCATGCTGTCGACGAAATGTGCGTGCATACCAGCGAGGACAGTGCTGTATAAGGTTGTTATAGCCCGCGCACCAGCGATGTGATTTTGCTTTTTTGGGGGAAAACACTTTTTTCCTGAGCATGCGCAGACACGTCAAGTCTTTCGTCAAGGCGTTTGTAACTGGTTTTGTATGCTATCGCGTAATATTTCATCAATAGAGGGCGTTTACTCTTATGCTATCGCATTGTTCAAAAACGCCCTCTAGCGTTGAATATTTCTAGCACGCACAAAACGAAGACTGTAAGCCTGTAAATTGGAAACGACGTGACTCTGCTTGTCGCACAGAGTGCGTTGTGTACATCAGGATCGCAAAAAGAAAATGTCGTCTGTATTTCGCGGAACTTTCGACTGAATTTTCAACAGTCGGATCGTAGCAGGCAGATCCCAGCGCCTGGGTTCCGGTGATATTTTGAGGAGGATATTTTCCACTGTCCCACCGGGCTATCAGTTTTGGTGACTTCGGTGGCCCGGAGATCTTTTCACTGGTCAGGGGCCAGCGGGCCACCGTTAATTTCGACCCCTGTTGTGGGTCTAATCCAAAATGGCCGCGATCCATTCAGGGAAGTATTTCTGAGCAAATGGAAAATGATTATTTCCAATAACTTTTTAAAAGGCTGGTAATTTCAACAGCCAAAGCACTGGAGGAAAGCTCAGAGGTAAGTGGACAACACAATAATAGTCAGCCCTGGTAGGACACCAGTCTCCGTTTGCACTTGACTGACGTCCTGGGTATAAAATTTCTCTACAATATGCAAATAAAATTTCAACTCATGTTTTTTTCCATATTTTTACCTGATTTTAAGGAAGCTGAAATTTTGTTCATATATTCTTCATGTCCATAATCATAATAATCATGTCCATAATAAGGCCTATACAAATAAATCCATAGGTGACATTATTACAGAAAATAAAAAGCAGATCCACGCTTCCGTTGTAAACATCTAGTACCGATTGACGTGCAATCATATGAACACGCGAAGTACATAGCAACTCTGAACGACTTTCTAAAGTGAACCTTTGTATCGATACTACAATGTATACTTGGTGCACTAATTATTGTAAAAAATCAATACCCTGAGCATGACAACTTGCTACGAATATTGTGGGCGAGCGTGCACACATCCACACAAGTTTTAACATATGGAGTCAGTACAGAAAGTTTCAGCAGGGACGTCAATTCTTTATTAGTTTTCCCAAAAAATAATGTCACCAAAGGAATTTGTTTGACAATTCTGAACCCAGCAGTCTTAGAATTCTGGACATAAGGAATGTGAACGAAGCTTCAGCTTCCTCCATCAGAGATTTATTTACAATGCGTGATCAAACTATTCGCAATGCGTCATCGCAATGGCTACGCATTTCACGCATGCGCATTTGTGCTCACACGTTAATAGGGAATTTAAAAGTTGTTTGCAATGGCAGAGGACCTTCAATACCCTAGACTCCGTTATATACAACAGAGGAGTCCAACCTTGGCTAGTTTAAATCGCGGACCCCCCCCCCCCCGAAGGGGATATACGCACCGGTCGCCAAACAATGCAAGTTACACGAGGTGGATGGATGTGTGGCTAACCCTAAGGCTAGTAAAAGGCTTCATCTTTCACTACATAGTTTAGTTAGTTGGGCTATGGATAAAACAAGCAGTGTCACAACCAAAAGTTTCAGCATGGGCCAAGTTTGCGCAAGGACCAATGCAATGGTTAACTAGTGGTTGTTTAGTGACGTACGTAGGGTATGCACAGAACTTGAAGTGCGAATGATTCTAGTCATGTCATGTCAACGCGATCGCGACCGGAGTGTAGTCCAACTATCGTCGACTGGACAAAGTTCGGGCTAACTTAGTCGAACTATAGTCAACGATAGTTCTTGCGCGAACTTGGCCTCGGTCTCAGTCGGTCACTGTCACTTTTCATTTCCAGTCACCCGTCCATCAATCACTCCTTAAATACTATAGTAACCGACTGACAGTGCATTATGACAAGTGACAGCGCCCTTTCTTTTTTATTTTTCAATATTTCATATTTTATATTTTGCATAGTGCCATTTTTTGTTAATTGACAGTACAAAACGAAGTAATTATCACAACTGTATTATATCATGACTGTCATCTTGAAAAGACAACAAAGTTAAATGTAATTGTAAATGACGTAAACCTATGACAGAATGCAACTTCCCTGTTTGTTTAATACATACAATACACGTACATGAATGTATGGACAGTCAGTACGACGAAGGGTAAAAAAATGAATCATTCAATTATCAACCCACCCCAAATAATTCACAAATATTCCCAAACTAGATAACGTATATTTATTCCAAACACAAGACAAATTATCTGTGATATAAACACAACAAATTAATCCTTTTAAGTGACATTTGACGATATATAGCCGATTAAATCAGTCCTAAAAGAAGACCAATATGACTCACCATTCGCCCGATTCAACGCCATTTTGGATGAGTAAATTTTACTTGAGGTCACTTGAGGTCATCGTAATAAACTTGCTCTCCAGTCGAAACCTATTTTGATACGATGGCGATTCTCGACAAACAAACCAAGTGAAGTCAACGTGGTTCTGTTGTTTTGGAGATACTATGCACTGTATGTGTAAAATTTGGGATGAAATAAATTCCATAGTTTAAAATCTACCGCCCATACGAGACGGAACGATTTGAGTAAAATTACGAGGGACGGAGAGCGAGTTTAACTTTGCTATTTTCCTATGACGTTTTAAGTATTCGGTGAATAGCTAGTCTTTTTTCAAGATATTATCTCACACACTATGGGTACGTGATTCATCGATGTATAAAGTGACTCATCTAAAATATAAAGGCGAGGTGTTGGAGGTGTTGTATGTTAATGTTACGGTAGAGTTTTTTTCACAATGATTTCGATCCACATTGCTTTGGATTCCCTAATTGTTTTGGCAGCAAAGCCAATGCAAAAGTTCTTCAAACAATTTGATTTACTTGGATGCCTTCAAACATGCTTCAAATTGACGTAAATCATGGAGACAAGATTTGTCCGTCTTTTAATCAGATGGGCATGAGAGTTGTGTATTGGATAGACACTGTTTGCATTTGTAACTAGTTCTGAGTATTGTTCCATAGTTTATGATTTTGGGAAACCCGCTTTCAAATTATTGTGAACACTGACTCATCAGATGAGAGAGGGCGCTTCTATTATAGTGTTGAAGAAACCTGCAAAACTTTTCATTTACACCGTGAACAACATAGGGCCTATCAGGGGCGGATCCAGGATTTTTTTAACCGGGGGGGAACAACAGCGCATTCAGGATTTTGTATAGGGGGGCTACACAAAAACACAAACGGTATGGGGTCCAGGGACCGGCCTTACGGCCCCCCTGGCGGTGAGGGTCCAGGGGGCGAAGCCCCCGGACTTGCGGTGTTTTGAAAATCAAGCCTCCGTGTGCCTAAATACAGGGAAATAGACACACCTTATAAGCACTTCAGATCCATATCAATCTTTTAAATTTATTGGAAACATCGATGTAACATCGATGGTGGGGTCTAGGGACGAAGCCCCGATGGGGGTCCGGGGGGCGAAGCTTCCGGCTGGAAGCTCTGAGCTTTTTGCGTTTTGAGGGGTGAAAAATCAAGCTTTCGTGTGCATAATAAAACAGAGAAATAGACACAACATCGCAGGCTGAAATTAAGTGAAATTTAACACTATACACACCATTTCAGTAAGCAACTCTGTTGAGACAACAAGCATTTTGTACCAAATCTATAAACCAAAAACATTGGTAACCGAAATGGCGCCCATGCCGCACTTCACGTTCTAACAAATACGGGGCTCCAGTTGCCCATCTTGCACCTTGCGGTCGATCTTTGGCGATATTGATAATAGACCGAAAGGAACTCTGGCCTTTATCTCCTTTAGGCATGATGAAAGAAGGATCTGGAAGTACAACAACCCTGGATTTGTGGATGGATTACACAACACGTTTCCGTTGTTTTGCCCTCTTTGAGTTTTAAATGTCTTCACCAAGGCCTTCAGGCTGATCCGCAAAGTGGTTAAACAAAAATTGGATTTAAACTCGGATTCTGCTTCAGTTGACCCATTCATGGGTCATTTAGAAACAGATTCCTGGTCAACCTGACCCAGAAATTGGTCAGGCCCATTGGACAAATTGGCACGTCGGGTTTCAATTGCAAATCTAAACAATTACAAAAACAAGTGACATGGCTAATCATGAAAGATTCATTTTGGCAGAAAGAAAAAAATGGGAATGGCATAGGATGAAAAAGAAATCCATCCTGCCGCTGAATAATTTTTAAAGAGGCAGTAAAAAAAAAAAAAAAAAAAATTGTTCTTTCAAATTTTAACCGGGGGCACGTGACCCCTTGCCCCCCCCCGGATCCGCGCCTGCGGTTATAGCCACTCCTGAAGCCTTGAATTCTGGTGTCACAGGGAATTCTGCCCCCCCGCGCAACGGTCCGGGGGGACAGAATCCCCTAGGGGAATGTGTCCCCCCGCCAAGGGTTTTCTGTCCGCCAGGGGAATTTGTCCCCCTCTCACTTTAGCCTGAATAATTAAATAAAGTACTTAGATTTGTATATGTTCGTTTGTTTGCCTCTGCGCGACAATCTTTTTAGACTGGGCATGCACGACGGGCAGAATAAGGGTGCATTCTCCCTCCAAATAAAAACACCCCTACAGCAGTGAAATTTTACAAACGTCCGAGCATCAATCTTGAAAAATGTCCCTACACCTCTCGGCAAATAGGACCATTTTTTCTGGGCCTATGTCATTCAAAATACCTTAAGTTGGAAGTCCACAAACCCCAGGTCACAATGGGCAACATTTTAAAAATTTCCCCCCTTTTTGGGGCTCTCAAATCTGTCTTATATATAATATTTTGAGGCCCTACAAAATATTAATGAGCTCGACGCTCTGTTTTCTCCCTATTTAGTGGGGTGCACCCATAACCTAACGAGAGACAGTTTATCCTAGGAGATACTGTTTCGGGGGACATGTACCCTAGATAGGCCAGGTAAAGTTGTCCGGGGGGACAGATTCACCTGGGGGACAGAATCTCCGGGGGGATAAAATCTCCGTAACAGCGCCCTCATCAGTTGTCACGTGTCCATGCGATGTTTGAGGCCTTGCGCAGGGTTGGCGGTGAGGGGGATCGCACGGGCTGCAACAAATAAAAGTCTATCGAAAGAACATTATAGCTACGACGTACTGATGTGTACCAAAAGCTGCGAGACTGACTCAAATAAACCTACATGGTTGTATAGATATAGATAGAGTTTACTCTTTCCAAGTCTGCTTTGAAATGACAGAAGATAATTACATGGCCAATTGTGCACGCATAAATAACCCTTACACCGATGTGTGCTCACAATATACTCGGGTTTTTTCCGCATCACAACAAATCAACAAAATACTCACGATCAGTAGATATTTAAAACCGGGGTCGAGACAGGGCCCAATTTTATAGAGCAGCTTAAGCACAAAAAGTAGCTAAGCACAACAAAATTTCGCTTACCAGAATAAGGGTACCAGCCAAACTACCATGTCACATGTACAATTTGTGACTGGTATCCTGCCCATTTCTGCTTAGCAGACAATTGTTAAGCAATATTTTCTGCTTAAGGAGCTTTATGAAATTGGGCCCAGTTTGAATTTTGTAACTAGCAGTGTGTACAGCAAAAGAATGTCAAACTACCGTATGATAGATGAC
Organism: Plazaster borealis; assembly: GCA_021014325.1. NCBI lineage: Eukaryota > Metazoa > Echinodermata > Asteroidea > Forcipulatida > Labidiasteridae > Plazaster > Plazaster borealis. Next base: position 28,376,912 of record CM037475.1, read on the forward strand.
GTGAAGCAGGTCCTTGATGCAATGACTATTTCATACAATTCGCCGTTTCCCAACCGTCCAAAATTGTTTGCATCAATAATTGGTATCTTTTATAGATTTTGAACCCTAATTAGGCCTACAACAAATTTATTTTCTAGTAACAAACAAATTGTAATTTAAATCAAATTTAGAGGATTTCTTTTCTATTGAAAATTGAATCTTAATTTTGTTCTTAAAAGTTAATGGGGCTTTGTGCCACAACTGATAACTAAAACATTTATAATGAACAAATACCTTTTTCATTATTAAACAAAATTTGTTTTAAGGTATTTTCTTTTCAATATTTTCCACAAAAAAATCTTTTATAGCTTTATACGCCACGCCCAGAAATTGATGGGAAAAAGGATAAGAACAAATAACGTGTGTTTTGTAATAAAACTTTTTGATCTTTTGATGTTACATTAAACAAAAACTCAAAACGACTGTGTTTTGAAGATACCATCCTACTAACATAAATTTCAAATAATTGGATCAAGTCAATATTATAATACGTACCTACCAGCTTGTTGTTTGAAGGCCATCCTTGATAACCACGGAGAACTACAACGTATCCTTGTTCGATAACTCTGAAAACAATGAAAGATGACCTTCAATGTATCTCATTACAGCCGAAGCACTTTCATCATGTTTTACGTTAATGGAGTCACCGTTAAGAACATGGTGGAAGAAAAGGCAATAATTCACAGCTAAGTATTTAATTACATTTGTGTTTCTCGTTACAAAGTTGGAGAGGAGAATTAACCTGTGGTTCGTATGTACTGTCAATACCCGCTTCTTTAAAAAGATTCCAATCGTAAATTGTCATTACCCGATAATGACTTATAGTAAAGTCAACTATAATGAACATGATCGGAACAATTAAATGTGAATTACGCATGCCTTGGACATGTCATTGAGATTTGCATAATTTGCATATGTCACTCTCTCTCTCTGCCAGAGAATGAATCAAGTCAGTTTTGCAGTAACTTTATGTCATGAAAATTTATGAATTGTGGTGGTTCTGAAATGAAAGAATTCGAACACGTTGCGTTTAACACCTTGGAAGTAGATACACATTGTAGTGTTTTTGTGGAAGATAAAAATCTTCATAGATTGTAATTAAATTATCTGTGAATTTATCTCGTAATATTACTTTCCCGTGTATAATCTGAGAAATCATTTCAGCATAAAGTAGTATGAATTTTTTAAAAACACTTTATGGGTCCGACTTTTAGCTGATTTAACCCACAAACTTATATTTAAATTTTACATATCTAGTTAAATTATAGATTCGAGAAAGTAATAAGCTTTTATTTATTTTAATAAACATAATTATTATTTGGATTCCGACATTATCTCACGTCCATAAGCCATGTACAAACAATTGTTGCACATTGTCCGTGTCAAAGGCGAAAATGTTTGTATGGTTTTCGTTATAGGAAGCAGCAGAATCTGTCAAAGTTCGTTCAGAGATGTTTTTGAAACAAACTATTTTGGCGAAAATCGGGCCATTCAACCTGAATACAACTTTAAACCATTGCCAGTTTTTCAAAATGTGATAAGTCAAGCCTATAAAGCGCACTTTATTGAACTGAAACTGTTTAACCTCGCTTCGTGTTAAAACACTGCGTGACACCATCAAAACAAATTCACAATCAGGCACCATCATTGACTCATTGAATAACAGTTAGATTTTAGCGTGTATACATTTTTGTTGAGAACCAAATCACTTTTAAATCGCCCAAAGCATTATATATGAAACTGTTTAACCTCGCTTCGTGTTAAAACACTGCGTGACACCATCAAAACAAATTCACAATCAGACACCATCATTGACTCATTGAGTAACAGTTAGATTTTAGCGTGTATACATTTTTGTTGAGAACCAAATCACTTTTAAATCGCCCAAAGGAATAGACCCTTTTGGCTAAATAAAATAAATTCAAGCAAAATTCATTTTAAGATGAGCCCACATGTGTCTCTTTGTAGAGTTTATACCACTTTACCTTAAAAGTACCAATGCTGAGTAATTGCTTTACAATTCCTAAGGGAATTCCGGAAGAGCTGGTCATTGATGGATTTTTGTGTGTGAAAAACCCCCCAATGGTAACAAGACAATTGGCATGCTATTTGGCTAGGTGTAAATGTGGAACTTGGAATTTTTTAGATTAAAAAACAAAAAATTGGCAGAGTACCGACTTTTTTATTTAAAAACCGACACTCAATAAGTGAGAGATGGCATCATGCAGTTAAGTGAAGGTTGTCAAGTAAAACCCAATTATTTCTGGCATCTATTGAATTGAAGTGATTCGAGGTTAGGTCTGTCAAGAGGGAAAGCGGATGTACTTCAACTAAGGTCAACCAGTTTGTCTCTAATTAGAGTAAAACAAACTAATTAGTAGGAAAGATGAATGATTTGACATTGTATTTAAATCGTATAACCACTACGGCAACTATGTTGATAGTGCGTGTATTTTGACCATACCGAAGCTATAACAGGTGTTCAGAAACAACAGTCATTGGGTTTTTCCTAACTTCAGTTCGCCCTAGTTTATATCAGCCCTTCCAAATTCTTTAGCCACTTCTTTAACCGATTGCAGACTAACTTGGTTCAGATTTTGGTCAGGGGTCATCTATTGGTAAGCAGTGGGCATTTTTTGAAGACAAACAATTAAATCTCGTTTTTTTTATACATAATTTCAATGTGTTTCATACCAATGGTCATCTAGTGGTAATTTTATGAATATTTACAAAATGCCACGTTCTTCAGCCGATCGCAGCCTAACTTGGTTCAGTGCTGTATTGGCCAGAAGAAATATTTTGGCCAGTGTCACCTATTGGTCAGTGGTCATTTCATGAACAAATTAAAACACGTTATTTCTCGTAATTTAAATGTATTTCATTTATTTAAGGATGATCATCAAATTTGGCAAGTCATATAGTGGTCAGTAGTGGTTGTTTAACGAAAATGTACAGAATGCTTCTCCTTTTGCCACCCAACCTGGTCAACTGCTTCAATGGCTCGAGCCGCATTTCGGTTGTGCACGGTTTTCGGCCAGTGGTCATCTATTTTTTAAATGTTTTTTATGAGAGATCGTCTAACATTACAAGGCCGGACGGCCACTTCAAGGTAAGGGCTACACTTAACCGATTTGGGCTATCGACCCAAATCAATTGCCACCAGGGGCACGTTGCCACCTACTCCTGGGGCTGGGGCTGAAACAGGGTTACCTTCACAGTCCGTAAGGATGAAGCATTGGTATCATACACAGGTCAGCAGTGGTCATTTTATGAAAAAATAAAAGAAAGTCAATTTTTACATTTTAAATTTATTTCATAAGGCTGATATTTGTGCTTTAAACATCTTCGGTCCCCGAATTCATTATCACTAATATTGTTCCTAAAACTCACACCTAATATGGGGGGATCGTTCATTCACACATGCTGGATCTTCTCTCTGGAACGAACTTCCCCAAGACATTCGTAATCATATTTCCGATGTACACAATTTCAAAGTTACTCTCAAAAGTCACCTTTTCAAGATGTATTTCTTTAATTCATAGTTTTGTTGCTTTCCATTGTTAATTATTGTATATTTTCCCTAATTGTTATTTTGCCTTCTTTTCAGTGGTTATATTGTGTACATAAGTATTGTTTTGTTTGCATTGTCTCTCCTTCTCTGCACCTTGAACATATCTTTAGATTGATTTGGTGCATTACAAATGCCTATTCTCATTATTTTTGAAGCACTTTAGCTCTAGTTGGATCTGTAATTGAAACAAAACTACTGGTAGAGTTTGAATGGTCTACTGGATCGTACAATGCCATGCATTAAAGACTGTGCGAACCTGCTTTGTCCCAAATTTCAATTTTGTTTCAATGTTAATTTTAACAAATTATTAGTGAATTATATACAAATTGAAACTTTATTTGTAACAAATTGCTATTGGTAGTTCTCTTTTCAAGAATTTTGTAGACCTACAAATGGAATTTAAAAAGAAGATTTGATTTCGAAAAATATAGTCTTTATTCGAGTTGTCTTCTTGTTTTTTGATACGCGCGAGACTTGCACAGTCTGTTAGCATTTCTTCAGTTTGTTTTTAATTTTATGTATTTTTTGTATTTATTTATTTATTCGGTTTAAAGCATAATAAACACTGATCGAAATTAGTGAAAAAAACACCATAAAATTATCAGTTTACATGGGAAAATGTTACATTTAAAAATATTAATAGATACAACATACAAAACACAAGTGTGAATTAACAGAAACAAAGATATAACATTAATGTTCTAGTCAAGATATGAAAGTCCTACCCACTATACAGACATTTTTGTCAACGCAGTTGGGAATGCGAGGTTGGAGTGGTTGGGAGGGGTGCGTTCCTGGCAATGAAAGGTGAACACTGATCGTTCATCTAGCTATCTCCAAATAATAACAAATGCATGCACAAAATAAATAAATTGGTTTGCACCCTTTTACATGAATGCAAATAAAAACACTGGAGAGGACATAACATCGCCCATCTATTCATTCATAAACGGGTCAAAGTCAATTCTAAATGCGACATTATGAATTTATAAGTTCAAAAGCAAATTGACTTCACAGTAGCTGAGCAACTCTGATTTTGAATGTATGCTTTTTTCATTCTTTTGTTAAAAATCTACTTGCCGGTTGTTCGTGATTATTGTTGAATTCCCGTCAGTTGAGAGCACACAACACGTTATACCACCATTAACAGACAATATTTGCATATAGGCTTTTATAATTATGTTATGTGTACTATACATGTAGACTTACACAGGTATAAAGTTGTGATATTTTATCTATAAGTTCACTTATATATAGGGTGAAATTTTCCCCAGCAAATAGAGACATGTTTTTGTCTGAAATGCTGTTCTTTTTTAAGAAAGTTGCAGTCTAATCCAGTTTTCTTCACTCTCCTAATCAAGTAAGTTAAATCAGTATCTACTGTTTTGATTACTCCCAACAACCACAATACCATCACGAAATGGAAATTGTCTAGGAAAATCGGTCACCAAAGTGACAAAGATATCATCCGGCTGTCGACCAATCAATGACTCGTTTCCCTACTCCAAGGTCAGTGAAAAACAAGTCATCATTTTAAACTGAACTTTGATTGGCTAGTGAATAGCACGATTTGTTTATTATATAGCTAACCCAAATGTTGAATTCAACCAACAAAACTGGGTGTGTTTGTGAAGGGTACCGTATATAAAGAGATGAAAGACACCTTTATACACATTTTAGCGTCGATGTGCAGCAAGGCACGATGTTCACGATGTATTTAATAAGGTAAGATCGATTATTTCTACCGCAGCAAAACTAAAATGTTGGGGACAAACTCACATTGAATTTCAAAGTGTTTGGAGATGTTACTTTTTAAATTTAATTCCCGTAGCGACAGACGCTCGTAGTTTTTTCTGTTTAGATAATGAGGTTCTGAAAGGCCCAGCCCATACGCGTAAAGTGATCAAGTGTTTTACTTTATCTGTACACCTTCCAGGTTGTTGCTTTTGTTGGTGATCACTTCGTTTGTTGCTGGTCATGGTCAGAGAAAGATTAGCGTCTGTGGTGAAGATATGAAGATGTTAGAAGATCTTGAAGATCTTATTAACAGGAATGGCAACATTCAAGCATACTTGGAGCATGGCGTAGGTACGTGCAACATCTTTGTACCAACTCAGTACTATGTTTCTTATGACTAATTGTATAGAGTTCATAACATTTGTTTTGCGTATTAAAGAACTCCTGGTGAATGGAGTTTATTGGTCAAAAATGTTCTCCCCACAGTAATTACTTTGAAAGCAGAAACATTCGTTTTCTAGGAAAAATATTTTATTGCAAAAAATAGTTAATGGCCTGACGTTTCGACCCTAGCAGAGTCTTTCTCGAAGGCTAAATGACTCTGATAGGGTCGAAACGTCAGGCCATTAACAATTTTTTGCATTTACACCATACACTGCAAAAACTGGGGTGTTTAAATTGACACCATGGGTGTTGTCACATATAGATACCAAAAAGAATCACAAATTCCGTCCCAACTTGACAATTATTGTCCCAACTATAAGGTGTCAAAATAGCACTTATTTCTACCAAAACAATTACATGTAATTTTAACACCCTATGATGTTAAATTTGATTCCCTCTTGTAACAACACCCATGGTGTCAACTTTAACGCCCCAGTTTTTGCAGTGTATAGGTCCTTTCGGTTGGTAAGCAGTTTGCAACAGCTAACTCTACTTTCTCAAAAATATTTTAATGTGAATTTCGACAGTTCAGCTTCATCTCCCCTCGATTTTGCGTTGAATTTCTTTCTATGTTGAGCGCTAACTCGCTCCCCATGCAAGTTTCGAATTTGCGCGCTTCAGTTTCAAACTATCGCACGCAAGATTCAAATTTGCGCGAGCCAAATATGCGACCTACCTACTTAAATTGAGCCATGCAATTTGCGCGCTCCGTACGTTTAAATAATAATGTCCACGTGATCTCCTCTTGACCAATTGGAAGGATAAACTCTTCCAGGTATTTATGAATGATAAAATAATTGAATGTGGTTAACGTCAACAGACGAACATCAGCAATGGGCTCACCGTAGTCCGGAATCTCTGTTGAATCAATTTAATAGCGCCTCCCGTTCACCTACTGCATTGAGGAAATTGAGGCGATTCAGGACCAGGCTTCAAAACGACACACCATTGGCTAACAGGTGAGTGTGTCAAGATATTTAGATACCACTGGTTAACAGGTAAGTGAGTATATGGAGATTGAGAAACGTCTGGCTAACAGGGCCCAATTTCATAGAGCATGTAAGCACAAAAACTTGCTAAGCACATAAAACTCTTGCTTAGCAAAAAAAGGCTACCAGCCAAAATACCCTACATTTATCATTGCTGTGACTGGTACCCCACTCATTTCTTGCTTAGCAAAGGAATTTACTTAGCACAACTTTCTGCTAAACAGCTTTATGAAATTGGACCCTGGTGAATGAGTATAATATAAAGATTGAGAAACCACTGGCTAACAGGTGAGTGAGTATAAAGATTGAGAAACCACTGGCTAATAGGTGAATGAGTATAAAGATTGAGAAACCACTGGCTAACAGGTGTATAAAGATTGAGAAACGTCTGGCTAACAGGTGAATAAGTATAAAGATTGAGAAACCACTGGCTAACAGGTGAGTGAGTATAAAGATTGAGAAACCACTGGCTAACAGGTGAATGAGTACAAAGATTGAGAAACCACTGGCTAACAGGTGAATGAGTATAAAGATTGAGAAACCACTGGCTAACAGGTGAATGAGTATAAAGATTGAGAAACCACTGGCTAACAGGTGAATGAGTATAAAGATTGAGAAACCACTGGCTAACAGGTGAATGAGTATATAGATTGAGAAACCACTGGCTAACAGGTGAATGAGTATAAAGATTGAGAAACCACTGGCTAACAGGTGAATGAGTAGAAAGATTGAGAAACCACTGGCTAACAGGTGAATGAGTATAAAGATTGAGAAACCACTGGCTAACAGGTGAGTGAGTATAAAGATTGAGAAACCACTGGCTAACAGGTGAATGAGTATAAAGATTGAGAAACCACTGGCTAACAGGTGAATGAGTATAAAGATTGAGAAACGTCTGGCTAACGGGTGAATGAGTATAAAGATTGAGAAACCACTGGCTAACAGGTGAATGAGTATAAAGATTGAGAAACGTCTGGCTAACAGGTGAATGAGTATAAAGATTGAGAAACCACTGGCTAACAGGTGAGTGAGTATAAAGATTGAGAAACCACTGGCTAACAGGTGAATGAGTATAAAGATTGAGAAACCACTGGCTAACAGGTGAATGAGTATAAAGATTGAGAAACCACTGGCTAACAGGTGAATGAGTATAAAGATTGAGAAACCACTGGCTAACAGGTGAATGAGTATAAAGATTGAGAAACCACTGCCTAACAGGTGAATGAGTATAAAGATTGAGAAACCACTGCCTAACAGGTGAATGAGTATAAAGATTGAGAAACCACTGCCTAACAGGTGAATGAGTATAAAGATTGAGAAACCACTGGCTAACAGGTGAATGAGTATAAAGATTGAGAAACCACTGGCTAACAGGTGAATGAGTATAAAGATTGAGAAACCACTGCCTAACAGGTGAATGAGTATAAAGATTGAGAAACCACTGCCTAACAGGTGAATGAGTATAAAGATTGAGAAACCACTGGCTAACAGGTGAATGAGTATATAGATTGAGAAACCACTGGCTAACAGGTGAATGAGTATAAAGATTGAGAAACCACTGGCTAACAGGTGAATGAGTATAAAGATTAAGAAACCACTTGGCTAACAGGTGAATGTGTATAAAGATTTAGAAACCACTGGCTAACAGGTGAATGAGTATAAAGATTGAGAAACCACTTGGCTAACAGGTGAATGAGTATAAAGATTTAGAAACCACTGGCTAACAGGTGAGTGAGTATAAAGATTGAGAAACCACTGCCTAACAGGTGAATGAGTATAATATGGAGTTATTATTATTATTATTTTTAACAAATACAAGACAATATACCCCAAGATGGGCAAGGGACAGCAAAAGCAAATAATACTATGATCCGTAGATCTGCTGCCCCACATCTGGGGTACACAATGATATAAATAAAGATAAAGATTTCAGTTCATATCTTTATGAAAATCTGATATTACATTCATTATTCTGTATTAGTGAAAAGTTATTATCAGTTCGAACTACTTGTGTCTTTTCGTACAGGCTTTCGCAGGGTGAAGTTGAAAAACTAATCAGTCAATTGGATGACGTTTTGGGGAAATCGGATAGGCAAGTGACTTGTGACGAGTCTACGTTGTACCGTACGCTTGATGGTAGCTGTAACAACCTTTTGCATCACGAAATAGGAGCCGTGGAAACGCCATTATTAAGGGTAGTTAACAATGCCTACGGCGATGGTACGTATACAAAAAGTCACATACATACATTCAAACTACTTTGTAGAAGTTTGTTAAAGAAGGAAAGAGATTATTATGACAAACACCAGTTTTGTCTCAATTCAAAGAACGCAAACGTCCCCCGATATATCACCATTTTATAGTATATGGATTTACAAAGTGCACATCCTAAAATACATTACTCATGGCGCTACAGCAATAGATAACAATTGATGTACAATTAAACATTGCGAAAAGTGTCAGAGTGTGCTTGTGTAAAGAGCAGTGTCTTCAGTTCTATTTTGAGAGTTTCCAGAGAAACAATGTTCCGGATAGAATCGGGTAGTTTGTGTGAGAAGGCCCGGTCACCATAGCGTACTGTCCTCCAGGACCTAGGGACAACTATAGGACTGACGAGGAGCCAGAACGAAGCGAGTAGTTGCACTGACGTATTATTCTGACTGAGTAATACTACATTACTCTCACTCGTGGCAAACACGGGTTTCTTGAAAGGTAATTTCAAAATCTTCAACATTTTCAAGATGCAGAACTTTCCTGTAATATTAACATTACAATTAATTGATATCTTCATGGGACAGGTGTTGGAACCCCACGCACGCTTAGACGTAACGGAAACCCATTGCCGAGTGCCAGGGTTGTCTCACATGGTGTATTTGACGGAAGTACTGCGACATCAGCCGATTATACATCACTTGGTGTACACTTTGGTCAACTGACTGATCATGATCTATCGGCTGTGGAAGGCCAAAGTGGTGGTACTACTGTTTCTTTCCTCTTAAATATTGTTTCCTCTTTTAAAGGCCCTGTACACGTTTGGTAATTACTCAAAATATATATTAGCATAAAAACTTACTTGTACGAGCAACGGAGAGATGTTGATAGTATAAAACATTGTGAAAAACGACTCCCTCTGAAGTAACGTAGTTTAAAAAAAATATATATATATATATTAAAAGACTTCAGGCCAGAAGCATTTTTTAGGCATCCGAAAGCACACAAATTTGTACAACAAGGGTGTTTTTTCTTTCATCATTTTCTTGCAACTAAATTCGATGACTAATTGAGCCCAAATTTTTACAGGCTTGTTATTTTATGCATATGCTGATGGGATACACCAACTGGTCTTTGACAATTACCAAACGTGTCCAGTGCCTTTAAGCTCATTGGAAGTAACTACTATTAACCATTTCTTTTTGGAAAGAGTATTGGCTCTGACGGGAGCCGTTGTGGTCTAGACGTTTCGATTAGTATACTCTGCTCATCTTCAGGAAAAACTAATTCAAACCACTCCTGAAGACGAGCAGGGTATGCTGTTTGAAACGTCGAGACCACAACGGCTCCCGTCAGAGCCAATACTCCTCTCAGATGAGACTTACAAAGCGGATTAGACCGTCAATATCAGGGCCCAATTTCATAGAGTTGCTTAAGCAGAAAATATCGCTTTATAATTTTCGGCTAAGCAGAAATGAGCAGGATACCAGTCACAGATTTTACATGTGTCATGGTAGTTTGCCTCGTAACTTTATCTTTGTAATCAAAATTTTGTTGTGCTTAGCTTCTTTTTGACCCCTTGCACTGACGTCACACACGCGGCTACTGTCTGCCACGCTCGCCCTTTTGAAAGTCAAATTGCATGTACAAATTATGGTAAACGCCTAAAATGCATACTGAACACTGTAAAACACATGGGGCCAGTGACTCCCAAAAATGGTTGTGATGATGACGGCAGGTGAATTGGGTCAATAAGTGGGCTAGTGCTGGATATTGCCATGAAATATCACGCGTATTTAACACCATCCAAAATAATGTTCATTTCATCATAATGGGTATAATTGGGTTGATGGAATTTTGACTACGAAACACTGACGTAGTCATTTCGGTTAGTACTCATTCTCAATATCTTCTTGAAGAAGTTGCTCTTTACAAAAAAACTGCCGTTCATATAAATTATTGTTGGTGTTTCTAAGTGTGCTTTATACTACAAGTCACCACGAGATCGGTATTACGATCTTGTCACCATCATCGGAATACTTTTATTATGAACTTCCAACTACCGTTTAAAAAAAACAACCACTACTCGACACAATACTCTCGGGTCAGAGTTGACACAGTTCCCGGTCCCTGGAGTCTGACCCATTTCTGGGTCAGGTTCACCCGCAATACCTGTCAAAATTACCCCAAAATGGGTCAAACTGACGCACAAAACGAGCTTAAAACAAAATATCTAATTTCTGAACTACTTTCCGAGTCAGCCTGACCAAGCCGGGAGTGTAAAGGCCGTGTCCGAACCGAATCAACCTCGTCCCCATGGTGTGTCGAGCAGTACGAGGTTGACCGCTCTCTCACCCTGGTATTGGATCATTTGCATATCCAAAATGTTTGGATACGTATGCAAATTAGAATAGTCTGGCTGTGAACATGGTGAATACTGAATGAGTACAACTTAACATGTTTACGTTAGACTTTTGTACACCAGTCGTTGTCCAATCAGGGTCCAAGTAAGGAGTTTCCCTCCCAGGGTTTACTATTGTAAACATGGTTGGAAATAAAGTAAAACATGGGGACGAGGTTGGAACCGAATAGACTGTGCAAGTCTCGCGCATATTTGAACTTCCGGGACTATAGTTTTACGTGGGCGGGATTCTGTATCGTCAATTATTTTAGTTTAACGTATAGTTTACGGCCATGAACATTATATTTGATGTTGGGAATGTAATATAGTGATAAACAATATGAAAGTAAAGCCAATTGAACAAAATAACGAAGAAAACCCGAGAATAAGACTTGACCTCCGTTTCCAGTTACTTGCATTTTAAGAATGTTGCCCATCATGACGGTCATGTTGTCATTAGACCCATGTGATAGACGCACACATTCGGACGTGATTGGCAAATTGGGTTTTTAACAACAAACATCCTCGTCCCAAGTTTTAATTTTGTTTCAATTATAATTTGAACAAATTATTTGTTTTATACAAATATTGAAAAATTATTTCTAACAACTTGGTATGGGTATTTTTATTTCCAAGAATTGTGTATAAATATAATTTAAAAAGAAGATTTGATTTCATAGAAAAGTATAGTCTTCGTTCGAGTTTTGTTTTTCTCGTTTTCGATATGCGCGAGACTTGCACAGTCTATTGGCGACTGTGGCTACGGCTTTTGTAAGGTTGTTGCTCCGGCCAGCCTATGCTTCAACGTAGTGATCCAGCCACAGCTGCATCCGAAGCCACTAATTCAGAAACTTTCTAATACTCTTCCATTTGTAGTTTCTTGCAGCGGATGTTCCGTAGCGGGTGAATGCTTCGCCATTGCGATAGACGCATCAGACCCAGTGTTTGGGAGTAAGAGTTGCTTTGACTTCACTCGTTCGCATCATGAGAGTGACAGTAATGGAGTCCGCCAACAAGTCAACTCTATCACCACGTGGTTGGATGCATCTTTCGTCTATGGGTCAAGTGATACGGCTCTAGATACACTTAGTGACGGTAAAAGCCTTATAGGCATCAAATTGCCTTCCACACTAATTATACCCCTGTCCACTTGGGCCTTACGCATTCCTGAAACCATCTCAACTCCTTTGGAGTATGCAGCACCGGCAGCCAATTTGGCACACACGTCGCTACTCATTCACGTTTTTAAACTACATCATCTGTCAAAAGAATTTCAGAGAAAAAAGAATTTAAAGAATTGTTTTGAGGGGGCGAAACTCAGGCCATAAATCTTTGTAAATACATTTAGTGACAATTTATAAAATTTAACAACATCAAGTATGACAAATTTGAAAGAGCCAGATGTATTTTATCACTTTTTCGTTTTTATTATCACTGTTTTGTATTTATCCTCATGAGAGACTCAGTTCTGATAATAGATTCAAACCAAGAATCACATTTCTGTGTTGAAGCTGTTAGCAATGGGAAAAACCTAGGAAAAGAACCAAATGCAAACCCAGTATTTATTATTGGGATCTTTTTAGAGACTGGTTCCATGGAGCATCTGACAGACAGCGTGACGGATAGAGACCTTCTCCCTCCTGATAAGAATCATACTGGATGTATTGGAGTTGACGTAGCGAATAACATCTACTGTGGGTTAGCAGGGGATCATCGTGTCGCAGAACAGCCCGGACTCACCTCTCTCCACACCCTGTTCCTACGAGAACACAATCGCATTGCTAAAGAGCTACGTACAAATTGCCCAACTTCGACCGCCGCTGAAGTTTTACACAAAGCCCGTAAGATTGTGGGTGCTGAATGGCAGCATATATTATACAACGAATACCTTCCTCAGATCACCGGTGAGGATCTCTACAACGCCAACCAACTCGATCCCGATGTTCCTTATGCATACACCGATACCGTTGATGCTTCCATTGCTAATATATTCGCTGCTGCCGCGTTCCGATTCGGGCACACAGAGGTACCAGACACCATAATCCGCGCCCAAAAAAACTACAGTGTCCAAAATTTACAACCGATTCAAATGAGTGAAGCCTTCTTCAACGCTTCGTACATATTTGATGAATCAATCCCCGATGGTGCAGTAGATTCTATCTTGAGAGGAATGACAATTCAACAATTGGATTTGGTTGATCAACATCTGACGTCATCAATTATTGATAACCTGTTTGGAGCCCCGCACGTGACCGGGTAAGTTGGTTGTTGTGTTTGAGCCATATTAGGCTATTTTCAGATGTATGGAAATTAAAGCATCTGTTTTCTTTTATTCAAGTATTACGTACGCAATTTGAGGCTTGAATTAAAAATACAAATCCAATAGCCCATAATGCATGTCCCAATGCGCAAAGGATTCTGGGTGAAATCCGAGTCCAAGCAACACCGGCAACCGTAATGGCGCGGTGATTTTGAAGCAATGCGGTACACAACTATTACCTGGCAAAGTTACATGTAAACTACAGCATGACGTGACTCTTACCAGCTTATGTTATTTTAGCAACTGTACTTGGTTTCCCAAGATTCATTGCGGTATATTTTAAAAACGGCGCTTGTATGTATAGGCTATTGCATTCTGGAAACATGGCAAAGGTGTTCAAGATAATGATAAGGTCTTTTATGCGGTTTTTCTCATTCTTCACCTATTATTTTAATGTTTCGTTATATGATTGAATCAACCAGCGACTTTACCCGTTGACCTTTTCAGTGATGGACTTGACCTTGCAGCGTTGAATATTCAACGAGGGCGTGAGCACGGCTTGCCAAGCTACGTTGCGATCAGAGAGCAATTTTGTGGAGCAAACCCCATCCGCGGTTACAACGACTTACGTCATATTACACCCGCTAACCGTGATAAGCTTGAACAAGTCTACGGGTAAGCAGTGAGTCACGTGCATTATTAAAAAAGAACAGCTATTTAACATACTCTATACAGTGCATAAACTTGCATAAGTCAATTACTTTTAACTCTCCCCAGAGCTAATGGTGTACGTGACATCGATGCTTTCGCTGGTTTCATCCTTGAAATGCCTCTTCCCAATGCTCTGGTCGGACCAACCTTGGCTTGCATATTCGCAGACCAATTCAAACGACTCAAATTCGGGGACCGTTTCTTCTACAAAAATCCGGACCAATTTACAACAGGTATGTCACAATATCAAGATTGTTTACCTTTCTTTTCTTGTTTTCAATTAGTTTTATATTTGTTGTATCCTCATTGGTAATACAAGAAACATATTATTTACACCTCATCGGCCTGGCACAATATTATGTTATAATTGGGTTATATTCATCCGCATCGAATTGTATACAAAGTGTTTCATAATTGTAATAAAGCGTTGAGATTTATACACCACAATGACTGACTGATTTTACTACGTTGCGTTATGGTACTACAAGATAAATTAACGATGGCGCCCTCATTCGTCAGAAAGCACTATTAAAGGCTTTTTAAAGGAGGAAGCAGAGGAACTAAACGGAAATAGACGTTTCATCACAATGTGACTTTCTTAAAACCAATCAATACATTGACGCCTGAAAGAGTACTAGAGATACCAAGGAGGCCATCTTGCCACTCGTATTCCAATAGAAATTTAAATCCTCACAATGCTATTCCCAATATCTAGTTTATACAACCAAAACTGACTTGACAGACTATATCAGTCCATTAACGCCTAAAAAATACCGGAGGTACCAAGGTGGCCATCTTACCACTCCCATTCCAAAGGAATATTATTACATCAATGCATAATAAACGCACACCCATGAAAATCAAAGTGTGTGTTTAACAATAACGAGGGAAATCAACAATCACAAATCCATTTTTATTTCCAACTTTACGGTGTCTTCCAAACTGACTTGAGGTGACCTGTATTGTCCCGAATACAAATCGTCACCCAATTACGAATGATTAAATCTCCGTTCGTTGACAGATCAAATGAAAGAGATTGAAAAGGCAACCTTCTCAAGATTGATGTGTGATAATGTGGAAGGAGTTACCACAATTCAACCCTTTGCCTTCGCGGCAGATAAGAACTTTCAGACTCAAGAAAAACGGTGAGAGATGCATTATGTGGTTAAACTATTCACTCAATCATTCATTTAAAAATGTTTACTTCTTGTTTTTAAATGTTTACACTTTTTAGCGCCTGATTATTTCTGTGACCTTTTTACTGTCAAAAGACAACTTATATAGGTATAGCCTGAGGTTAACAGGTGAAATACCAACTGGGTACCTAATGCAACACTCTTTTGGTGATCTGGCCTTGTTTAGGCTGCCCCAAAGTTGTAGAGTGCACTACCTCTTAGTTCGCTGGGGTCTTTCAATGAAAACTTTAAGACTCACTTGTTTAATGAGGCATAATATAGTCTGCGGATTATATAACTTGTATCTTGCTAATTATTGTGTACATTGCCAGGTTCGACTCTCTTTTCATTTGATATTTTTCTGTTTATTATTGTTTGTTAATTATTGTTTTATTCCCCCTTGTTAGGAGTGAGGGTGACCGTGCTTTGTTTTTGTTTTTATTGCATGTGTAATTCTATGCTGCACACTGTTTGATTGATGTATATTTAGGCTTTAATGTACGTTTGTATTTTGATGTAAAACAAAAATTGTATTGTAATTTGCACCATCGAACATCCTTGGATGGAGAAAGCACAATTATAAGTAATAAATTGTCAGTATTATTACTTTGAATAATTACATTTTCTGGATAATATACCCGCATACCCGCATCATAAGACATAAAATTAACAAACTCTGCCTTAAAAATACACAATACCATATGTCCCATAAGACTTAAGGGTATGCCGTTAATACACTATGCCACCCAAAGGCCGAGGAAAGTCACACTCTAACATTGTTCGATTTCTGACATAGAGTTTAGTGCGTCCATCTAGACGTGTCTTCAGACCCTAATCTCATGTCGACGTGGCAAAGACTATTCGAGCCACTTAAATGGTGAACAGGACCGTCCTGTGGCTATGGTCCGATTACTGAAAAGCCCTTTTCTTCAACGTTATTGCTGAATCCAAAAGCTAAACCGTAGCCCAAGATGCTTAATTCGAATACCGCCTAACATTGATTGGTTAATTCGGATACCGCCTAACATTGATTGCTTACTTCGGATACCGCCTAACATTGATTGGTTTTGATTAAAACATACTGATCAAAAAGTCGAGTTGTCAAACCAGTTCTTCTCAGTACCTCCGCTTCTTAAAAGAGATTTACGCACTTGGTGTCACCGCAAACCTTGATACTCCCACCATGCAAAGTTTCAAATCCTAGACTTACTATCTCTCTAGTCTGGTCCCCTGCGTTTATCATTAAAATATTTTGAAGTGATGACGTCAGATGATCGGGCTCCTGCCTCCCCAAAATGATACACACAGAATACAGTGCTAACCATTGTTCTTCTGGTCTTTCAAAAGGTACACCTCGTTCTACGAGTACAGCAAGTCTGGTGAATGGCCTCATCAGAGATCAACAGTCGTGGATGGATTAGACAACCAACGAAAACCCTGCTCAGGCACAAACATGATACCCAGCCTCGATCTGACTGTGTTCTAATTAACAGAATTATGACTATAGGCGATGCCTAATATTGTAATCGTTTTTAAAGATTGATATTATACTTTAGGCTACATGGCCAAACAAATAAAAACAGGGCCCAACTTCATAGAGCTGCTTCAGCTAAGCAAAACAACAATTATGCTCACCAGAATAAGGTTACCAGCCAAAATAGCATTTAACTTGTACCACCTGTGGCAGGATTCCTGCTTATTTTTGCGTCGCAGAAAACTGTAAGCAATAATTCCTGCTTAAGCAGCTCTAAGAAACTGGTTCGCCGGGCCTCTATATTATGATTCTCTTTCAGTGATGGGCTTAGACGGTGGTATTTGTTTTCTTCTTATAATTATTATATACGTAAAATTTAGATTGTCAATGATATACGACTATTTAAAAGTTTCAAAATAACCTTTCCATGAGAATTACCGGATTGACTTATATCTTTCATACGTTGACTACGACAAGTCTACTTAGGGGTGCGCCACATACACACTAAATAAACTCCCATAGCAACTGCACGAATGCTAAATGCTAAATATTCAAAAACACTCAAACAATATTTAAAGTCTATCAGCCTCTTGAAAACCAATCAAATATATTTTCGGACAACTAAACTTTAGATTTCTTTTCAATTTATGGCAGGTCAGCCGTTTGGAATTTTTGCTAATTACCCCAGAAGAAAAACACCCCCGAAAATGTGATTTTTTTCCCAAACCGACTTGCTGCCAGTTTTAATGAAGCACTTCTCCACTTCCCAAACCAAATAGGACCATTTTTAAAGCCTAAATTTATCAAGTCTCCTCAAAAGTTTAAGCACAGAACCCCCAGGTTGTGATAACTTGTCATAATTACACCATCTATTTTTGCATGACCCCAAAAACGTTATTATATAAAACAAAATGAGGGCATACAAAATTATGATAATCAGTTTGGCGCATGAATGTTGGCCTGTTTAGTGTGGTGCACCCTTAGCTCTAAAGTGTTTGATGGGCACGCCCTCTACGTCAACAGTGGACATAGAGTACCAATACCACGTGATATGCCTGTATGACAATATTGCTAAGATCAACCAATGGGGAAGCTGAAATTTACCATATCAGGTAAAATGGCTGCGAGCATAGAACGACTCATACTAGAAATACACTCACCATTCTCATGGGTTCTACTTGTTTGGGTATAGGCCTGGTTATAGTCAATTGATCATTTGAAGAATAAAATATAAAATAATTAAATATATTCAATTAAAAATATGTATATATCTAAATCATAATTGCTCAAAGGCGCAGTTATGAGGCATGGTTTGGACTGGTTGGTCATGAGCTGCGTCTGATCCATATCAGAACTGTGTATTGAGAGAGTAGCGAAATGGAGGGACCAGTTTTCGGTGGTCACGTGGTTGCTGGATTCTATTTCCGATCAAAGTCTCGTCTGGCACCCTACGTGCGAACATGTGTGACTTCTAATCGCAAGTTGTCGCAACTCTCTCAATAAACGGCTCTGATCCATTATGACTTCCCATCTAGGCCCAATTTCATAGAGCTGCTTAAGCAGAAAATATTGCTTAACAATTTTCTGCTAAGCAGAAATGAGCAGGATACCAGTCACAAATTGTACACATGACATAGTAGTTTGGCTGGTAACCTTATGCTGGTAAGCAAAATTTTGTTGCGCTTAGCTACTTTTTCTGCTTAAGCAGCTTTTATGAAATTGGGCCCTAGTGGTTTTGTCAGCCGTCTCTGTCAAATACCGTGACATTGTCCCATGACTAACTAGTCCAAAACCACGCCTATACAAAGCCCTATGTGAAGACCAAAGGGTATAACAGGCAGTTGAACATTAGACATGGTTAATGCCAGTCTGACGAAGCTCTAAAGTTGCTACCGGTATTCGTTATTGGAAAAACAACATCTGGTGAAAAATCGAAGAAAAATCGAAAGTGATGTTCCTATTTTAAGACCCAACATAATCCAAGCCCACGCATGATACAATTTAAAACGATGGCATCACATTGTCACCTTAATACCGATATCAATCCAGTGTCAACGGTCCGGTGTTCAACTCACAGTTAATGTCTGGCTACTCAGATCTTCTAGGTTTAATTCTTGATTTTGTGGTTTTTCGCCATATTTAGTTTATATTGATTAAACTGTGCAAGATGAAACTGTTGAGGTAAGATTGTGTGCATTTAATTCCTATTTTAAACATGGTGAGATAGAAACCATTCGACAGATCGTCCTCTTGTGATTTTACTTATGCTTACATGAAAGTGAAACATTGGTTCTCCGATGGGAAAACACACTCAACAATTTACAATGTCTGGTATAAATACACAACAAAACAATTCGAGAAAAAAACACTTTACAAGTTACAAGTGGAAACGTATTGGAAATAGGTGCCCACACTTTGAGAAAACAGTGTTTATATTGTGTGTTTGACGATATCATACACAATTTTGGAGAAGGGTGCTTTTTGCACTATGCTTCAATACCAAACGGATACCGGAGCCGGAGCCAGAGCCCGGAGCCGGAACTGAGATATACGGCTTCTCGTTGTATACATTCATGTCACAGGCTATGGCTTATTGACACAACAATCTGCCTCTTCTATGGTTTGGCAAAATCTGTCGGGGTGATGAGTCGAGGCAGCTAACCCCACACAAGACAAGATAGTTTCACTAAGGCACTTCATTATGTGCGCACAACACTGGTATAAATACAAATGTTCGCAGATTTGCACATAACTTATCGTTTAAAGATGGTCACGCTGGAAAACTTCCCTTGAAATCTGCTTGAAATGCTATTGTTTTCGAGAAATGAGCAAAACATTGAGTTTTGATTTCGTGAGTCCAAATCCCACTGTTTGAAAGCAGTGAGAGCATAATACAAATGTCTTTTTGTACTATTTTCTCGTGACTATGATAACAGATATAGAGCTTAAAGTTCCACGGCTTTGATAGTTCATGTCTTTATATTGAGTCACATAAAGTGCGAAATGGTCTTTGACATTTACCACTGTTGTCAGCATGCTTTAAGGGAGCACACGCCAATATACCATCTGAGTTATTTTCAAGCGCCTTCTCAAGAGTCGGAAACCCCCCCAAAACAACAACTTTGCCGTCAAATCAGTTCACAAAATGTGCAAAAAGACTGTATGGTGTATATGCTAAGATTTTAATCCAACTTAATGTAAATTACTTAGTATAGCGAAATAACAAAGTAGTGAATGGCCGGAGTTGATTGGCTGAAATGGATTGTTGCTGCTCTTAGGTTGGCGTTATTGGTTTCTTTGGCTGCAATTGCTGCCAGTCATTTTCAAGAATCAGAAACTGTTGAAGGCGATCTTCAGTTGATGGGAGAGCTTGAAGATCTTCTTAATAGAGATGGCAACATCAAAGCATACTACGAACCTGAAGAAGGTGCGTGTAAATCCGTTTCTTTCATTAGCATAATCTACATTAAGTCCTGCTTAAAGGGATTGTATACGTTTGGTAATAGGAACCCACTGTTTGTTTCAATCCAATAGTTGTAGATATATACCATAAAACTAACCTGTGAAAATTTCATTTCAAAAGGTGCTAGCGTTTTTGAGATATTGCCGAAAATCTGGAGCGGTTATGTCCACGCAGGAATCATAATCTGCAACTGGAATACACTATCTGAAAAAAGTTACTGCAGTATTAACGCTTCTCAGATTCAAATTTTAGAGGATAAAAAGTGATATCTTTTTCCATAGCCGCACTCCGCAGTACTTCGAAATGAAAAGTTGCTCAAATGCATTTTACTAGCCAAAGCTGCTGTATTTATTACCAAGTAAGTCATTGCCAAACGTATAGAGACCCTTTAAACACTGAGGACATTATTATTTTGCGCCACCAGTTAAAGTAAGAAGGATGACTGATTGTGCAGAGTTTGATTGCCAGGGCTATTAATATAATTCACCTGACGTCATCACACGTTAAATCTAAGTTGCGCCATTTTGTGGGAAATGCTAACAAGTAATAAACGACAAGTACATCCACACAGATTCCCAATACACTTGTCCATGTAATAGAGTTACACATATAACATGTACATACTCTATTACAAACACCCTGTTTGTTATATTGCACTCCGTTACTCTCGTTACACGTACTATGTTCCTCTAGTTACACGTACTCTGTCGGTCTTTTATGGTTTTGTTACTTTCGTTTGTCATACTATGTTTCTCTCGTTACACGTAATAATCCCTTGTTACTGTAAACGGTATGAATAGTACCCCCTAAGTTTTTACTGCATTCGTCCATGTAGCATCACGTCACTAGTTGTATAAATATTCATCACATGTAAATTATCTTCAATTAAAATTCAAATTACCCACCGTTGGCGGCGTACTGTACCGTATAGTTTTGCCGTCATTCACATTCTGTCAAGACGAACCAATATATTTTTTCCTCCGTCTTCTATCTTGCAGGTAAAGATTTCCTCTTTTTATATCTCATGCTTGTAATTGTATTTCGTTTATGCAATAGACGTGAGCGCATGCATTGTAGAGTTACCTTGTTATAAGTTGTATCTGCTGAGATTTATCGTCGTTTTGATATAGTTAAGATTGATCGTTTGCGAGATGACACTTCCTTCGCATATTATTGAGATATTTAGCAGGAACAATGACCAAATCCAGCCTAACCTCACTGTAAAGAATTTCTTAAGTAAAAACTTTACACAGGCGTGATTATTTAGGCCCTACGTCTTATCATTATTGTCGTATTTTCAAGATGGAGGCCGTCAGCAAGCTTTTGGCGGGAACCGATGCGCCATCTTGTTTTCTTTGTTACAGTGCCTTTAAATATGCTTTGTTATTCTATTTAAAGGTATCGTACACATTTGGTAATGACTCAAAACAAATATTAGCATAAAAACTTACTTGGTAACAGCAACGGAGAGCTGTTGATGGTATAAAACATTGTAGGAAACGACTCCTTCTGAAGTAAAGTAGTTTTTGAGAAAGAGGTAATTTCTCACTAAAATAACAAAAACTTCTTGCAAAGGTTTTTATGTCTATCTGAAAGCACATAAATTTGTACAACAAGGGTGTTTTTTCTTTCATCATTTTCTTGCAACTTCTTGCCATTTGAGCCCAAATTTTCACAGGCTTGTTATTTTATGCATATGTTGGGATACACCAAGTGAGAACACTGGTCTTTGACATTTTCCAAACGTGTACGATCTTTAAATATGCTTTGTAATTTTATTTAAGTCATTCACATTCTGGTAGAAGACGAACCAACATCTAAATGTTTCCTACGTCTTCTTTACTTGCAGACTTGCGATTAAATGATATACAGAGTACAACAAAAGCTGAGTCCCCTCTCCCAACTTATAATGACTCAAAACCAACTAGGTTCACATTACAATACTCTGTTACTATTGTTATTTATGAAGGCCTACTATAAATTAAGTTACCATTTGGGGAATGAACGCTGACCCTTGCGGACAAATAAATGGTTTTAGATTCGGATTTCGGAACCGACTCTCTCCATCTGCTGATCAAAAGCTTATTGTCCTTATCAATTGCTTTCTCTGATATAATGTGGATAACATGTTTTGAATTGAATGACTATTTTGATATGACAGGGAACCTATTTCATGAACGCAGCCCGGAGTCACTGTTGCGTCAGTTTCATACTGCCAAACGATCCCCAGCAGCATTAAGGAGACTCGGGAAACTAAGAGAAAAACTAACAGGACGTAACAGTGAACTGACTGCAAGGTAAGGTTACATTAGTGATAATATGACAAACGGCCAAAGACAACAACATTGTGATTACAAAAGTCAAAGGCAGTAAACACAACAGTTTTACATTGCGGTTGTGATGGCAAACCATCCAGGGGCGGACCCAGGGGGGCATGGAGGGCGCACGCCCCCTTTTTCTTCAGAAAAAAAAAGGTGAGAGAGAAATCAAAGATCAAAAATGAGGGAGAGACCAAATTAATTAAATACCTGGTATACCTGGTATTTTTTGCAAAATAAGCTACTAATAACCCGTACCCCTGTGGACTACTATAATTTCACTGACAGACATTGTCTCAGATATTGCCTGAGATCGCACCACAGAGAATCAAGAATCCAAATTTGTCCGGGGCCCTTAAGCGGGCCCCGAACCCCACGCCTTTACGGTACATTTCAGGTACATTTTCACTGACAGACATTGTCTCAGATATTGCATGAGATCGCACCACAGAGAATCAAGAATCCAAATTTGTCCGGGCCCTTAAGCGGGCCCCAAACCCCACGCCTTTACGGTACATTTCAGGTACATTTTCACTGACAGACAGTGTCTCAGATATTGCATGAGATCGCACCACAAAGAATCAAGAATCCAAATTTGTCCGGGGCCCTTAAGCGGCCCCCCGTTTGAAAAATCCTGGATCCGCCCCTGCATGCACTCTGTACTTAATACTCATTCAATACAATTACCTATAGCAAACCTGCTGAAGTATATATTAATTTTTCCAAAATATTCGACCCTGTCTCTAGACCTAAATATAAAGCTTTGGCAACGGTAGTTGTCTACCGGCAGTCAATATTCTCATTTCATTAATATTTTACAGGATGCCAGGCCAAGATGTAACAGACTTAGTTGATGCGATAGATGCTTCTATGGGGAAGTCAGCATTACGAACGACTTGTGACGCAACTACGATCAAATACCGTACAATCGACGGCTGTTGTAACAATCTTGGCAGACCCGAGCAAGGAGCAGCAGAAACTCCATTAATACGACTCGTTAGCAACGCTTATGACGATGGTAAGTTAGATGGAAAATATTGTTGATCAAATTAATTGTCTAACTGTTGGGAAGGAATATTGTACATTGTTCCATTTTACATAATAGTGCTAGGTTCCACGTAAAACCTTCAAAGTGATTATTGTAAACGGAACGGTCGTTATGTAAATCGATTTTTTGACGGTCATTAATTGTTAAAAGTGAAACAAGTATGATAACCGATTATACGAATACGAAAATAGTGCAGGCTGTTGAACAGGTGGATTTTGTTTAAAACAATAGGTGAATATCCACGAATCGTATAATTGTACTTGGTCAGTACGCCGAGTCGTTGATGTATTTTTAATAAAAACATTCGACTCCATCAGGAACCTTCTACACCAGATATTTGTTGTGTGTGTTTGTGGATAATTTTTATCTGTCAATGTGAAAGTTTCTCAGTGTTCGTCTTAATGAAATGATAAAGCAATAATGTCAAGATTTTGAATTTGATATCTAATGATTGCAACTTGGCTTCATCTGTTTCCATAGGACTATCTAAACCTCGTTCACGAACAGCCT
The DNA here is from genome assembly GCA_021014325.1 of Plazaster borealis. NCBI lineage: Eukaryota > Metazoa > Echinodermata > Asteroidea > Forcipulatida > Labidiasteridae > Plazaster > Plazaster borealis. The sequence continues at coordinate 28,401,263 of CM037475.1, forward strand.
CAGGCCGGAGGAAACTGCCTAATCCAAGAGCTATATCAAGAAAGGTATTTGGTCGATCTACCAAACAAATTAAATCCTTCACATCACTCGGAATACACTTCGGTCAAATAACTGATCATGACCTTACAGCAGCCGATAGTCAGGAAGGTAAGGGATCTAAGAAACCATCGTCCAATGTGCTTTGTATTTTAACATATGATAAAAGTAAGAGGGGGATTCAACGTATACAAAAATTAAAACAAAAATCAAATATCCGATTGTTTGAAACAGAGCTGAATCGATACGAACCTTGAAGCCAAAAATAATAATTTGTGTAATACCCTGTGGGCGGGAGGTGACAGCAAACTTACCAGGTTTTAAAAATCAATTATTTTCTGAATGACGTAAACAACAGAAAGCTACCTGGTATGTCTGCTGCCACCTAGCGACCAAGAGTCCCAAAAGTTCCCTTTTAGATTTCGCAAAGAGTGATATTGATTAATTCAGACCCTTTTAAATCAGGTTTGACTAGTTGGAAACAATCACAGATTAAAACTCTTCCATGACTTTCTAAAGCTGAAGTCCACATTATGTTTATGCCAACTTTTGAATTAATCCAGCACCTATATATGAGTTTTCAGAAAATTAGGTTTTCAGGTATTCCACCATCATAACATCCGAAAACACATGACAAAAAGGGCATGAATGAGTTAGTTCGTTCACCCAGAAAAAAACCCTAATTACAAATGCCATGCCTCAGCTCCCGCGGGAGCTCTTGTGTGTAAATACTCTTTATAGTCTCAGGGGTCGTGGCCTTGCCAGCCTGGTTTGATAACAATCTTTAAGCATCCTTATCCAATGCAACTTTTAGTCATGACTGAAAGTTTCTGTGAAAAGCTGGGAGATTTTTTTTCACCGGGTAAGGGTTCTTTTAGGCCAATAAGCATCTCAGGTTTTGGTTGGAATATTAAGGGGCGAGGCTTCAGAGCAAGCCTGTATGTCGTTATCAATCATCCATAAAAACAGCCTGTAAGGAAAAGGAGCAATGTCGGGGTGCGTTTAGGCAATAAGCATCTCTCGCCCCTGATGTGAGGGAAACTATCCCCCGACTTTAGCTGCAGTTTCAGTTGGTGAAAATGAATGAATGCAAATTTGCGTCACTGACGTTGCAGGGCATGCAATAACATATCTAAAGATTTTTTTTAACGATTTATCTACACAGTTGAATGTGGCGAGTGTGAGGTGGACGGCGAGTGTTTTGCCATTCAGATATGTAAATCAGACCCAGTCTTTGGCCGTGTCCAGAAATGTTTCCCGTTCGTCCGGGCAAATCATAAAGAAGATCTCCAAGGAGTCCGTCAACAAATAAACGAAGTCACATCCTGGCTGGATGCATCCTTTGTGTATGGGTCGGATGAACTTACTGCAGAAAAACTAAGAGCTGGTAACAATACTTCCGAATTTCTACCATTCTCAATTTTGTACTGAAGAAATGCTTATTTTTCAAGTATAAATTTCTTTTTGATCTGATATTTTCTGATCACAGATTTTGGTTTGTTGAAACACTTGACTGACGGAGTAACCGGGAGGGACTTGCTTCCTCCAAATGAAGAATTAAACATGTGTGCCAGTGTGGACGAGGCAGCTGGCATCTTCTGCGGTCTCGCTGGGGATGGTCGGGCCGCTGAGCAGCCCGGACTCACCTCCCTCCACACCCTGTTCTTACGAGAACACAATCGTATCGCTAGACACCTCCGAGATGTTGGAGACCTTAGCGACGAAGAAATTTACCAAACAGCTCGCAGAATCGTGGGAGCAGAATGGCAGCATGTTGTGTACAATGAATTCTTACCGCATATTGTTGGGGAAACATTGTACAGAACAAGTAAATTGGGTCCTAATGCTCCGTACCAATACGAAGGGCACCAGGACGCAAGCATTGCTAACGTCTTCGCTGCGGCCGCTTTTCGCTTCGGGCACACTGAAATACCTGACGTCATTATGCGTGCTACAAAGACGTACGAAACAACTTCCATCCCCCAAATCAAGGTGAAAGAGGCCTTTTTCAACGCTTCGTACATATTTGATGAATCAATCCCTGATGGTGCAGTAGATTCTATCTTGAGAGGAATGACAATTCAACAATTGGATTTGGTTGATCGACATCTGACGTCAGCGGTTACTGAAAACTTGTTTGGAGACCCGGATGTGAAAGGGTAAGTAAGTGAGAGATGTTTTTAAATCATGCTGGTATTTAATACTATAATACTTTCTTTCTGTATATTTCAAATAGCCTATATATTGAAGACCATTTAAAATGTTATAATTTTGTTGTAGGGATGGAATGGACCTGGCATCGCTGAATATTCAAAGAGCACGTGAACATGGCTTACCGAGCTACGCTGTGATAAGAGAGGAGTTGACAGGATGCCCGCCGATCTCCACATACCGAGATCTTAAGGGAATCATGTGCAACAGTAATATCAAAAAACTCAAAAGAGCTTATGGGTACGCAAAAACCCTACAATACGATAGTTGATCAAAGCCTGATCAAGTTATAACATTATCATGATTCATAAAAGAATTTTACAATGTGTGACCATCAAAGATTAAAGAGCATCACATCCATAATGACAAAACATTTGCATGCTGAAATGGCGTCCATTTAACATTCCAACAAAAGATAGAGCGTGGCTTCGTCGATCTATAATCTTTGGTGACCACCGACTATCTCGTCAAACAAAAAGGGTGTTTATTTACTGATACTGTTTGTTTATTTATTTATGTATTTATTTATGTTCTTGTACAGGAATCATGGTGTACGAGACATCGACGCCTTCGTCGGTTTCATCCTTGAAGAACATCTACCAAATGCACTCGTGGGACCGACATTGGCTCACATATTTGCAAACCAGTTCAGAAGACTCAAATTCGGGGACCGTTTCTTCTACACAAACCCGAATCAATTTACATCAGGTAAATGGAGAAATGAAATTGATGATTAGCTATAGGTGGAAGCGGTACGTCAGAGATGGGTAAACACGTGTGACACAGAACATGCAACAAGAGTAACAGAGTATACAGATAGCAAGATAAACAGTACGCGTAACAAGAGTAACACAGATGCAACAAGAGTAACAAATTACATGTAACCAGAGAAACAGTACACGTAACAAGAATAACACAGAATATGCAACAAGAGTACTAGAGTACATGTAACCAGAGAAACAGTACGCGTAACAAGAGTAACACAGATGCAACAAGAGTAACAGAATACATGTAACCAAAGAAACAGTACACGTAACAAGAATAACACAGAATGTGCAACAAGAGTAACAGAGTACAGATAGCAAGATAAATAGTACACATAGCAGAGTGATAAAGTAAATATAAGGGTAACAACATACGTGTAACAAGAGTGTACATTGTGGGAGTACCAGAGTAATGTTAGAATGTACATGTAACGGAGCATGTATTAATCTGTCAAATAGGCGTGATTTGCTCATCAATAATTCTACAAAATATTTGAAAAACACACAGAAAAATTTGAACAGTAAACCAAAGATATAACTAAAAAGTAATAACTAATGGAATGCGTCTATTATCGTTTTGCGGTAATTATATGACGTGACATATTATATGGTGTGTGATATTGTAAACAAAGGTAAAGAGGACCACGTAGTGCTTAATTTCTGATTTTAACTTTTACATATATAGTGCACCATGGAATGGATCAAATCTATGGTTTCTGTTATATTGTAACAACAAAGTCATATCTTTTAGGATAACCATGAAAACGCGTATGTGTGTACAGGCCACGCACAACTACATAAGAATGGGAGATTTTTCCCAAGCGAGGGCGGTGTTTGAGCTCGTGACGTCATACGTATTACGCAAGGGGTCGATCAACAGGGGTTTGAAATTGACTAAATTTCTTTATGTATTTTGTTGACAGCCGAAGGAAGGGAAATCAAAAAGGCGAGCATGGCAAGGTTGATGTGTGATAACGTTGAGGGCGTAAACAAGATTCAACCGACCGCTTTCCTGGCAGCCAACGAGAACGAATACTCTAAACCATGGTCTCCCTGCAAGTGAGTAATGGTTAACTTTTTTCAAGACGTGATCACTTCTTGCTGGTACATCAATCCAACAATATAGGGGCGCATGTTCTTGCGTGACCATGTGCTACCTTACATTCAAAACCACTCAACGAAGACAAAATGTGGACATCGGTTATCAACGTACCAAAACAGAGGGAGGCCGAACAAGTACCAGCTTTATAAAACTGGTACTCACTGAACTATGTTAGTATTACAGTCTAACACCATTTTCATACAACTGGTACTAAACTATACTATAGCATTATTACAACCGGTTCTAAACTTATTTTATAATACTAAACTATACTATTAACATAGTTTAGTACCAGTTTAATAAAGTTTATGCTCCTTGCTTGATGTTATTATTATTATTAGCACGTCGTGACAAAGCTTTATAAACTGAATATGCAAACATCTTTGGCAAATGCTTCGTATCTAACAGCAGTCATAAACAATTATTCTTATTTGTATCAATAACATTGTATTATCCATTTCTTATTACATTGAAAAGCATGCGACCCAATTAGGGCCCTTCCCCACAATTTCCTTTAGTTCCAACACTACTATATAGGACCCTTCTCAAGGACTCTTTTCAGTTACGACCGATTATAGGACACTTCCCAACAACTCTCTTCAGTTACAACCAAACTAAGACCCTTCGCCACAACTCTCTTCAGTTACAACCCAACTAGGACCCTTCGCCACAACTCTCTTCAGTTACAACCCAACTAGAACCCTTCCCCACAACTCCCTTCAGTTACAACCAAACTGAGACCCTTCGCCACAACTCTCTTCAGTTACAACCCAACTAGAACCCTTCCCCACAACTCCCTTCAGTTACAACCAAACTGAGACCCTTCGCCACAACTCTCTTCAGTTGCAACCCAACTAGAACCCTTCCCCACAACTCCCTTCAGTTACAACCAAACTAAGACCCTTCGCCACAACTCTCTTCAGTTACAACCCAACTAGGACCCTTCGCCACAACTCTCTTCAGTTACAACCCAACTAGAACCCTTCCCCACAACTCCCTTCAGTTACAACCAAACTAGGACCCTTCGCCACAACTCCATTCGGTTACAACCCAACTAGAACCTTCTCACAACTCTCTTCAGTTACAACCCAACTAGCACCCTTCCCCACAACTCCCTTCAGTTACAACCCAACTATAGGACCCTACCCCACAACTCTCTTCAGTTACAACTTAATAGGACCCTTCCCCACAACTCCATTCGGTTACAACCCAACTAGAACCTTCTCACAACTCTCTTCAGTTACAACCCAACTAGGACCCTTCCCCACAACTCCCTTCAGTTACAACCAAACTAAGACCCTTCGCCACTACTCTCTTCAGTTACAACCAAACTAGGACCCTTCGCCACAACTCTCTTCAGTTACAACAAAACTAAGACCCTTCGCCACAACTCTCTTCAGTTACGACAAAACTAGGACCCTTCGCCACAACTCCTTTCAGTTACAACCAAACTAGGACCCTTCGCCACAACTCCATTCGGTTACAACCAAACTAAGACCCTTCGCCACAACTCTCTTCAGTTACAACCCAACTAGGACCCTTCGCCACAACTCTCTTCAGTTACAACCCAACTAGAACCCTTCCCCACAACTCCCTTCAGTTACAACCAAACTAAGACCCTTCGCCACTACTCTCTTCAGTTACAACCAAACTAGGACCCTTCGCCACAACTCTCTTCAGTTACAACAAAACTAAGACCCTTCGCCACAACTCTCTTCAGTTACGACAAAACTAGGACCCTTCGCCACAACTCCTTTCAGTTACAACCAAACTAGGACCCTTCCCCACAACTCCCTTCAGTTACAACCCAACTATAGGACCCTACCCCACAACTCTCTTCAGTTACAACTTAATAGGACCCTTCCCCACAACTCCATTCGGTTACAACCCAACTAGAACCTTCTCACAACTCTCTTCAGTTACAACCCAACTAGGACCCTTCCCCACAACTCCCTTCAGTTACAACCAAACTAAGACCCTTCGCCACTACTCTCTTCAGTTACAACCAAACTAGGACCCTTCGCCACAACTCCATTCGGTTACAACCAAACTAAGACCCTTCGCCACAACTCTCTTCAGTTACAACCCAACTAGGACCCTTCGCCACAACTCTCTTCAGTTACAACCCAACTAGAACCCTTCCCCACAACTCCCTTCAGTTACAACCAAACTAAGACCCTTCGCCACTACTCTCTTCAGTTACAACCAAACTAGGACCCTTCGCCACAACTCTCTTCAGTTACAACAAAACTAAGACCCTTCGCCACAACTCTCTTCAGTTACGACAAAACTAGGACCCTTCGCCACAACTCCTTTCAGTTACAACCAAACTAGGACCCTTCGCCACAACTCCATTCGGTTACAACCCAACTAGAACCTTCTCACAACTCTCTTCAGTTACAACCCAACTAGGACCCTTCCCCACAACTCTCTTCAGTTACAACCCAACTAGAACCCTTCCCCACAACTCCCTTCAGTTACAACCAAACTAGGACCCTTCGCCACAACTCCATTCGGTTACAACCCAACTAGAACCTTCTCACAACTCTCTTCAGTAACAACCCAACTAGGACCCTTCCCCACAACTCCCTTCAGTTACAACCCAACTATAGGACCCTACCCCACAACTCTCTTCAGTTACAACTTAATAGGACCCTTCCCCACAACTCCATTCGGTTACAACCCAACTAGAACCTTCTCACAACTCTCTTCAGTTACAACCCAACTAGGACCCTTCCCCACAACTCCCTTTAGTTACAACCAAACTAAGACCCTTCCCACAACTCTCTTCAGTTACAACCAAACTAGGACCCTTCGCCACAACTCTCTTCAGTTACAACAAAACTAAGACCCTTCGCCACAACTCTCTTCAGTTACGACAAAACTAGGACCCTTCGCCACAACTCCTTTCAGTTACAACCAAACTAGGACCCTTCGCCACAACTCTCTTCAGTAACAATCCAACTAGGACCCTTCGCCACAACTCCCTTCAGTTACAACCAAACTAGGACCCTTCGCCACAACTCCCTTCAGTTACAACCAAACTAGGACCCTTCGCCACAACTCTCTTCAGTTACAACCAAACTAAGACCCTTCGCCACTACTCTCTTCAGTTACAACCAAACTAGGACCCTTCGCCACAACTCTTTTCAGTTACAACCAAACTAAGACCCTTCGTCACTACTCTCTTCAGTTACAACCAAACTAGGACCCTTCGCCACTACTCTTTTCAGTTACAACCAAACTAAGACCCTTCGCCACTACTCTTTTCAGTTACAACCAAACTAAGACCCTTCGCCACAACTCCCTTCAGTTACAACCAAACTAAGACCCTTCCCCACAACTCCCTTCAGTTACAACCAAACTAAGACCCTTCGCCACAACTCCCTTCAGTTACAACCAAACTAAGACCCTTCCCCACAACTCTTTTCAGTTACAACCAAACTAAGACCCTTCGCCACAACTCCCTTCAGTTACAACCAAACTAATACCCTTCGCCACAACTCTCTTCAGTTACCACCAAACTAGGACCCTTCCCCACAACTCCATTCGGTTAAAACAGGACACTATAACCCGACAACTCTCTTCAGTTACAACCAACTTATACACACATTATTTTAATCATTGACTCGGTTTTGTTGTTACTCAGGTTGATAAAGTATTTCTTCCCTGGTGGATGGAGTGACTCATCGGAGTCTGGATATCCCCGGAGAGAACGCTGCAGTAATACCGCGAAGATACCCGACGTGGATCTGAGTGTGTTTTATTGATTAAGTTATGACACAAACACTGGTTCTGGTTGACCAACATTCAAACTGGTTACCTCACCAGTTTAAAACCTTACATACATAATATACAAGATAAAATATATATACTTTAACGGGAAAACAGTTCAAGTTGTTGTATGCTATTGACCCTTTGCACTACGTCATCAACTGATTGCCCTTTGTCTGCCATTTTGAGAGTCAATTTGCTTAAATAGCAACCTCGTCCCCAAGGTGTGTCGAGCAGTACGAGGTTGACCGCTCTCTCACCCTGGTATTGGATCATTTGCATATCCAAATTTTTTGGATACGTATGCAAATTAGAATAGTCTGGCTGTGAACATGGTAAATACTGAATGAGTACAACTTGACATGTTGTTTACGTTAGACTTTTGTACAGCAGTCGTTGTCCAATCAGGGTCCAAGTAAGGAGTTTCCCTCCCAGGGTTTACTATTGTAAACATGGTTGGAAATAAAGTAAACCATTGGGACGAGGTTGCTTAAATAGATGGTGCACGTCTTAATACTGTGCACACTGCCTATAAGGCCGTATCCAATTGGCGGCTTTGGCATCGGCTATGGCTGTTGCTGAAGCTAATGCTAAGGACATCCTATACTTCCAGTTGTAGCTATAGCCGTATAGCCGCCAACTCGGACACGGTCTAACATGCGGGGAAACTGGCTCCCAAAATGGCACAAACAAAACTATAGTGTATAGTGATGATGTCAGGTGACTTTGGTCCATAGCGATTTATTCATTTGCTGTTTGTTTGTTAATTTGAATATCCCCATGAGGGGCTGGTACCGCAACCCGCAGGCCTGAAGATACAGGCACAAGGAAGACTATGACGAAATGAGGAGTTTTAGATGTGGGAGGCACACCACCAGTATAATTAGGAAACCCAAGTAAACATGTAGGGATTGACAATCCGATTGAAATGCGAAGCTCGAGACAGAGGCAGGATCCGAACCGCCCATTTACAAACGGGGTCCGTTTTAAAGTTAAGTGATGACACAAAAACTGGTTCTGAAACCGCAATTCAAAATGTTTACCATTCAAGAAAAAATCCTAAATAACCTTTATAAGTTGTGATTTTTGAAAGTTGACCTTAACAGTAAAACATTGACGCTTTAGAGATAGTGACCGAAAAGAAAACAGGATCAATACAGTTACGGTTCTAGCTGTCTATTGTTTACCGCCAATTTACAAGAGGGCCCCATCTACAGTCAGACCAAGCCGTGAGTAGAATGACCTTGGGAGTCAGGCTCAATAAAGTTACGGTTCTAGCTAACTATGGTTTACCGCCAATTTACAAACGGGCCCCATCTACAGTCAGACCAACTCGTGAGATAGAATGACCTTGGGAATGACCTTATGAGACACGCCTGTGCGTCTGTTTATGTTGACCAGGCAAATGACAAGGCTGTATAGTCATTACATCATTGACATGTATCCATCTAATAAATACATCAAACTAGAAAAGCAAGTATATAGAAGGGGAAGAATCTACTTGGGCACCATGGAAAAGAACGCACTAATTAAATATGGGCCACGTCTTAATACAAACATCCATTTGAAGATATGCCTCTCCCATTGAAATTCGACAAAAAGCAACATGCATGTCCCAACTACCACATTCATATTATAGAACCGATCCGAAATCCTCGAAATAAACCAATAATTATCTTTTAAAACAACTCCAAATAGTTATGGTATTAATAAAAGGGATAATGGTGTATTTGCTTCTTAGTGTTTGCCCTTGAAGGGCATTTTATGTCAGGTACTGTGCGCTGTAGATAAATACCTTTTATTATTTTAATTTAATAATATCTTGCCTTATCGTGAGAGTGAGAACCTGTTCATTTGGATGTGAAAGGGCTGTGGCATATTGATTATTTTCCAACCGCTTTTATTTGTCACAATCACAAAACAACAGTGAGACAATAAAACGTTACTCTTAAACAAACTGTTGGTGTGTCTTTTATTCCTTTACAATGTAGTTTTCCAAACATAAATTACGGTTATTGCAGTTATAACGTCATCATTATTTCAATACTGACAAAGGAATGCAAGCACGGAAGCATTTTCGCCGAATTGAGTTGTTCATTCATATTTTTTTAACGGTAGGGCCTAAGTATAATGGGTGTATTAAATTGCAGTTTTTATTTACATGTCTTTATGAAACTATTGTTAACTATATTGCCATCGAGAAGAAAGCTTGTATGCACAGGTGTTAATAATTGTCTCCTATTAGTATCTCTAATTGAATTAGGTGGATCTGTCAATAATGGCTATAAAAGACTTTGATAAAGACCATTTATAGTTAGTAATTGGATTGCACCTTTTTGCCGAGATGTGTTGAACTATTACAAGCAGTTACATATTTCTAACTATTGCTCATTATAATGTGAGACTTTTGAGACGATAACGGGCGTCCTACCCACCTGTCCAGTTAAATTGTTCTCAGCGGTAAAAAAACAATATAAAAGGACCGGTGAGTGGGACGACAACAACGATAATGACAATAACAACAGCATTATGCATGACGTTATTAATTATGTGTCCATTGACAATCGACGTTTTGGGGATTACGGCACGCATTTTATCAAACACACAATATGATTGGTTGTTGTCAGACCATCCCTTTCCTACTAAATATCATACAAGCTACGATGAGAGGAAGTTGATTTGGCATAAACGCTGAATGAGTTTGAGACCAGCAGGATGAAGTCGCTTATTCCATGGTAGGTAGTCACTCATTTCTCATTTAGTCAACATTCACTTCTCACTGGTTTACCTGATTTCTTATTGAACACTTTTCTTCTATTTTTTCTGAAAGTCGTTGGGAGATTAAATGTATTCCTGTCATCAATTGTTACTATACGCTCATCAGTCAACATGGGACAAATCATAAACACAAAGATTAATATTTTTTGTTTGAGCGGGAATTCTGCACGTCTATATTTTGTGCTTATTTCGATGTGTCAAATCGAAATAAAAAATTGAATGTTCGAACTGTTTTCTCCAACATGGCAGTGTTTCAGATGGCAATATTTCTCGGGGTAGTTTAAAGTAGGCTTTGAGATCGTCCAAAGTAATGTGCTGTTTCGATCCTTGCTAATGTTGTATCGCATGTAGTGTACGTTATCTGTGGTAATATCGAGAGCCTACACATACTCTGAAATGCCTCGCCCTCTGAAGACCTGGGGCAAACAGACGCCATTTGAAATTGTTCTTAGATCGCCTTCTCCTGAAGACAAACAGAGTATACTGTTCGAAACGTCGAGACCAAACAAACGGCTTATTTCAGAGCCATCATTACTTACATATGGGATTCACACATTGTTGTACCCGCAAGGTTTACTATAATAGTTGCTGCACACCATGCAAAGCTTCAAACATCAATTAGTTCCTACATTGTTGATCATGGTGTATGCACGCAATAGTCTTTGAAGTTACACACATGAGGTCAAGGGCGCCCTCCAAAAAGAAAGACAGAAGGAGCAGAAACCAACAAGGGACACCCATGTTTCGGGGTTTTCTTTCACAATTTGAAACACAACACTTGAGTATCAAAGTCTGCCATAAAATAGAAAGGTCATAAAAACACTAACCATGCTTATTTGCCTACATTGGCTGGACCTGCATGCAAGTGACAACTCAATAATTGCATTTCTTACAAAATTTATTTTGCGAGTAACTTGTCGGTCCCGTGATTTACATTTCGTCTCTAATTCATTCGTCATTCGTCCTGGTTTCCAATCTCAAAACTTGTCAAGACGAGTTGTATTTAACAGTTGCTCCTCAAGTTTGTTGAGTTCACTATCGTTACCTATGTACTTTTAAACATATTGCTTACGTAATCATCTTTAAAACTCAACTCAAAACGTAATTGATATCTAAGGCGTTCGGAGGAGCATCCTCATGGGGGCTGGCGAATCTCCGTTTACCACCAAGTGGTCGGGTAGATGCCCGCCCGGGGGCAGCCTCGCCTGGGTGCCGCGAGAGCCCTCCCGGAAGACGGCAAAGTACGCTGTTGGAGGCGTTCGGATGAGCACCCTCATGGGGGCCGGTGGAGCTCCGTTCCCCACCAAGTGTTCGGGCAGATGCGTAAAGTATTTTCTCGGTCAGTGCAGTTGTACTGCATTGCCATTTCGTATTTAATTCTATTTTTAATTTTTTTAGGTATTCCTGTAGGCGCTTTTAGCAATATTATCTCGGCATTAAAAGTTTTTGTATTTTTATTTATGTTAATATTAAGTTTATTTTTTAAAATTGTAAAAGCATCAAGGTGCCGCAATGAACAATAACATTCTTTCTTTCTTGTATACAGTTGTTATATTATGAAGTAGAGCGTTACACAATTGTTGGTCTCCTCATCAGTTTTATTTTTTAATGTTTATGATTTTATTCTTTTTCCAGGTTTGTATTGTTACTCCTTATTGTACCTATTGTTTCTGCTCAAGACAATGGAGATGGTGACAAAGAAGACGAAAATAAGGATGACATGAAAGTCTTGGAAGATCTAGAGGACCTTATCTTGAGAAAGGGCAATATCGAAGCCTACATCCAACATGAAGGAGGTATAATTTTTCATTATCAATAAATGCTTCAGGCATATTATAATGGAGGTGTTTATTCCGTTGAAACTGTGGACTTTAATCAAAGGGACCCGATTGTTTTGACAGAGCGAGGACGTCCTCGCTTCGCTTTCGTGTACAAAACCAATGGAGACGTCGCTTATAAATAAATTAAGTCCAAAACATGGGAGAACAAAGAGAAGTCCTCGGTGGACAAACGTGGAGATGGTTAGCATGCCCTGTATATGCACCGACCAGCAAATAGTTTGATTGCGTATATAGGTTGAAATAGCGACACCTGTTGTGTGTTTCTGTCTTTGCCATGTTTATTTTTAAACGTCGCTGTATATTTCAATCCATGCTGAAAATCGGGATGGGGCAGTTTTTTATATTTTTATAGTTCCTCTATTCTTGATGTATATATAGATGGGGTAGTTTTTCATATTTTATATTTTTATACGCTATGTCTTTTACTTCATGTGTTTTTTCTGTTTGTATTGTGACTTGCCTGAATAAAGTATTATAACGAATGGTGCAGTAATGTTTGGTTTGTCAGGGTGGTGCGGAAAGGCCGGAAGGACAAAGAAATTCTGATTTATTAAAAGAATTGTTTAGCGAATTTTTGCAAAATTAATGTTGCTGCATGAATCAGAACCAAGGCAAAAGAAGAAAATGGTCCGTATCCCTGATGACTGATAATGTTTGGGGAGGAGGAAGCGTTGTTTTGAACTATCTCCTTGCACCTGAAGGGCACCTATACCAGACTGCCCCTCCCCTCCTTCCCAAAAGGCCTTTTTTGTCCCAGAGCAAGTCTCTATATGTGACTGAACATTGCCCCTCTGCATGCAGTCTGGCTGGTCACCGCTCATGTGTGTTCAAAACACACTATACCGGTACAGTATAATCACATCAGATGGGCGAATCATTGTGAGCTTCAAACTAAAGATAAACTTCCGCACACTAAAGTCGTTAACTTCATCGAATAAAGTTTCAGTAACCAGAAGCAAGTTTTAATTCATTGCGTATTTCTACACAGCTGGGCATGGACCAAACTGTCGCTCTCCCAACAACTTATTGCGTCAGTTTAGTAGCATCAAAACGTCGCCTGCAGCTGTGCGGAAACTCAAGAAACTGTGGAAGAAGCTGGAACAAGAGGACGGTCCTTTGGCTAAATTGTAAGCAGATACAGTTCTTCCATTTAATCTTCACTTTGGCATTTGAAAGTACACTCCCTGCTTGTCACATGCTAAGCGTGACTATTACTACAAACTGAGTAAGGGGACAAACTGAGTAACGGGATTGTTTTAACAACAGGGCCCAATTTCATGCTTAAGCAGAAAATATTGCTTAACAAATTTCTGCTAAGCAGAAATGAGCAGGATGAAAATCACAAATTGTACTTGTGACATGGTAGTTTCAGGGGCGGATCCAGGATTTTCCAAACGGGGGGGCGTGAAAATATACCAAGCAGCAAAATCTTCCCTTCCCCATTTCTCCCTCCCCTTCTCTCTCTCCCTCTTTTTTTCTTTTCTCCCTCTTTTTTTTTTTTTTTTTTTTAATATGAAATTGGGGGGGCGTGCGCCCCCCACGCCCCCCCTGGATCCGCGCCTGAGTTTGGCTGGTAACCTCATTCTGGTAAGCGTAAGTTTGTTATGCTTAGCTATTTTTTGTGCTTAAGCAACTCTTTGAAATTGGGCCCAGGACTGGTATGCCAAGTTTGAATGAGACCTTTTTATTCAGCATCTTATTTATAGGGGTTTGATTTAGCACCTTGTAAGAGTTTATCAGATGATCCGGTGCAATCTGCTTCTAACCATGCCAGAAACACTGGCACAAACCTCTTCTCTTAAAGACAAGTATATGGTTCTTTTATCGCAGTAAACAACGTATATGGCCTAAGGCTTTACGTCCCACCCGAAGGACAAAGCAATATCAATGCTTGCTCATGGTGACACAAGTGCTATGACCTGAGGTCGATTTCACAAAACTCTTCCTAACTTAGGTCTAGTCCTAGGCAATATAAGAGATAGGACTAGTCTTAAGTTAAGACCAGTTACTGGTCCTAACTTCAGATAAGACTAGTCTTATCTCTTTGTGAAATCGGCCCCTGGAGGACCCGGACCAACACTGTGATGTCACCAGAACTTGAGACCATTCGGCCACGACAACTTTAACAGTATACATATGAATTGCTTTTTATTTTATGTATTATCTTATAGTGTACCAAACTATGACCTGGACAAGATCCGGTCGAGTATCACGGACTTATTAGGACGAGTTGCCGTATCAGTACGGAAACACTGTGATGATACAGTTCCTTATCGCTCAATTGACGGCACGTGCAATAAACTTGATAATCCGGAGCTGGGATCGGCTGGAACCCCACTGCTAAGGGTAGTTGACAACGCATATGATGATGGTAAGTACGAAATGTAAATTCTTATATTGGCCTAGTAGACAATTCTAGCTTATAGATCCCCCTGTTCACCCTCAAAAGAACAAAATATAATACTCTGCAAACTCCCGGGTCAGATTTGACCGGGATTCCGGGTTCCGTGGGGCCTGGGTCGATTTCACACAAAACTCTTCCTAACTTAGGACTAGTCCTAGGCAATGCTAAGAGATAGGACTAGTCTTAAGTTAAGACCAGTTACTGGTCCTAACTTCAGATAAGACTAGTCTTATCTCTTTGTGAAATCGGCCCATTAGTCCTTTTCTGGGTCTGATATACGACCCGGAATCTGTGTGAAAATAACCAAGAAATGGAGGGAAATAACGCAGAATCGAAGTTAAAAACCATTTTAGTTGCAGCTTCCTGGTCAGCCTGGCCAAGAAATGGGTCAGGTCCTATACGCGAACCGGAATCTGGGTCAGTTCTGAACGGGAGTGACATGGTAAGTTACTGAGGCCCAGGTGCACTCAAAAGTGGTGGCCTAGAAATCACTGTCCCAAAAACACAAAATGACAAAACTTTATCGATCAACTAGTGATTATAATTCAATTCAGCAAGGATTATACATCAACACATAATATTGTTAGCATTCCTAAACTTATGTGTTCAATGGTATAATCGATTATGAAGAGCGTCATTAAAATAATGGTGATATTTGATCGCTATCAGACGGAACAACAACAGGCAACCTTCGCACGAGTGTCATTATTACCTAATAGTTCATGTGTTCAAAGTAGACAGAGCAGTTGTCATTCAAGTAAAATCGAAGAGGATTACATCGCAAAAGTATTTGGCGCATTCAGCGGATTTTAAGTTAAGATCAATACTTTGGTACAACTGTGGTTTGAGACGGATTCATAAAAGATATCAATACAATAACTTGGAAAACACGCCAAGTCCTTGATCGGCGTCGTCGTTACTCAAATCGATTTACATTTAACCTCATAACACCGATCTTGATCAAGGGCATGTGAAAATTTTCTTCATTAAAATCGACCGTTTTGTGTTTTATAAATTCAACTGGAGGAGGCGACTGGTCTGTGACCGTGTGTTTTTATTTGATAGATCTTGTTGATACTGTGTCTTACTTTGCACGCGACAAAGCAGTGCATTGGTGTTAGTTTCTACTCTCTATACAAAAACAAACAAACAAACACCCACCCCAACACCCCCAACAAACACCCCAGCAAACAAACACTAATTCTCTTAGTTACCCATAGTGCAAAGCAACACCATGGGAACATGATTTGGGAAATAGACTGTGCAAGTCTCGCGCATATCGGAACGAGAAAACACGTCATGGCAGAAATTTAAAAGTGATATTGCGAATATTAATTTTTATGATTATAAATAAATAATGTTCTTTCTGTCACCACGTTTGTTTAAATGTTTCATGTGGACATCAACATTCATAAAATAAACCTTATAGTTACCCATAGTGCAAAGCAACACCATGGGAACATGATTTGGGAAATAGACTGTGCAAGTCTCGCGCATATCGGAACGAGAAAACACGTCATGGCAGAAATTTAAAAGTGATATTGCGAATATTAATTTTTATGATTATAAATAAATAATGTTCTTTCTGTCACCACGTTTGTTTAAATGTTTCATGTGGACATCAACATTCATAAAATAAACCTACATTCCCTTATTCCCAAAACCAAAAGAACTCCCAGCCTCGGTATGAGATATATTTGACTTGAATTGGGAGTAACAAAACATGTCTACACCATAACAAAGGTAAACTGTTTACGAAGGCGCAGCCTCCATAGAAGACTTTGGAACGCTAGGTGGCAGCACTTATCACATATTGGTTACATAGTTCTGAGCGTGCGCACATTTCCGAGAAGAATGGATTTAACTGGTCTGTTGCCACATAGCTTCTACAAAAATCTCCTACTCAGTGTACTATTTGCAAACCTTTTAATCCTAATAATACTTCATAGGTTATAAACTTACGATTTGAAGATGCTTTGACTGTGGAAGAATCACATTGACATCTGCAACTGTCTTGCTTTCATTCGCCACAACTTCAAAAACACACCATTTATATTCCTTTGCTGAAACAAATCACACACAATATTGATTAAGTCTTGACTTAAATGACAGTGATTGAGACAATGATATTTTTGCCGAAAATATTTGACAAATTAATAATAGGCACACGTCAATTATTCATCACAATAGTTCTTAATAGTGTAAAACACGAACATGCAGGTGTTCATGAATGTATCATCTATACAAAAACAAACAAACAAACACCCACCCCAACACCCCCAACAAACACCCCAGCAAACAAACACTAATTCTCTTAGTTACCCATAGTGCAAAGCAACACCATGGGAACATGATTTGGGAAATAGACTGTGCAAGTCTCGCGCATATCGGAACGAGAAAACACGTCAAACGAAGAACATTTTTTTCTCTGAAATCTAATGATAAAATCTTAAAAACAAAAATACTCATTCTGTTTATAAAATCAGTTTTAGTGTTTATAATAAATACACAAATAATTTGTTAATTTTTATTGAAGCAAAATTAAAGTGCTGGGACAAGGATGCTTACTGATCTTAACTTTTCAGAAACCTTCTTCGTGGATTCACGATGGTCACACGGGTGTAAAATTAACGCTTGACGCAGTTTATGGGGGACGCTGACTCCTCAACAACCATAGACTGCTATAAAAAGGCTTTGCGTTGCAATTACAACATCTGGTGATTATCCTCGCGCATCCAAAACAAGCGTTTACAAAAGTTTTGTGATTGGAGGTGAGCACAAAATTTTTATTTTTTGAAGCAACCGGAAGCTGAGGTCAAGTTCAATTATCGGGTTTTCTTCGTTATATTGTTGAATTGATTTTACTTTCATATTTGTTATCACTAAGTATTACATTCCCAACAACATATATATTTTTCTTGGTCATAAACCACGTTAAACTAAAATTATTGACAAAACAAAATCTTGCACACGTAAATCTCCATAAATGGTTGGGACCACAATGGTCCCAAAAGTTCAAATATGCGCGAGACTTGCACAGTCTATATGCACGCTGCGCCGTTCGATGTAACAAGTAAACATAAGGGGAGAAATGACTTTGTTTATTATAATATGTTGTTATTGTTACAGGCATTTCCAGTCCACGCACTGCATCAGCCTCCAAGCAGGGTCCATTGCCCAACGCACGCGACGTCTCACGCGGGATCTTCGATTCAAGGACTACAAGAAACCGGTGGTTCACATCCCTTGGGATTCATTTTGGCCAACTGATTGATCATGACCTCGTTGCAGTTGAAACCCAAGAGAGTAAGAGTTTAAATGGTCTAACAGATTGTTTTTATCAGTCGGATAATGCACTGACGTCATTCCGCCGCCATCTTTGAGGTATAAAACGCGCAGCTATAGGAACAAGCGTATCTGAGTCGTGTATCATTTTTAAGAAACCAAACAAGTTTGCAGTTCATCAGCGTGTTTGTTCGTGTTCGTCTTTTGTGAAGCACCTTGATCGTGGATTATACAAATTGTAAACAATATCTGAAATCCGATTTCACTTCTTTTCCCCCCAGTTGACTGTAGCGAATGTGACGTTCATGGTGAGTGTTTCGCCATCACAATAGAGGACGAGGACCCAGTGTTTGGCGGCGCCCAGACATGTTTTCCGTTTACCAGGTCGGATCATGACAGTGACAGTCCTGGGGTTCGTCAGCAACTGAACTCAATCACGACGTGGCTGGATGCATCATTCGTGTATGGATCAGATGAAAAGACTGCAAGGTCTCTGATTGATGGTAAAACTGAAAACTTACCCATAAATAACAACAATAATATAATAATGGACGTAGCGCCGGTTTCCGCCATCTTTGATTCTCATGCCGCATAATCATTATTTCCCGGTCAATATTATATGGTGAGTTGTTTTATTCCTTAAAGCATCTTAGCTCCCTGGGGAGTAAGCAGCCTGCGCTGCCAACATAGCGTATCCAGCTATAAAAGTCAGCCACAAGAACCAGCTCTGTGTACGCACAGGTACCCATTAACTCCTTGGTGAAGAGAAGCAATTGTGGTTAAATGCGTTGTTCAATGATACAAGGTTAGTGTAATGGCCGGGACTCGAACCCACACTCTGATGACTTAGCCACCAGAACTTGAGTCCTTTGCACTTGACCGCTCGGCCATGACACGTCATGACGACGGATTATGGCCATTTTCGAAATTGCGGCTAAAAGGCTTCGCCTCTGGGTTCAGTCACCCGCCAGCTGTTTCAATCCCCATACACGTTTCCAAAATAACTGGCAGAGCCCAAGCTAGAGGCTTAACCAATGTGGTGGTTTCGAAAGGGGCATAGCCTATGACTGCCTCCTTCCTATATAGGCAAGAGCCATTTTCACATTGCTTCTAAACCAAAACAGATATCCATCCTACAGGGTCATAATGTATGTCGACGTTTTGTGACTAGTTTCTACATGACGTGGAATCTTTACACTTGGGTTGATTGCGGCCAAAGTGTACGGTATATTTTAAATTCACAATGTCTATATACTTGACGCCCCGTACGACAAGACCAGGCCTGAGATCTAGCAGCAATACGCTTGATGTTCCCCGAACTCACTTAGCCAGTTACGGGGACAGGGCCTTTTCCAACATAGCACCAAGACTTTGGAATTCACTTCCTGAAGACCTCAGACAAATCCACAACATCACTCTCTTCCAGCAGAAACTTAAAACACACTTGTTCACGCTTGCTTTCCCTTCAATTTGATAATACTTTTTCTTAATTTCTTCTAGACCGGCGCCTTTGAATGTTCTACAGGAAAGTGCGCCTTACAAATGCTGTGTTATTATTATTATTACTATGTCCGCTTGAAAGTTACTTTCATTGTGTGTATCATTGTAGATGACAAACCATCCTCCTTAAAACACCTGACAGACGAAAAGACAGGGAGAGATCTACTGCCTCCTAATAAAGGTTTAGAAGCGTGTGAAGGAATCGACGAGGCAGCTGGCATCTTCTGCGGTCTCGCTGGGGACGGTCGGGTCGCTGAGCAGCCTGGACTTACCTCCCTCCACACCCTGTTCCTACGAGAACACAATCGTATTACTGAAGAACTCCGGCATCTGAATGATGAGTTAAGCAACCAGGAAATCTACCAAAAAGCTCGCAAGATTGTGGGTGCAGAATGGCAACATATTATTTACAATGAATTCCTGCCTCAGATCACAGGTGAGGAGCTGTACAAGTCCGCCAACCTTGGTCCTACAGCGGCTTACCAATACGATCCTGACGTCGACGCTTCCATTGCCAATGTGTTCTCTTCGGCTGCGTTTCGCTTCGGGCACACCATGGTACCAGACTCGATTGTTCGTGCAGCCAAAAACTACCGCACCAAAAAAATTAAACGAATTCTAATGAGGGAAGCTTTCTTCAACGCGTCTTATATATTTGACACATCCATCCCTGACGGTGCGGTGGATTCTATTCTGAGAGGCATGACGATTCAGAGACTTGATAAGGTGGATCGACATCTCGCATCTGCAATTACTGAAAATCTGTTTGGAGAACCACTCAAGAAAGGGTAATAAATGTGGGCAATGCGGGTAGATATATCGTCCTGTAAGCAATGGACTTCAAATCGGTGTGGAGAAAAACTAATATCTATTGATTATTATTATCCCCAGTGCATGCAGTAATTGCATAATGTATTACCTCAAGCTTACACTGATTGCTCAGTTTTATGGACGAAAATTTGTATCTATACTTATTTTGATAAGGAATCTTTTCTCGGCACTCACCGACATGTATTAGGGCCTAATTTCACAGCAATATTAGTTAAAAGGTAATTAAGCTCACCAGATTTTAAAGGTTACTCGCCAAAATACCACATGTACCATTTGGACTGGTATCCTGCTTCTTTTTGCTTAGCAGATTCATACAATCCTACTTAAGCAGCTATATGAAATTGGGCCCTGCCTTTAGTATTCTTCTTGCTCTACTCATTTTCATTTTCTGCTTGCTCTATTTTCAAGTATAACACACTCAGAAAGTTTACTTCGTTGACCTTTTCAGGGACGGATTTGACCTTGCATCGTTGAATATTCAACGGGGGCGTGACCACGGCATACCCAGCTACACTGTGATCAGAGAAGAGTATTGCGGCTTCGAACCCGTTCGCAGTTACAAAGATTTAAAGGAAGTCATGCGTTCGAAAAACGTCAACGCCCTGAAGAGGATTTACGGGTAGGTGTATTGAGATGAATTAGGACGATCGAAGCATTCCCCCAAAGTTGTCCCTATCTGCCCCACTGATTCCCCCAAAGTTTCCCCTATCTGCCCACTGATTCCCCTCAAGGTTCCCCTATCTGCCCCACTGATTCCCCCAAAGTTTCCCCTGCTCCACTGACTCCCTCAAGGTTCCCCTGCCCCACTGACTCCCCCAAGGTTCCCCTGCTCCACTGATTCCCCCAAGGTTCCCCTGCCCCACTGATTCCCCAAAGTTTTCCCTATTTGCCCCACTGATTCCCCCAAGGTTCCCCTATCTGCCCCACTGATTCCCCCAAGGTTCCCCTATCTGCCCACTGATTCCCCTCAAGGTTCCCCTATCTGCCCCACTGATTCCCCCACAGTTTCCCCTGCTCCACTGACTCCCCCAAGGTTCCCCTGCTCCACTGATTTCCCCAAGGTTCCCCTGCCCCACTGATTCCCCAAAGTTTTCTTATTTGCCCCACTGATTCCCCCAAAGTTCCCCTGCTCCACTGATTTCCCCAAGGTTCCCCCTGCCCCACCGACTCCCCCAAGGTTCCCCTATCTGCCCCACTGATTCCCCTAAGGTTCCCCTGCTCCACTGATTCCCCCAAAGTTTCCCTTATAATCTGCCCCACTGATTCCCCCAAAGTTTCCCTTATAATCCGCCCCACTGATTCCCCCAAAGTTTCCCTAATAATCCGCCCCACTGATTCCCCCAAAGTTTCCCTTATAATCTGCCCCACCGATTCCCCCCAAGTTCCCCCTATCTGCCCCACAGATTCCCCCCCCCAAAAAAGGTTCCCCTATCTGCCCCACTGATTCGTTGCTTCAGTGAATTGATCTTAATGAGTCTTCTCGGTACATTTCAGGGCACGGGGATTGAAAGACATCGATGCTTTTGTTGGTTTCATCCTTGAAAGGCCTCTTCCCAATACTCTGGTCGGACCAACCTTGGCTTGCATATTCGCGGACCAATTCAAACGACTCAAATTCGGGGACCGTTTCTTCTACAAAAATCCAGACCAGTTCACAACAGGTATAATCGGTAACAGTGTGACTCACAGCCCAAAAGTATTATGAGGAATAGAAACTTTTTGAATTACTATATATAGATAGCCCTATATATGATGAAAAATGTAAACTGTTTGACTAACTATTGATAGCCCTATGAAGACTATAAACTGTTTGACCAACTATTGATAGCTCTATATGAAAAATGTAAACTGTTTGACTAACTATCGATAGCCCTATATAATATTATGAAGACTATAAATTGTTTGACTAACTATTGATAGCTCTATATGAAGACTATAAACTGTTTGACTAACTATTGATAGCTCTATATGAAGAATATAAACTGTTTGACTAACATCCTTAACGAGGAATATGTACTATTTGACCAATTATTGATAGCTCTTAGTATTATGAGGAATATAAACTGTTTTACTACTTATACTCTAAATTACTTTTTACCTAAAATATTATTAAGCACATTCTCATCGATTCGTATGACATTAATACAATTCGTTTATTTTGAACAGATGAAATGAAGGAGATTGAAAAGGTTACCATGGCAAGATTGATGTGTGATAACATTCAAGGTGTCACCAAAATCCAGCCCTATGTGTTTATACCAAGCAGGAAGTTCGAGAAAGCTAAAGATTCTGGCAACAGGTAGACATTTTCTTTATAAACATTAACTCTGAATATTATGACTTAATAACTGATAACAATCCAACATGTTAAGGCCAAACTATCATATTGTAGACCTTAGAGAGAAAGTAATGTTTCAAGCTTTGCTTTTTGGGTAGAAGTATATGACAAGTAAACTTGCAGCTACAACAATGACTGTGTAAATCACTTTTGGGAGAGAGTCATGGCTCTACAAAGAGCCGTTGTTGTGGTCTCGACGTTTCGAACAGTTTCCTCTGCTCGTCTTCAGAGTCAACAATCCTCCCTTAAGAAGTTTGCACATGGTGGTAACTGCAAATACTCGTAAATAGTCACTTCCCAGGAAGAATTAACGTGCAGATTTTCTCACCTCTGGCCCTTCTCAGACCCGACCACCAAGATGAAGACTTGTCTCCATTTGAAATAAAGAGTATAATAAAGCCCAAAAACATGGAAATCAGGCCTTGAAAAACACGGTGCCCACTGCCGTCGTTGCCCCGGTCTAGGCCTTGGTGCCCATCAAAATGTTCCCATAGACTTTAGGATTGAAAATGGCCTTGCCCTCTCAGAGATGAAATTCCAGGTCAACTATCTGACTGAAAATGTCTGGAATAACATAAGAAGGATCATACATTATAATAGTTATTGCTTTAATAGTTTGGGAGTTCTTTTCGTTTTAGAATGTTATTTCATTTCAACGCGGAAAACATTGGAAAAGGTCAATTCGATCTGAACATGGTTCTAACTTTGAGTTTTTGACTGAGTGGAAGTTAGTCAAATCCTGCGACCCTTTGCGGCTGCATGGTCTTTAATTGATGACCACATTTCGTAATATTATTCTGTTCCAAGTCACATTGAACAATTCATTTGAAAAACTTCTCTCCCCTCTTTTTTTCCAAGAAACTACGACTCTTTTTATGAGTACAGCCGTTCTGGGTTCTGGCCTCATAAGGAGTCCTTCTTGCTATCTGGAATGAATAACAAGCGAGCTAGGTGTGACCGCACTGATCTCATACCAAAGATGGACCTCTCTAAGTTCAGCAACGGGAATAACAATCAAGATCTCGATGACGGGCCATAGTTTACAGGCAAGCTGTGTCAATATGGAATTGTATAGTCACCCATAGAAAATAGGGGAACCCTCTGCCCGATTGGGTGAATTGGGTGATGGGGTCATGACAACGGGAGGTACAGCAGGACGACAAATCAATCACAAATTAGTTAATTACCGGTAAATTGATTAATAAGTTTGATTATTAAACAATGTTAATCTTTCATAACTGTTGTAAACAAACAAAAAATCCAAACAAATCAGTTCAACTCCGTGTTTATCCATAAGAAAATGTTAGGCCTAATGGTAAAGGGATTTAAATGGTGTTTTTATGGCACACATTTTACAAAAAAAATGTTAAGATAGAATAACAGGTGATCTGTTTAAGTATATTATGTTTAATGCATGCGTAGAACAATATAACTTCAT
Source organism: Plazaster borealis (assembly GCA_021014325.1). NCBI lineage: Eukaryota > Metazoa > Echinodermata > Asteroidea > Forcipulatida > Labidiasteridae > Plazaster > Plazaster borealis. The sequence continues at coordinate 28,425,565 of CM037475.1, forward strand.
CAATGATATGTCAGTAAAAACTGCAGTATTCGCCAAGCGATTTCCTATTCATTAATTAATTTATTTGTAATCATGTTTATTGAGGGGTAGGTCAGCCAGTAAGCTGATCATTTTGGGGCCCTGGTGTAAAATACTATACGTCATGAGCTCTTAAAGGCACCGTACACGTGTGGTAATTGGAGCCTATTGTTTGTTTCAATCCTATATAGTTGTAGATATACCATGAATGAAACTAACCTGTGAACATTTCATTTTAAAAGGTGGTAGCGATTTTGAGATATTGCCGAAATTCTTGAGCAGTTATGTCCACGCAGGAAGAATAATCTGCATTGGAATACACACTCTGAGAAGCGTTACCGTAACGCTTCTCAATATTCAAAATGTTTGCGGATAAAAAGTGATATATTTTTACATAACCGCAGTCCTTCGAATTAAACAGTCTCTCAAAATGTATTATACTATCCAAAGCTGCTGTACTTCTTACCAAGTAAGTTTTTATTGCCATATATTTTCAGAGTCATTACCAAACGTGTACGATGCCTTTAACCAAGGTCCTACAGGATGGATATAACTATTTGTGTCATTCATGGGATGTCCATCTCCATAATAAGAGATTAAGAAAGTCAATGTACATCAACCAACCAACCAACCAACTCCGAGGAAAACAAACAAAATCCATAATGGCCAGCATAACATGTTCATTTCATAACAATTTGAATTATTAATATCTTTGACGTTTGTATCAAACTATAGGCATATCAACATATTTTAAGTGAATCCAGATCTAAACGTTCACGAGGGGAGTGGGTTTATTCAGTTGCTGCTCAACGTCTGTGGAATGCATTACCTTCACCAGTAACTCAATTCAAAATGCTCTTAAGAGACATTTAATATCACACGAATTCTTATTTGGTTATACCCGAAATCGATGCGTTTATCCCGATGCAAATTTTACATCTAATTCGCCCTTTGCACAGTCAGCCATTTGCGTTTAGAGCCTCGACTTGGGGGCAATGAATAGAAGCATTATATAACTCTGTATTGTCACGGTAATGTAATGACACTTTCATCCAAAACATATGCATATTATACAATACAAATGAAACAAGAAGTCAAGGCTATATACACGCAGATGGCCGTATAGTGTTAGCCAGATGGTTGTGGGTGTCTTTTGGACACCCTGTTTTAAATTTGGACACCTGTCATTTACATGTAAATGTATTGTAAGTGAACAATTTGGACACCCAGTTTTTAAAATTTTCAGCAAATGTGGACACCCTTTTACCAAATCCTGGCTAAAACCTTGCTGACATGGCGGACCAGTGCATAGGGCAAATTATAGGCCTACAAGCATTCTTATAATAATTGTAGTTCTCAGTATAGTAGCGATTTAATAATAGTTTGTAAATCTAAGTTATAGTCTAAAGATTTTTCTTCTTTGTATTGGGTCCTGAGCACCTCTTTGTGGAACTGTGAACTTGTTTATAAAAAACATTTAAACCAGCAATTATCTTTAGTTAATATTACAACTGACTGTCTACTGGTGTCCTATTGGTAATTCATATACGTCACATACACGCGCATCTGCTGCACACCCAAAGTTGTTGCTACTTCCGAATCCGTTTGTGTGTAACTTTACCAACAATCACCCATTTCATCGTTGAAATACACTGTTTCTTATGAGAGAAACTTACAATTCTGATCAGACATCGAGTCTCCGAAGAACTGTGTAAAATCCAAGTCCATTTAGTGCCTAGTAAACTTTCCTTGCATAAATCCTCACATAAAAACTAGCTCAATGCACGTATGGAATTTCGTTGTAGCCAGTTTGTTTGTGTGAAGTGGATTATGTCACACTTACAGAGAGTCACAAATCATTCTGATAAAAGTGTTGGGTTAATTAAATTATTTATATTCTTGAAATAAATGGACAGTAAATAAAAATTTAACATGTAATCATTACCTTTTTCTGGAATGTGTTTAAAATACTACATGTGTTGTGCGATCTCGGTTATTATACCTGCTCATTATTTACACAGTTATTTTTTATATCAAGTGATAAATCACAAGGGAAACTGACTATTGGGGAGAACAAAGAACATTTTCTGAATCCACGGGTTGAAATATCGCTCCAGTAAAACATTTCTTGTTCACTCCTAAATCAATTATTTTTTATATTGACACCTTAGGGGTGGACCAAGTTTACTTCTGCTCAGAGGAAGGAAAAAAGTTACACAACAGACTTTATTCAGTTTCTCAGTTTTATCCCAAATAGGACCTTACCATATTTTGTGTTTCTGGCAGTTTTTGTTTTGAAACAGAAGCTTTATCTTGCTAGTTTCTCCTATTAACCTATTTTATGAATCGCTGTCACTACTTCATTCTGGGTTTGTTTTTTGCCTACACATTACTTCCGTGCCACTTGATTTCCTGCAATTGTTTATATATTTATTTGCTGCTTTACGGCTTTTGCGGTTACATTTTAAATTCTGTGTTACTTGATTTCTTGCAGATTTGTTTTCAACATACATTTATGACTTATGCTTTATGATGACTTCGCTTAGTTGTTTTGTCAATTAATTTACAGAATTGTACTCTTCTTTCTGGTTTAATAATTAAATCCTTGGGTTGCTTAAAAAGAAATTCCTACCCACCTGCTGCCGTTTTGTCTCAGAGTTCTTCATATTGTTATTGTTTTGTTTTGATGTCTACCTCTCATCCAATCCAGTGTTTTCAATATTGATTGCATGTTGTTGTTACATAAAATGCTGATGTTATTCCTAATCTTTTTTTCTGAAAAATGTTAATCGCCATAACTGCTGTATGAATCCACACTTGAACGAATTCATTAAGCGTAAGGGGAGGGAGGGGCTTGCCCTCCTGCTCAGAGCCCCCCCCCCATATTTATTTTTAGATCGACGAACAAAATATCCTATGAATGTCGATTGGTACGTAGTTGGCCTACTGCAGCTGTATAACATCTTACACTTTGCAGCATGAATGGGATTTTTATTCAAATCGATCTGTGTAAACCCATTGAATTGGAATTTCAAAGCACAGCTGGGTGTGTAGAGTCAGGCAGTGCATTCACTCAAAGCTAACATGTCATAACCCATGCCATCAGCTCCGTTGTGTAATTTATTGCACAGTATAAAGCCTCCCTCCCTCAAGCGCCCTTTGCCCCACCCCTTTCCTGTGCCCCCCCCCCCACCCCGACATCTAATTCTAAAACTAAGTAACATAACATTTAAAAGGGGGCCTATATTATTATCCGACTGGGTGTCAATTCACGGGTCCGGTCCATTGCACAACCCTGTCACCCTTCCTTCCACCCAAGAAAACACATCTAAGGGTGGTACTATTCAATTCACTAATTCCAAAGCGCACAAAATAAAATGAATTTACACTTACAGAACTTACCTCACGTTTTCTGATACGGAATTCACACTGGCTGCATGAACTGAGTGTAGTTTCAACTTTGAGCGGAAAGCCCACTATTCATGGAGTTCGGTGTGTTCAAATGATTCAAGTTTTACTTTCCACAAATAAATACTTAGTCCACTGTCCAGTTCTATTCTTTGAATGAATATTTCCACAAACAGACAACAGCAAAGCACCGTCTTTCACGTTTCTTCAACTTGTGTGCAAAATCAAAGTTTTAATAAAGGGCGGTAAAGGGCGCCCTCACTTGTTTTCTTAAGCGCGTGCGGTTTTAGTATGGTCCCCACATTATCCGTATTCTTTTGTTGGCAAGTAAGCGAAGTTAACGCGCAGTTTGTGGAGGAGACGGGATGTCATACAGCCTCTAACAACCGAATCCAAAATGGAAGACTCTAACATCGGAGATGGAAAGCTCCAAAAAATGGAAGTGGATTACAGCGAATCGGTGGATCGTAGAATTCCAGAATGTCAAACACTTGCAAAGGTTTGTTGTTGAAAATTAGATCTGTTCATGTCGATAAGAATGGGGCATTTGGGCCTAACATAAATAGTAGGAAACACTCGCTGTTTTGCAAGTCATTTACTATTTTGTGCAGCTAACTGAGTTAACCAGTTACGGTATGTCAATTTCAGTGCGGGGAGTGAGTTGACTTGAAGTTTGTCAAACTGCGATTTGTCCTAACTATTAATCTAAACAGAAATAATTTGTAGTAATGTGAGATCAATCGATGCAATACAAACATAAATCCTTTATTTTTAACATGTTTAATACAAATATTTAGAGAGTTCTACTAGTCCCCCAACCAAAAATAAATTGGTTGTTTGATTAGATTAGTTAGTTAGTTAGGCCTGCCTCCAGTGCCTGCCAATTTATTACATTTTTATTAATTATAACACAGCACAGTCTCGTCATCCGGTCATCACTCATTCCATTTGTTGGTGTATTTGTATTATTAATGTGAGGGCCCAACTAACTTTGATGATCGGTTGTGCTGTATGGATCACCCTCCTCGTTAAACTTCAGTGAAAGAAAAGAGAATTTAATTTTAAATACAAAATTAATTCATCAACGTGTGCCAGATCCAGAAGAGTAATTTAGTTCCTAAAATAAAACATTTACAGACTTGGCGTATATAGATAGATACTACTACACTAGTACTACTAGTAGTAGTAGTAGATGTAACTGTAATGTATACAATTTCAAATTCTTAAAAAACCCCATTACATTTCATAGCACTTAATTATGCCTGAATTAAATTACGGCCAAGCATTTGATATTCAATTCGTAGAAAATAATTGTTCAAGGAAATATTTACACACATTGACACAGTGACAAGTTTGTAAGACTACAGTAATGACATGGTGCAGTAAATACTAATAAATAACTTCAACAATTTTCCGTTTGTTTTGTGACTTTCAACGATGAGAAATGATCAATCAAATTTTATCGGCCCAATAGCTAATGGCAATGCTGTATACTAAATAAGAGTACTTTATTTAAATGTCATTTTAGGAGTAATTCCATTATGATTTGCTTTTCTGATGAGTAATATTGATTTTATTTTGCTTGATCTAGGATGGAAAGCTGAGTGAGGCCTTGGAAAGTCTGCTGTCGCTGGAAAAACAAGCAAGAACTGTGAGAATTTTAATTTTTGTTTTAAACCAAGGGACCCTTGAAAGTGACTTGCACTGTGACCCGTAACGCTGAAGATGCTGTAGAGAAAACAGTGAAGAAATGTTCAGTTTTAGATGTGGGACTCGGGAGGAGAACCCTTAATAGGGAAACCCGATCCACTTGGGAGGCTCCAATGTGAGGCTGGATTTTAACTGGGTCCACAGAGGTGAAAAGCAGGGCAAGATACCACAGTAAAGTGATTGAGTGCACAATCCAATCCATTGCAACTTGTCAATAAAATACAAACCTGTGTATCCCAATTTCGGATAATCTAATACGTTCTGATCAATCTCATTGCAAAATGGAAACAAGCAGCCATGATTTGAAATGCCACATTGTTCATTTTGTGTGTGATGTGGTGCATTTCTTTGCAGATCTAGACACACATGTCACTCTCAAAGGTGCTATTTGTAAACACTGCCCCTTTTCCAAAAAAAGTCTCCACAATCCAATATCAGCTATTAACAATCTGCTTTGACACGCTTCTGCACTTGTTTCATCATTAGGCAGCAGACATGCATTCCACAGCACGGATTCTTGTAGCAATCATCAGTATGTGCTTCGAAGCCAAGGAATGGACTTTACTGAATGAGCATGTATTACTATTGACCAAACGACGCAGTCAACTCAAGCAGGTAAGTTACAGCGAATCAACATTTCAACATTCATTAAACCAGGTGGACAATCTTAAAGGCATAACCACCGATGATGTCCACAACTGATGCACAACTACTGATGATGTCATAATCATTGATGGTGTCAGAGCACGGCTATGATGTTAGAGCTTTTAATAATTTTTAACTTAAAGCATGCGCACAAAATTGGTAGTTGTCAAAAACTGCTATGCACTTTATGTGACCCGACATTTACATAAAATAACAAACGAGTAAAAGTTTAAGCTCAATTGATTATCAAGTCATGAAAACATTATTGAAAAAAAACGTTGTGTTTTCAAACATTGGGTTTTGGACTTAAGAAATCAAAATTAATTCAGGCCTGGAGTTTCATCTTTGAGAGGGCAAGGCTATTTTCATTTTGCAAAGAGCACTTCCACTGGAATATCTTAAAGTCTTTGGAAAACTTCTGAAGGGGCACCAAGGCCATGACCAGGGCAACAGAAGCCATTGCCTCCATGGCCTCTGACTTACTTCTGAAAAACTACAGCATTTCAAACAAAAATAATCCAGGGAAGTTTTCCACCATGACCATCTTTATAACATGTCAGTTATGTGATAATCTGTTAACATTATATTTTTAATCTTACCAATGTTATGCCATAGGCTGTTGTGAAGATGGTACAGGAGGCGTGCACTTATTTAGATAAGACGCCTGATATGGAGACTAAGCTGAAGTTGATTGATACTCTGAGAACTGTCACTGCTGGAAAGGTAAACTCAGGAAGACTAAAGGAAGAGACAATCAAATTAAACAAAATTAGTTTGTCATCATTTTTTAAATCAAGGAAACACTTGTTAGACAAAATAAAATGTCCTTGTGTCAATGCAAAAACACTGTATCTGGTAAAATAGCACCTACATTACAGGCGAGTTTAAAATTGTCAAAACCTTGTATCTCACCAAGGTTTTAGCCAGGATCTGACAAAAGGGTGTCCAAATTTGCTGGAAATTAAAAAAAATGGGTGTCCAAATTGTTCACTTACAATACATTCACATGTAAATGACAGATAAAACAGGGTGTCCAAATTTAAAACAGGGTGTCCAAAAGACACCCAGACACCCCTCTGGCTAACACTATGTATCTCACTTATAAAGGCCGGATGTACACACAAAACAAGTATGGGCCAAGATACAACATTTTTGCACATAGAATTTTCATGCAAGATTTCATGCGAGATTTGCAAAATCAATATAAAATGTTTTTGCACTGACACAACGATTTCAAGAAAGGACATGATTGCCTCAGAATTGGGCGATCTTGTTGTAAAAAAATAAAATAGGTGGGTTTTAAAAAGTTGTCACAGTTATCTAGGGAGCATTTTCACAACCACTGTTGCAAACAAAATATTTTATGTTACATTCCCCACTAAGTTATTCCCCACATTATCGGCAAGTCAGGTTGTTGTATGACACCGCATGATCTCCTAATTGCAGATATATGTTGAGATTGAACGTGCTCGTTTGACGATGACATTGGCTAAGATTAAGGAAGGTCAGGGAGACGTTACAGAGGCAGCCAGTATCCTTCAGGAACTACAGGTGAGTGTAGGATCAAATAGTTTACCTCCAAATATAGCAATTCAATATTCACAAGATTGAAATCTATTCTGATGCTGATGTCACTGTTGAATCATGCAATGTGGTATTGCTGACAAACACTCTATTTGTACAATATAGTAATAATAATATGCAGTTCTTAATATATAGTGCTTTGTGTCTAAGTGCCAATTATTTTTTCTGCAAGGTATGTGGAGCTATGTTTGAAATATCAGACCTATTTATTTACATAGCACCATGTAACGGTTTACAAGGTGCTGTGAAGCAATCTATACCAGAAAACACCAGAGCAAACCCCTTCTCTAAACAATAACTGTACTAGGTTCTTTTATGTCAGGTGAATGTAAATTGGGTCAATAGGCTGTAGTACCACAATGTCAAACTATCCATTTTATTGTAGGGTCGAATTTAAAAACATAGCTATCGAGAACATTATTCTTTTGTCATTTTCTTCGAAATTGGTAATGCAAGGAGAATGTGACTCTATTTGCCATTGCAGGTTGAGACTTTTGGTTCCATGGAACGTAAAGAGAAAGTGGAGTTTATCTTAGAGCAGATGCGACTATGTGTAGCTACTAAAGACATCATACGCACTCAGATCATCAGCAAGAAAATCAGCCCCAAGTTCTTTGATGCCACTGAGGAGAGTATCCAGGTAAGGCTAAAGATATTATGACAAGTAGATTTCAAAGGGATGCAGGAGTGGGCAGACCTCCCAATATGTAAACTCTTTTTACCCTTTTTCATGCTTTATTCTTCATTTTGAAGGTTTTTTATAATGCTGTTTTAAAAGAATTTTAAAAAGTATACCATAGTCCAAAAAGGGCCTTGTGTAGATTCAGTTCCACTGTGTTTGGTTTACCGCGTAAAACCCCAAAAATCTCACATATTCAGGGGTGTTTATGTATGACACATTTTCCGGATCCCATCATCTATTCTTTTTTTATTTTTTGGCCTTGTCTTCACAGGAGCAGAAGTTGAAGTTTTATAGATTGATGATTGAGGTTGATCAGCATGACGGAGCATACCTAGACATCTGTAAACACTACAGGGCCATTTATGATACACCAATCATTAAAGATGATCCATCCAAATGGAAGGAGGTAAGAAATCAAACCGTAGCAACACAACGTTCTTGGGTCATGCTCCCTGTATGGGTTTACGAAGTGACCCTTATAATGTGCTGTGTGCAATGTGTAGACAACCATGGCAGAAAACACTAGGGCAATAACTTTCTCTTAGCGGTAGGTGCACCGAGTTCTTCTACATGCAATACACAACACAGAACCTATATAAGGACAAAGTAATTATGGTAAAGTTTCTCGCTCAAGGTATGAAAGCTAAGTGATTTATAGAGTAGTACATTTTGTAAATGGTTCTCTGTGTTCATGTTTTTGTTTTGATTTTTGTTTTAGATTTCCAAACATGTGATTCTATACCTGGTACTCTCACCTTTCGATAATGAGCAGTCCGATCTCATCCATCGAGTAGCTGCCGATAAGAATCTTGAAGAAATCCCAAAGTACAGGTAAGATTAAAGACTTTCAAGCATGATATGGGCCGGGAAGATTATCTGTAGATAAGAAGAATATTTTTATATCAGTTTTGTAATGAAACCAAGGGGCCCTAAAAAATGACTAGCACTGTGACTCGTAGGCCTGAAGATACCTGTGTAGAGAAGATGTTGAAGAAATGTCAGTGTTAGATGTGGGAAGAAAATCCAAAATAAGGAAAAACCCACGCAATCAGGTAGGGACTGAAAACCCAATCCACATGCAAGGCTCCAGTCCGGGATTCGAACCAAGGTCCGCAGATGTGAAAGGCAGGGACGAAATTACAAAGCCAACCTGAATACAATGATGAAGTTTGGACTGGGCTCAACAGTAAAAAAGGGTTGTCTGGCATTTATTTTATTTTTGCAACAAAGTAGGTTTCTCACTTTATGATAAAACATTACAAAATATAGAACAGTGATTGAGCAGTGAAATCCCTTTTCCCTCCTTCTTTTCAGGGATTTGTTAAAGTGCTTTACCACTCAGGAGTTGATGCGATGGCAGCAGGTGTGTGCAATCTATGAGGGAGAACTCAAGAAGGGATCTACTGATAGTTTACCCACAGACGTCTTCAGTGAAAATGAGCAGGGTAAACAACGCTGGAATGACCTCCGGAACAGAGTCGTAGAACATGTGAGTGTGTCTGTGTTTCATTAATAACATCAGTCATTTCTATGGCGTCTTTGCCATAGGATTCATAGCACTCATCGGGCTTTAAAACAGGCATGTCAAGTTTTGGAATTATTAAACTCACTCAATAGCGCCTTTACAAGGTGATGTGGTGCAATCTGCTGCAAGTTATGCCAGAAAACACTGGGGCAAACCCCTTCTCTTAATGATAAAATGTACTTCATGTGCATAATACACAACACATGGGACCTACAGCTTTACATCCCATCTGAATGACGAAGCAATAATGGTTAAGTGTCTTGCTTAAGGACACAAGTGTCAAGACCAGGACTTGAACCCAAACTCTGCTGGTCAGAAACACCAGAGCTTGACTCTCACTCAGATCATTCAGATTATGTTTATGGTACAGCTAAGGCAGCTGGAGACATTGTTTTACATACATTTCTTCATTATCAAAATTATTGATGTTGAGCTATTGTTTTATTTTATGTTGACAGAACATCAGAGTAATGGCCAAGTACTATGAGCGCATCACTTTACAGAGAATGGCCGAGCTATTGGAACTTGCCGAGAGTGTAAGTATTTTGGTTCTTTTTTTAACCGCTTTATGACGGATGCCATGTTAACAGACTCACAAATTTTATGGTCACACAATCAGGGACATTATAAACACACATTTGTGATGTCTTTGTGTGGGTGCAAATGTCGTGGCAACCTGTTCGGAACATTCTGTGTGGAGTGAGTTCAACAGTGGATGACGTGTTGACTTGCTCAGAAGGCTCATTGTGTAGCATGCACCATGCATACACGCAGGGTGTCCTCCATCGATGGATGGGTACAAGCAAGGATAAAGGGCACTGTAATAAATGAAAAAATCACCCTTTACCAGGGGAATAATTATTCCAGACCTTCGTTCCTTTGTCTGCCATACTAGGATTTCAATAGATCAAATGGCTGCCACAAGGGTTATTTGAAGAATACTGACATAGTTTGAATCAAACTAAAGGTTTGTAAGTACGTTTGTTTCATTGAGTGTTTTCTTACTCCTTCTCATTCTTATTTTGATTGCAGGAGGCAGAGGAGTTCCTGTCTAACCTAGTCATCAAGAAAACCATCTATGCCAAGGTAGATCGCCTCGCTGGCATCGTTAACTTTTCCCCTGCCAAGGATCCCAACGAAATCTTGAATAATTGGTCCAGCAACTTGAATGAACTCATGCAGCTGGTCAACAAGACAACCCATTTGATCAACAAGGAAGAGATGTTACATCAATTCACTCGTTAGGTTGCCTCGCTATGGTCTCACTTTGGATAATGTACAGACTTGCTCAGTTACATAAATGTTGTCACAGCAGTTCATGTAAAGTTTGACAAACAGACATCTTTAGTTGCACTCATGTCTAGCATGACAGCAAAAGATTCAAAGTTAACCTATATATGTCACAGTAAATTAACATTGTTCCTGCTGAAGCCAAGAGTGCTAGTTGCTGCATTACAACAAACATTCATTATTTACTGCCTTGCAGATATAACATAACCCAACAAACTCCATACTGTTGGAAAGAGCATATTACTAGTAACATGTGTATAAAGAAAGACAATAAACCTATTGCTCAAGATGATAATAGTAAAACATTACTTGTGCATCACACAAAAGTCTTGATGCAGTTACAGAAACAGCAAATAGGTTTCCACATGGGTGTAAAGCATTTGCGTGTTCTACGGGAAATCCTGTAGTTAGGCAGGTATGGTCTAGACACTGCTTTATCATGGTGGAATATATGAACACCGGGAACTGTGAGCTTAGACAGAAGTCTAAGGTTAAAAGTTTAACAATTCGTCTGCTCAAGACTATAAGGTCATTAGTGCAATTTGTATGGGTTTCATAAAATTGCTTTTGCATATTTTGGAGCTCCTGGTAAATAGAGTTTATTGATCAAGAGTGTCTTCAAAGTATTTGTTTGGTAAAAAGAAACATTCATTGTCTAAGTAAAACATTTATTTGCTGATTTTGTTTTATTTTTTCAAATTTATATTCATTTGTCATTTAATGACCTTTTGATCACTATTAGTATTAAATTACAATTAATGACCTTATAGCACTGAGCCGATGAATTATTAGCTTGTGAATAAGCCGTTTTTCAAGTTAGGTTTCGATTAATGTCTGGTACAAAGACTTGATTGGTCACAAGTGAACACTCAAATTGGATTCCCAAGACTGAAGACAGCATGCTACATCACATGGTCTGGGGGGAACTTGTGTACAGCAACCTCCAGTTGGTGTTACTCTTACCGTTTATCTCAGATTTTATGTTTCTCTTGAAGCGAGTAAAAAGTCCACAATGTTAAGAGCAGTATGGCCTCGCATAGTCAAAGAGTGAATCAACTCTGTTTACCTATGTATGTTATTATTGGTTCACATCAACTGAAAAACAACAACATATGTACTTGAAGAAATTAAACAAAAGGAAATTTACAAGTTATGTTCTGCATTGTCAGTTTAAAAAAAAAAGTTGCACGTAAAGATTGTACAAGGTAAAATGTAATAATATCATAGTGTTTACATTAAAAACATTTCCCTAGATGTAATAAATACATCCAATGCTTGAGGCAGTCTCACTGGAAGAAATTTGTTGGTGTTTTAAAGAATTTACACAATGGGCCTTTTCCCCAATCCTGAGTTAAAGGTATTACACAGAATTTGTAAGAATAAAAAACAATATTGTTTAATTTTAGTCTGAAAGCTTACTGATTATGAAGTTCATACTGGAACCATTTTTTTCTGTGAACTATTTTCCCCCGAAATGAAGTCATTATGAGAAAGCTGATTTCGGTTGTTACAACCAAAATTAAGGACAATGTGTTTACATGCTGAAAATTGTGCATGTTTGTTTTCACTAATTTCTCCTGACTCACCCAGCGATTAAGCCCAAATTTTCACAGGTTCGTTGTTTCGTGTATATGGTTGATCACACAAAATGTGAACATTGTCTGCGACTAAAAGGGAAATTGCTAAAATTGTCTTTTAAAAGTGTGATACTTTGGATGTTTGTTTGACTATTTTGGGGGGCGAATATGAAAAGAATTTTTTTTGGGGGGCCGAATATGAAAGAAAATGTACACCAGCTCGTTAGTGCCGCTTGTCGCACAGCCTTGCAGTGGAGTTGGAAAAAATTAAGGCCAAATTCAAGCCAATTGAACCATGATTGTACTTATTTTTTGTGTGCGCACCATTTTTTTAAATTTTGGGTGGACTTTCTCTTCTTCTTTTTATTTATTTTGGGGACTTTTTGTTTAAATTATTATAATACTATAAATACATGTGTTTTTTGGGGTTTTTTTTGGGGGGGGGGGCGTCCTCCCCTGCCTGAGTAATAATTCCATTCTTCTTAGTAGGAAGACTACTGTTAAAATGTTGGAGAGCTACCAGATCAGATATTACAGGAAAAGGCAGAAAAAATGCCGTTTATTCATAAACAGGGTGCAACTTCCATAGGGCCTACCCCAAAAACTTATGATTGACAGGATCAGTAGTGCATCGGAAATGGGGCGGGGTGCTCTCACCTTGCCACGCTGTAATTTTTAGAATAAATTCTTCATCATTAATTGTATTTTTTTTTCAGGAAAAACAGCTAAATGAAACACTGATTTAGTTATCCTACTGAGCACCGTTGAAACATTTTGGCGACAGATTGGTGGGGGTGGTGGGCTTATATGGAAGATGCAAGAGTGTTTATGATTTTCAGTCGTGCCTACAGCTGCCCGCTATGAACTTTCGATAGGCTCTTATCTTATTTATAAAATACATTTTAATTTAACACAAACCAACAATATTATTTAATCATTATTTCCAGTCTTCTCAAATGTAAATAGTTTCATGCATGGGGGCACGAAACTATTTACATTTTGTTTTTCTATTTACAGAAAAATATATTATCTGGACAAATTTTGAGTCCCAAAAGGATTTCCATTTTTTGGCGCCTTTGCATGAAAACCTTACAAACTATAAAATACAATTGATCAACTTTTAACTTCTCATTACTCCAATTATCAAAAACGGTGTTCCCTACTTCTGAGTTGCAGGAAAGATGTGTTAACGGATGGGCGGTATTGATTACATCTAAATTCTCAATACCTTGAGGAAAACAATATCCTCCGTGTCTTCTATTCTCTTTAAGGGGTATCATTCCCTTCAGAAAAGCAACGTCGCCCATCATTCAGAATCCCGCCGGTTAAACACTGATTTACTAACTAAAAGAGTGCACCTCATATAATTTGCGCGCAAACTTCTAAAATCATCCCCTTTATAACAAAATAGTATCACCCGTTGAGGATCGTGCCATGTTTTTCCAAATAATGGTCTCAGCCAATAGGAATGGGCGGGGGCTTTGTTATTTAAATAAGATAGCCGGGTCGCGTGCGTGTGATTTAGAAGAAAAAAGGAAAACTTTAACAATTGTCTTAAAATTGTTCTCCAATGAATGTTGATTTTCACCAAAATTCCGAGGGTAAACCGCTAACAAAGTGCAATGGTGAGTCAGGCATTTTCTTGTCTAAAGAATTACAACCTTAAAAATGATTTTCATTCGCATAATTTGAGGAAATTTGATGTATTTGATGGGTTTTTAACTTTTTTAGCACAAGGCGCAAAAAGTTCACAAAAAGCAAACGTATTGACTTCGCTTTCTTCGGTGGACGCCATCTTGAAAATTAAGGAATAAGAATCATGTTTGCAATTTTGTTCACGCTTTTTGAGAATTAGTGATAAAGTGAAACTCTTTTAAAGTATGAACACGAAGAGAATCGTAATTTACCTTGAAAAAGAAAAAGGAATGGGCCCAATATGTGTGCTTGCCGGACTATTTTTCACATTTTGTTGATTTGTCTTTTCAAATTACAAGATTAAGAACAACCATGATAACCTCTACTCTACTAATTAGTGTTATTTTTCAGTAAAAAGGAGAAACTTTACTGAAGTGCTTTGGGTGGAACCACTGTTCAAATAACTAATAAATTGTGTTCAGAAATAACAATGTAAGTAAGCAAGACGATGCATCGCCACACTACACAGGGACTGATTAGATATAACAAAGCACTGCATATGCAGAAATTATTGGTTAACAATAACAGTTCTCTGCTTAGCAAAAATAAGTAGTTCTCAATTAATATCTCTGCTTACCGTTAAATTCTGTGCCTACGATCTATAAAACTAGAAGTAGGGCTATGTGCTTTTTACAGGCATGAAAGTGCACCATAAGTGCAGAATTCTGTAGTATATCCATGATATTGGACCCAGAAATGATATCAGGCACAAAAGAACCAGTATTACTGGGGCGATGTACTCCTTTTAAAAAAAATGTTGACATCTGTGGTCGTACTAGTGCCTCAGTTAACATTTGTAGTTAACAACAGTATATGTTAATTTGCTATGATTTTTCGAACACCCAGCCACAAAAAATGCCCCAAAATGACGAAACGACCTAATAAAAATAGCTTGAAAATTGCCTACTTGCTTATCGATATGTCAGAGATGCAACATCAGGCATTATTTGTTCTCATGATCATTTGTTGTGCTCCAAATTGATGATTTTTAAGTCTACAATCGGAGAAACCATCCACAGCGATCTACTTCATTGGCCTCTGATAGACGGGTGCCCCCACCGCGTAAGCGCGGTGCTGTGGTACTGGTAGATTATGTGGTCACATGTCAGGTTTGACACAGTAGGTAGGGCACCTGTCTATAAGTCCAATGAAGCAGATCGTGATGGATGGTTTCTCAGATTATGAACTTGAAAATCATCTTTTTGTTATTTTGGAGCATGTTTTGAGGCTGGGTGTTCGGAAAATCATAGCAAATTAAAATATCTCGTTGTTAATTACTACAATTGTTCACTGGGGCGTTTGACCAGAAGTACAGTGCCCTGGTTACTGGGTCCAGGCTCACATGCCATGTTACTACTACTAGTGACATATTAAACTGGCTGGTATACTTTTTCTGGTAAGCATAGTTTTGTTATGCTTAGTTACTTTTTGTACTTATTATTTCCATAGAGCTGTTTAAGCACAAAAATTTGCAAAGCACTGAACAATTGTGCTTACCAGAACAAGGTATCAACTGGAAAACACCATGTTAGTGTACCGTACACAAATAATTTCATGCTAGTTTTTGCTTAGCAGACAATTGTTAAGTGCTATTGTCTGCTAAGCAGATCTATGAAATCTTGACCAGGGCTTAATTTTTTAGAGCAGCCTAAGCATAAAAAGTAGCTGAACACAACATGCTTAGCAGATTAAATTCCCTTTCACATTTACCATTTGTGACTGGTATCCTGCTCATTTCTGCTTAGGCACTGGACACTATTGGTAATACTCAAAATAATTGTTAGCATAAAAACTTACTTGGTAATGATCAATGGAGAGCTGTTGATAAAACATTGTGAGAAACGGCTCCCTCTGAAGTGAAGTTTTTGCGAAAAAAGTAATTTCTCAGTAAAATATTTGAATTCATTTCGAGACCTCACGCGGGAGGTCTCGAAATCAAGCATCTGAAAGCACACAACTTCGTGTGACAAGAGTGTTTTTTCTTCCATTATTATCTCGCAACTTCGATGACCAATTGAGTTCAAATTTTCACAGGTTTGTTATTTTGTGCATATGTTGAGATACACCAAGTGAGAAGACTGGTCTTTGACAATTACCAAAGGTGTCCAGTGTCTTTAAGCAGCTGAAATTGAGCCCAGGGCCCAATTTCATAGAGCTGCTAAGCACAACAATTTGCTTAGCATGAAATTTCTTCCTTGATAAAAACAGGTTTACCAACCAAATTTCCACATGATTTTCAGGATAAGCAAACAACAGCTGAATACCAGTAACAAGCAATATGCAACACATGGAAATTTTGTTGGTAATCCTGTTTTTATCAAGGAAGAAATTTCATGCTAAGCAAATTGTTGTGCTTAGCAGCTCTATGAAATTGGGCCCTGGACTGAGGTTGTCTCACTAACCTTAGTTTTAAAATTTAAAGTAGGTCTACTGTTAATAACTCATTTATTGTCATAATGAATAACATTAACAGAGAGGGGTGCATGCATGATGTAGCTGCAGGAGAAGTATGCCAATTGAATGATATCTACCTGTCCAGAATGAAAATGTGGAAGTCCGAGACTTGCAAGTGTCTCCCATCAGCCCAATGTTTAACCAGTCATCGATGCCTCAAGCTGTGAAATAAAGTAAGGTATCGTTAGTACTGTTATGTATTTTAATTTGTGTATATTTACATCATACAGTGGGCTGCAACAGCGCACCCAAGGGGGGGGGCTCGGGGGGCTTGAGCCCCCCCCCCCCAAGAGGGTCCCCGAAAAAAAAAAATGTGGGGTGGGGGAGGAAAGAAAGGGGAGGGAGAAAAGTCATAGTGTGTGTGTGTGTGCAATGTGTAGTTATTGGGGGTTTTATTTCCGGTGGCAGGATTTTCTTTTCATTCTATGCCATTCGCAATTTTTTTCTTTCTGCCAAAATTACTCTTTTAAATGAGAGATTCGATAACGCGAGATGCAAGATGACAGATATTGAACACCATACCATACTTTTATGATATCTATCTCACTTTTAATTGTTTAGATTTTGCCACAAAAACATATTATTTTTAAGCATTTGAAACCAACGGGTCGGGTCACTTTGTCCAGGATAAAATATGTCTCACTTTGGTCTCAAGTCGTTCCGACATTCAATGTTCCCCCCCCTTAATGATTGCCTGTAGTACTACACTTGAATTTCAGAAACACCTGATAGTAATTTTTTTAACCTGCAAAGTTTTTAATGAATATGCATTAAACCGGATATCGACCAGATCCTAAACGAACGTCATCACGCGTTGCTCCCTTTCCACATGTTTCTTCAAGTCGGCTATGTGCAGGGAATAAAAAGGCCTGCAATCCTACCCTTTCCAAATTACACATCACATTCATTCCCAGGTTAAACTTTTAATTTTCACTTTTTAACAGTAATCTGATATAAATTATAATGATCTAACGCCACTTTCGCAAAATGAAGGATTATCTACAGGATCTGGATTTGCCGCCTACGTATTCATAGAATTTGCCGCCCAGTGATGAAAAATAGGTAGCACCACCCACATGAACGTTCTTTTCCACAACGTCCGCAGCATTATTATTTAAAACAAAAACTGTTGCCAACAATGTACAGCGTTCACAACATTCTGGGGACTCCATGCTGGCATTATCTGCCTGACCCAGTTGAGTGGCAATAAGTTCTAACAAGAGAGAGGCCGAACATCACTGAAAACTTGTAATCCAGACTCCAGAGATGTCGGCACAAGATTGGCTCTAGCAAGCTTGGCGTTTATTAGACTTTTCTTTGAGCCCGTTGATGTTACAGAAAAATTTCAAATAAAATTTAAAGATGTATATGATCAGAAGTGCTTAAAAAGTATGTCTATTTCTCAAATTTTAAGCAAAAAGAGGCTTGATTTTTCACCCCAAAAACGCCACAAGCCCAGAGCTTACAGGGGGTTCACACCCTGGACGCCACCGGGGCTTCGCCCCTGGACCCCACCCATTAAATTTATTTGAGCCCCCCCTAAGACATAATCCTGGGTGCGCCGTTTGTGGGCTGTTTTTGCAGCACTCTGGCCTCTGAGAAATAGTGGAGTTCAGATGCAGAAAGTGTGACCTTTACTCTAATAATTAATTTGAAAGAAAACTAATATTCACAAGCAGGTTTAATTTTTAAAAAAGGAGTAAAATTAATAAAGACTGTTGAACCTGTCATTACATGGAGTGGCCAAAGGCAATTGCGCATGAAAAAAATAGACTCCTTAAACGATATAACTTCACTTACAGTGGTGTTTTATTCCACTATTTGAGAATCTGGGATGAGTAGCCCCAGTAATTAATCCAGGGCTAACCTTTACCAGAAAGACAACTTTTCCAAAAATTGTTTTCCAAAAAACATAAACCACATCAGTTACATGCACAAGTAGGCTAACCTACTGTCAAAACTCAAAGAAAAAAAGAAAAGCTTGATCATGCAGTTATTGTTTAGTATTTAAAGGCACTGAACACGATTGGTAATTGTCAAAGACCAGTGTTCTCACTTGGTGTATCCCAACATATGCATAAAATTACGAGCCTGTGGAAATTTGGGCTCAATTGGTCTTCAAAGTTGCAAGAAAATTATGAAAGAAAAATCACCCTTGTTGTACAAATTTGTGTGCTTTCAGATGGAATAAAAGGCTTCTTGCAAGAAGTATTTTATTACTTTAGTGAGAAATTACCTCTTTCTCAAAAACTGCGTTACTTCAGAGGGAGTCGTTTCTCACAATGTTTTATACTATCAACAGCTCTCTGTTGCTCGTTACCAAGTCAGTTTTTATGCTAATATATATTTTGAGTAATTACCAAATGTGTACAGTGACTTTAAGAATACAATTAAATTGTTGATTGGCTGAAACAAGCCCAAGGTTCTAAAAGACAAACTTGCAAACAGAGCCAACCCATACCAGTGCTATCTTGAGAATCACAGTTTATAGAACAGAGGCAAATGTGTGCCACTAAACCACAATGTCCTGCAATCATGATGCTGTCTCTCTGGTGTCCCAGTCACAAATCCATAATGGACAAAGTTGAACAGTACTTTTATACCTAAACTACCATGAGAGTGTCAAACAAGTGTGTCAAGCCACAATATAAGAACTTTGTAGAACTGCATCCAGGTTAGGAATCAATTAGTAAAGAAAAAGCTATTCAGACCAACAATGCTAAACCTTGGCTGAGGTTGAATGAATAAAGAAACAACTGTTCATGCTTAAAATACTAAACTCAGGTTGAGATTCAATGAATAAAGAAAAGACTGTATAAACTAAGGCTTAAACCGTGGCTGAAATTAAATGGAAACCATATACCTTGTCCATATGTGGCAGAGGGTGTCCCTCCTCCTCCGAATGTTTCCACACTTTAACAAATCCTTTTCCCTCTTGTACAAAAGTACAGCCCCCCTAAATACTCTTAAGAATTCCAGAGATTCCCAGAACACAATGAAGACACAATAGGAGGGGGGGGGGGTACACCACACCACATATCCAGCACCAAATGGAAAACTACTCCAGGACAGGGTTACATAATGACAAACTACTTACTGCAGCACAATAACCTTTTAGCTAGGGTAAAAAAAATGGTTCAATCACATTTTTGACAGCCAAATATTGCCTTAAAAAACCCCAACTCAAAAACGATGACAATGGGAACAGCATGAAATAATTCATTTGCATAACCCAAAATATGAACACATCAATGTCTGAGACCCAAATATCATCATTCAGCCATGACTTAAAACTGCTTACTAGGTAAACAGCAACAAGTGATACGGGTGCAAATCATTTATCTAGATCATTCATAATACAATGTGTAATGAAAAAATAAACAACCAAACAAAAACAAGTTCAATAATTTTTTATTTTAATAACAGATTGATGTATGAGTATGCATTGTTAAACTATTCTGCTGAAGCTCCATCACTTCCAGCTTGAAATAACAAGTATTACTTTACATAATGGAAGCATGTTGAATAATGTGACCAGCTCTGCATAAAAGGCCCTTCAGTCGCGTTATGCCATTTTACGTAATGGGCTCTTTCATGTTGGAAGGGGGGGGGAATTTTTCAAAAATCCTAATTTTTTTTAAACCCTTTTTTTCATCCTTGATGTGTAGCCTGCTCTTTCATAATTTTAAATCGGGAAGGTTGATCTTGATCAATAAAAATGAAAAACCTTGTGTTTTGTGATAAGGTTTTACGTGATTTGGTACGATCGATTTCGTTCGATATTACAAAAATGCTGATAATTATTTTCACCTCTGGAAATGCTCTTCCAACAGGAACCCCCCTACTTTAAATTTGGTATCATCTTGAAGCTTAAGATCAACTCTTTCTATATTTAGACATAAGAAAGGTAAAGGGTCACATGCAAATGATATCCAGGTCAATTTTGCCCCATAAACAAACAGCGCTTGTTACTAAGGACGTGAAACAGAGCGCACTGATTGGTCGAGATGCCCAAGATTGATCTCGCGCATGCGCTGTGAGAGATTGTTTATCTCATGTAGTTTTATCTATAACTTTTTGTGTGATTAAGTTGATTGGAGAAGACTCCAAAAAGACCACAATCATGCTAATGTAATTTAGGATCTTTGAAACACAAAGATATTAACTTATTCAGAGAGGAGAGCAATAATATCTCTTGTTTCTCTTGTTTCGTCGTATGACTCAGACTTTTGAGAACTCCTGATGACAGTGGAAGCTGACGACAAGATACATAATGGACCATGTTTTAAGTGATACAGTGTGGATTAATATTAATTTCTTGTCTAAAATACATGCAGCTGAACTCTAGGTAGATTGCCCTACCACATGATAAAGACAGAAAAGTCTAACGTGTGCAAAAGGAACCGGCTCTTTTCAGAGCCCTACGTCTTAAAAAAACAAAACAACAACATCGTGTCTGGAAATAAAGATTTGAAATGACAGGTGGTGAAGAAAACATAAAACAAAGAAATGTATGGCCACACAAAACCCCTTACTATCGGAATGTCTGGTTTAATACTTCCGTGTTTTTTTATAATTCAACATTTGAACAGAAAACTTTGTCTGTTTACTGAGCCATTCTTAACCCCAATGTTTTGGTTTTTTGTGGGGTTTTTTACCAAAATTCCTTGACATTTTAACCCAAAATTTACGTACATTTTAATGGTTATTTGTCCATGTCCAATGGGACATTTTTTATATTAACAGAAGCACAATTTTTCACTGTGAAGGTTCTTTTGTTTGAAAGGGGGAGCTTTTAACTTGCACAATAATGTGAAATTTTAACAAATAAAATTCAGGTTTAACACATTATGCAAATTGGTAAAAACATGCAATCCCAAGCTTCATAAATTGTCGTATTTGTATAATGAACAACAGTTGGTCAAAATTTTAGACCCATATTTCAGCAGGCAAGTGTTTATTGCTAGGGTACTTTACAAAAAACTTCATCGAATTTTCAATCTCTTGGTTCACTGCACATGTTTAAACAGGTTTTTCTCCCGAAGTCACTCAAGTAACTCCAAAAGTAAAGTTTGCGCATAAGGGCCATTTTTGCAGAGCAGGTCACGTTTGAGGGAAAAATAGTGCTTTGACCTCATTGAAGCCCACCTTATTTTGATAACATTGCAATCACATCATTACACAATGTTTTTTTATATTTCATGCTCCTTCGCTTTGCTCATACACATGAAAAACAGTTTACTTCTATTGGGAGACCAATAATCACAAATTAAGACACAAATTGATGGTTCTAATAAATTCATTGTTATTGGTACAGCATAGTCTGCTCTGTACTTATATCATTATTATACGATTATTATTATTATTATTCAAGCAAGATATTCTTCTTTATAATGCTCACTTCTTGATTAAACCTCTATGTGTTTTGGGCTAGTAATATCAGCATTCTTAGAAATTAGTAACATAGTTTGCCCTTTCTTTAAAATTTCTCGTAAATTCCTGTTTTTTAACCACTTGGTCCTCTGGGTGTTGATCTTCCAAGGTAAAAAGTAACCTGACCCTCTATAGGTCCTTCAGGCATCGCCCGGTAACATCAACCTTCTTTGAACTTCGGAACAAAAACATACCATACATCTTCCATGTTTCATTGTCAAATTTTCTGGAACGCCGTTATTGGCAAGATGTGATACACCTCCCAATTTATGCAAATATATTCAAACATTACGTGACTGTCGGACGGGCCGCGCCCTGTGATCCGGTCATCCAAGTGAAACAAACTAAATATACATATACAACAGTTATCACATTGATTGCATTCGTTTTATTATAGTATCTGAAGTTTAGTTTTGCTGTATTGAAATTTCAAGACTTACAAGGATTTTACATTTGTCAATATTGTAATAGATAAATTAAAAAAGTTATGTAAAATATCATCAAAGAATTTATGCTCTATTATTATTTAACTTACCTGTGGCTTTGTTTGTGTACAGCAAGGCTTGCCATCTCCATAGAGATCTACCCCTTCAAACTTCAACTTGTAGATGTCTTAGATTTGCATAATGATCAGCCTGGTACAGATGTGCCCACTCCAGTAAAAGGTAACTTTCTTTTGAACAGTATAAAACAAATAATCGTTTGAAAAGTGCTGAAATTTAGAGTCTGCAGAATTTGAAGAGATTCACCATGCCTTTCATAAATATTTTGTCCTAGATAGCCCAAGTCATAATTTAAGGGCAGACAGTCAAACATCAAAACATCATAATTTACCAGCAAGTTGAGGGCTAAGCTATTGCTTTCTTCTGCAGTAATCTTTTTACAAAATATCACACTCACACTATGCCCCACAAGAAAACTTGTAAAAATGATAACTTCTTTTTTTAGTAGACCTATTGAAATGTTACCTTACATGGACATTTTAAAGATCTTGTGTAAACTTGTGTCTCACAACAAAATACCTGGTAAAGGTGAAAATGCTCATATATATATTATAATTTGACTAATATGTATATATATTTTTTCTCTCACAACAGAAAGGTATGCCACTCTCCAATGATGATAACCCATCAACTCAGCAGACATCTAATACGGCAAACAGGTGCACACCATCAGTCTGACATCTACCCATCACTTAAGTAGATGTGCAAGGCAGATAAAAAGAAGTAAGTCCATTTTCTTTTCTTTTCCCAATTGTCTTCAGTTAGAGTTTTTCCTTCATTTTGTACATGGTGTTAACTGTTACTAAAAAATGATGGTGACAACTATCAGTCTGGAAAAGAAAAGGCTCTCTGCTACAATTGTTGTGTCACATCATTTTAAAATTTGATTTTGGAAAACACTTTGAGCCAAGTTTTAATAAGGTTTTTAAGACAAAAGAAGTTTGTAAACATAACTCAAGAATCAGGTGAAGATTTAGTTGATAATGTTTAAAGATTATACTCGATATGCACACCTCATCAGTGAGGTTCACATTTTTCCAGTTTGCACTTATTATCTTTTAAATGTAACAGTTTAAAGTAACCATCATGAGCTCCATCAAATTTATAAATTGTTTGCGTGTATCGCACATATCAAATACCACAACATACTCATACAGACTGTCCTTGGCCAGGCATCTTCTTAAACCTCATGGATGGCTGAAACAAAAGTACATGTATGCTTTGTAGGGGTGGAACCACTTTTTTACTAACTAGGCCAATTGTGCTCAGAAATAACAATGTTAAGCAAGACAATAGACATCACAGTGCTGCCTTAGCAGACATTATGGATTATCTGTGCTATGCTTAGCAAAAATAACCATGGCCCAATCTCATGGCTCTGCTTCCTGTGGAATTATGTGCTTGTGACCCATAAATTTATGTGCTTAATACAGGGTGGCGTGAGCGCAGAATTCTTCGGTGGAGCCATGAAATTCGACCCACAGTTCCAGTCACAAATGGTACTTGTGACATAGTAATTTGGCCGGATATAAGCTTTTTCTGGTAAGCATAGTTTTGTGGTGCTTATTAGCTACTTTTTGTGCTTAATTAAGCATCCCTAATTTCATAGAGCTGCTTAAGCACAGAATCAGCTCAGCACAAAACAACTGTGCTTACCAGAATAATGTAACCAGCCAAAATACCATGTCAAGTGTACTGTTCACAACTGGTTTCGCGCTTATTTTTGCTTAGCAGAACATTTTAAGCACTATTGTCTGCATAAGCAGCTCTATGAAATTTTGGCCAGGGCCCTATTTCATAGAGCTGCAAAAGCACTAAAAGCAGTGAAACCAAAAGAAAATGATGATTATACCAGAATAAGGTAACCAGCCAAACACCATTTCACGTAGGCCTACCATTTGTGACTGCTTTCCTGCTCATTTTTGCTCAGCAATATTTTCTGCTTAAGTAGCTTTATGAAATTGGGCCCAGGTTGTGGATTGCCTCACTAACATTAAGTTTCAAACTTCAAACAAATTTTGGGGCAAGAGGGAGTTTTGTCGCTCGAAACCCTTGCCCCCTCTCTCCGCCCAATAAGAAAAAGATTTAAAAAAAATTAATGTGACTCTTTCCCATCTTAAGTAAACAAAAACAAATGTGATGTGATTAAGCTAAATGAGTCAATTGTCGGAAATTTATTATCAGTAGAAACACGCAAAAACAGGCCAACAGGGGTGACATTTTCACAAATATTTTTTTTGTAAAATTAAATGCCAAAATATATCTTATTTTATATTGGCAACTTCCTTCCTGATAAATAACATCAAATAGCAATGAAATAAAATGTGTTGATGTAGTTTTGATAATCAACTCAACTTTAAACCCCCTTTTCTCTGTTTCATTCTCTCGCATCTCTTGGTGTTTCTACTTTCAGAACTTTAGAACCAAAGGTGGTATCAACATGTGGCTTTAACACGTTGACTGCCGCCTACGAGTATATTCGTAGTAACAGGTGTAACGGATTCTGCCACTCTGAGTATACTCGTAGAGA
This sequence comes from Plazaster borealis, assembly GCA_021014325.1. Taxonomy (NCBI): domain Eukaryota; kingdom Metazoa; phylum Echinodermata; class Asteroidea; order Forcipulatida; family Labidiasteridae; genus Plazaster; species Plazaster borealis. The sequence continues at coordinate 28,450,619 of CM037475.1, forward strand.
ATGAAATGCTTTTGTATAGTGAATTGAATACACTGGCATCGCCTAGAACGCAACGAATACGCTTCTGGCAGTGGTGAGGACACATCATTAGAATTATTATGTAGACACAACAAAAAGTACCTATTTGGTATGCGCGCATGCGCACAACACTTGGATGCTTGGCAAATGGGATTCCCCTACGAATTTATGACCGGCAGTCAACGTGTTAACAGTATTAAAGCATAGATTATGCTCTTTTCAAATGTAGAAAAAAATGAAGAATTACCTGGGTCGACAAACGACTCATTTTGCTTGATAGTATCACAATTGATCATTGTATTGACTGAAAAGTTTTCAAGAATTTAATCACTTCTTTCCTTCAATAGTTGGCACACAAAATTATGTAAGCCCTCATCGAACACAATTGTGATAGTATCACAATTGATCATTGTATTGCCTGAAAAGTTTTCACAAATTTAATCACTTCTTTCCTTCAATAGTTGGCACACAAAATTATGTAAGCCCTCATCGAACACAACAGGGACAAAAACAACATTCCTAGCAATGTATTCTTAATGTTTGTGAAATATTACAAGACGAAGTTTGTGTGAAAGGGCTGCTTAAAGAAATCTTGGCAAAAATTAAAAAATTAACATCATCTAAAATGTTTAATACTACAGAAGTGTGTTTAAGTATGATTACAAAAAATTAATGGGACTCTTTCCAATCTTAAAAAAACAAAAACAAATGTGATGCGATCAAGCTAAATGAGTCGTTTGTCGGAAATAACACTCCAAAACGGGCCAACAGGGGTAAAATTTTCTGAAATATTTTTTGGCCAATATAAAATAAGAAATGTTTTGCCATTTAAATTTACAAAAAAAAATTACCTAGGTCGCCAAACGACTCATTTTGCTTGATCGCATCACAAATAAATCAAATCTGTTCAATTCTGGAATTGCAGAGATAAGCAGAGTAGGGTTTTAGTTCATTAATTCAAAAGTTCTGCATTAAGAAGTGTTTTAAGTGTTAGCAATTTGTTTTATCAATCTTATCTGTTTTGGTTTGGTGAAATCCTGTCTTGGTACTTCTTAATGATCAAATTTCAGTCAATGTTAGATTTGCTATTTGTTTGGGATGGAAGTATACAAAACTCCAAAGGTAAAAGTGGTTTATCTAAATCGAACTGTTTAACTATGGATAGTTTAAAAAAAAAACTAATTATTGCAAATTGTGCATTTTGTTTGTGTGCAGAAAGGCTTACCATCTCCAAAGTGATCTACCCACCAACAAGTTGATAACAATTGAAGATGTCCAAAATGGCCTATGTGCTAAAGATGCTGCGTTCTTCAGTGAAAGGTAAGTTCCTTAAAAGTTAAATAAGGTTGTTTATTCATGCAACTTGCTCATGGCATTCCTACATTTCAGACAATTTGAATGATTCAAATTGTCTGAACTGTATTATAGGCTTTATCATCATTTTTCTTCAACAGACAGTTTGAAACAAATTTTGGAGTGAAAAGCCAGGGTTGAATCCAACTGTGCAGTTTTAACTTGAGATAATCAAAATCGCTTTCAAGTAGTATTCTAGCAAGTATATGTGTACTGTGAATCTAAACAATAGACAGTTCTTAAAATCACAAGTATTCATGGGGGATTGACAGCAATCTACCAAACCCTTTGTTTCTGAACAAAACTTCCACATGCACACCTCGGAACGTTTTTGGAGCTTCTTGAGTAATCGCTTTTCTTTGAAAATATCATTAACACAATGAAACCCTGACTTGACAAAAGAAATACAACAAAGCACTCATAATTAGCTCCAATTAAGAATAAATTTAGCTCTCGGAGAGAGATAAACACTGATTTTTACAACTCTTTAACTTCAGAAATTATCTGTACCCTGCTTCAATCAGGTAATTAACTTTAATTCAAAGGCAAAATAATAATTACTTACATGTTTTGTCTAATTTCCATTTCTATCCCTTTTAGAAAAGCTTGCTGTTCTTCACTGTTCTTCTCATGTCTGAGCTCTTCAAGTGCCTCCCATCAACACGCAGATTTAGATGTTCAAGGCTGAGGCAATTTTTTTTAAACTCTGGTGTCGGTTTTTGTTTTCAAGTCATAAACCACAATATTAAGGTTTTTGTTATCGTCGATGGTGGGCTGTTTTTGCAGCACTACACAAAGTAACATTGTAAATAACTGCACCATTGCAAGCAAGTGCACATATGTATATTTCGAAATAACAAACTGGAGATCTTATGCAGTTTTATGCTTTGACTAAAAAAGTTAGGCATTTGTTGTGCGGAGTTTTCGATTGGTGGTTCCGGGATCGAACTGTTTGGAATCGAATGGTGGTAAAATCACGGGAAATTCCAAACTTAATTGCGAAAAGGGACTTGGACACATGCACGTGGCATGTGGGGTCCTACTTCTGGCCAGGGTCACAGCTGGTGGTTGATCTTAAAGTTGCATCAGGCTCCTCAGCGGCGAGGATGTCCTGGTGTTATCACAAATGGTCGACCAAACAGAATAGTTCCTAGTCTAGGCCGTGGGGCTAGGGACCGCGTTTTGGGAGTAGAGGGTGTGCCCCTCAGACGGGTGCATGGACTGGACGCTCCGAAAGGAGTACGAAGGCCTTGACGATCTCCCGAAACGTGTTGGTGGTGCGTCGTTTCCAATGGTGGTGCCTGGTTTGGAATCGAATGGTGGTAAAATCGCGGGAAATTCCAAACTTAGTTTCGAAAAGGGACTTGGACACATGCACGTGGCATGTGGGGTCCTACTTCTGGCCAGGGTGACAGCTGGTGGTTGATCTTAAAGGTGCATCAGGCTCCTCAGCGGGTAGGATGGTACTGGTGTGATCACAATCGGTTGACCAACAGGAGTAGTTCCTAGTCTAGGCCGTGGGGCTAGGGACCGCGTTTGTAGGAGTAGAGGGCGTGCCCCTCAGACGGGTGCGTGGACTGGACGCTCCGAAAGGAGTACGAAGGCCTTGACGATCTCCCAGAGCGTGTCGGGGCTGGTATCCTGGAACCTGCACGTGGTGGCCCTGCTTACACAAATCTTACCAGGATGATTGGCAAAATTCAGAACCAAAAGAATTAAACTGCTTGCAATGGTGCACTTATACATTACACTTTAATTTAATGAATTTAATATACATTGTAATATAAAGGCATGCTACTTTTCAGGTCATCAGCTGATTTCCTCATTTTGGTTTTTCAGCTGTACTGCCATTGAAAATTGAAAACTTAGCACAAAGTGTATTGCTGTGGCTGGCACTTTCCCTTTTTTGGCAAGATTTGGTTGCAAGCATGCCTGAATATACAATAATATTTAATTATGTTTTAATACTATACAGGCAGGCAACACATGTCAGGTCATCAACTGATTGCCTCATTTTGGCGGTTCACACCCAGATTGAAAATTGAAAAACACAGTGCAAATATCTTGCTGTGTTGCACTTTACTCTTTTATTTTGACAAACTGCTATCTGCTGCATGCCTGAATATTACAGTATTATGTATTTTTATTTTTTAAAATAATGCTAATACTCATTCGAGAAATGGACATGGCACTGACACTTCTCTATAGTGCTTTTTATTGTTTCCTGAAAAAGTGTACATTTATTTTTCTAGTCAAAAGCAAAGATAAAGAAATGTTTCAGGTTCTTGACCTTTTTGGCTTTTCAGGTGAATCACAATTATAAAGAAAAATGCAACTGAAAGAATTCACATGCGAAATTTAATGAGCTTTAAAACACAATAAATCCTTTTAAAGGCACTGAACACGTTTGGAAATTGTCAAAGACCAGTGTTTTCACTTGTTGTATCTCAACATATGCATAAAAAAACCAGCCTGTGAAAATTTGGGCTTAATTGGTCATCAAAGCTGCAAGAAAATGATGAAAGAAAAAAACCCTTGTTGTACAAGTTTGTGTGCTTTCAGATAAGAATAAAAACTTCTTGCAAGAAGTTGTTATTATTTTCGTGAGAAATTACCTCTTCCTCAAAAACTACGTTACTTCAGAGGGAGTCGTTTCCTACAATGTTTTATACTATCAACAGCTCTCCGTTGCTTGTTACCAAGTAAGTTTTTATGGTAATATTTGTTGTGAGTCTTTACCAAACATGTACGATACCTTTATGCGACGATGATACCATTGGAAATAGGATCATGTACTTGTGTCAAGGCTGCTACAGCTATGAATGAGAATTAGCATAGTCTTGTTTTGTGTGAAGAATTGCTCAATAAATTTATATGGAGTCTGTGTTTTATTTCTTGTCTTGGAGTACAATGCTCAGGACTATAGGTCGTTAGTGCAATTTGTATGGATTAATAATAATAATACGAGACATCTATATTTGCAAATTGCAAATTGCAAATAGTTCCTCGGCAATGTGTATTGATCAATACTACAAAGTATTCGTTTGGCAAAAAAAACACCCACAAATTTTCAAAGTAAAACATGTATTTGTTGACTTTGAAAGATTTTTCTTCCAATTCATATGCATTTTTTTCATGTTATGACCTTTTGATCATTTCGAGTATGAAATTGCAATAAACGACCTTCAGCACTGAGCCAACTAATTACACGGGTCTATCATGGTTACCATTGAAACGTACAGAGGAAATGTTTGGAAAATAAGTAACGACAAACTGTTGTTAACTAATTCATGTTGTACTCGGAGGTAGCCATGTTACACTTTACATAAATAAAAGGTAGTGTATATCTTGCCGGTACCAGATTTCTTTTAGTACTATATTATTTTTATTTGAATTAAATTAAAGACAGCAAATCATAGTGCCACTGACGTGTACCATTTTCACAGTAAAAGAATTAAAGAAAGCTGATACCAGCCAATTATTAACTGCCTTTAAATACAAAAAAAAAACCTTTTGGCCAAGATTTAAATATTCTCAATTTGCAAGTGTTACAGCGCCCTCCATGATCAATAGTTTATTGCATATACAAGTGGAAAAAACTACCCAACCCATCTAAAAGATTTTGGGCTGAAAGCGCCCTCTTTGGCAAAGATTTACAGAAACGTGATTCAAAAACACATTCAATTAGAGAAAAACTAATTTAAGATGACACCTTTAATTTTTAAAAGTTGACCGTAGAGGGCGCTATATGTTAACCTCGAAGGGACCTGCGGTTAAGCTGGGTTAGTCTTGTTTCAAGGCATTTTTTTTATTGAATTGTATATATGTAAAGGTTGGCCATAGAGGGCGCTATCAGTATTTTGCTCTATAAATAGCTCTATCCTACGAGTGCCGTGTGACACGGCAGAGGGCGCTACAACCAAAACAATTTGAATCGCGTTTCTGTAAAACCTTTGCCAAAGAGGGCGCTTTTAGCCCGAAAATTTTGAGATGGTAGTTTTTTCCACTTGTATATTATGCAATAAACTATTGACCATAGAGGGCGCTGTAACACTTACAAATTGAGAATATTTAAATCTTGGCCATAAGGTTTTTTTTATTATTTAAAGGCAGTTGATAATTGGCTGGTACCAGCTTTCTTTAATTCTTTTATTTTACTGTGAAAATGGTACGCGTCAATGGCACTATGATTTGCCGTCTTTAATTCAATTCAAATAATAATAAGATAGTACTAAAAGAAATCTGGTACCGGCAAGATATACACTACCTTTTATTTATGTAAAGTGTAACATGGCTACCTCCGAGTACAACATGAATTAGTTAACAACAGTTTGTCGTTACTTATTTTCCAAACATTTCCTCTGTACGTTTCAATGGTAACCATGATAGACCCGTGATAATTAGTTGGCTCAGTGCTGAAGGTCATTTATTGCAATTTCATACTCGAAATGATCAAAAGGTCATAACATGAAAAAAATGCATATGAATTGGAAGAAAAATCTTTCAAAATCAACAAATAAATGTTTTACTTTGAAAATTTGTGGGTGTTTTTTTGCCAAAGGAATACTTTGTAGTATTGATCAATACACATTGCCAGGAGCAATTTGCAAATGTCTCGTATTATTATTATTAATCCATACAAATTGCACTAATGACCTTATAGTCCTGAGCATTGTACTCAAGACAAGAAATAAAACACAGACTCCATATAAATTTATTGAGCAATTCTTCACACAAAACAAGACTATGCTAATTCTCATTCATAGCTGTAGCAGCCTTGACACAAGTACATGATCCTATTTCCAAATGGTATCGTCGCATAAAGGTATCGTACATGTTTGGTAAAGACTCACAACAAATATTACCATAAAAACTTACTTGGTAACAAGCAACGGAGAGCTGTTGATAGTATAAAACATTGTAGGAAACGACTCCCTCTGAAGTAACGTAGTTTTTGAGGAAGAGGTAATTTCTCACGAAAATAATAACAACTTCTTGCAAGAAGTTTTTATTCCTATCTGAAAGCACACAAACTTGTACAACAAGGGGTTTTTTCTTTCATCATTTTCTTGCAGCTTTGATGACCAATTAAGCCCAAATTTTCACAGGCTGGTTATTTTATGCATATGTTGAGATACACCAAGTGAAAACACTGGTCTTTGACAATTTCCAAACGTGTTCAGTGCCTTTAAAAGGTACAATAATACATTTATTGTGTTTTAAAGCTCATTAAATTTCACATGTGAATTCTATCAGTTGCATTTTTCTTTATAATTGTGACTCACCTGGAAAGCCAAAAAGGTCAAGAACCTGAAACATTTCTTTATCTTTGCTTTTGACTAGAAAAATAAATGTACACTTTTTCAGGAAACAATAAAAAGCACTATAGAGAAGTGTCAGTGCCATGTCCATTTCTCGAATGAGTATTAGCATTATTTTAAAAAATAAAAATACATAATACTGTAATATTCAGGCATGCAGCAGCTAGCAGTTTGTCAAAATAAAAGAGTAAAGTGCAACACAGCAAGATGTTTGCACTGTGTTTTTCAATTTTCAATCTAGATGTGAACCCCCAAAATAAGGCAATCAGTTGATGACCTGACATGTGTTGCCTGCCTGTATAGTATTAAAACATAATTAAATATTATTGTATATTCAGGCATGCTTGCAACCAAATCTTGCCAAAAAAGGGAAAGTGCCAGCCACAGCAATACACTTTGTGCTAAGTTTTCAATTTTCAATGGCAGTACAGCTGAAAAACCAAAATGAGGAAATCAGCTGATGACCTGAAAGGTAGCATGCCTTTATATTACAATGTATATTAAATTCATTAAATTAAAGTGTAATGTATAAGTGCACCATTGCAAGCAGTTTAATTCTTTTGGTTCTGAATTTTGCCAATCATCCTGGTAAGATTTGTGTAAGCAGGGCCACCACGTGCAGGTTCCAGGATACCAGCCCCGACACGCTCTGGGAGATCGTCAAGGCCTTCGTACTCCTTTCGGAGCGTCCAGTCCACGCACCCGTCTGAGGGGCACGCCCTCTACTCCTACAAACGCGGTCCCTAGCCCCACGGCCTAGACTAGGAACTACTCCTGTTGGTCAACCGATTGTGATCACACCAGTACCATCCTACCCGCTGAGGAGCCTGATGCACCTTTAAGATCAACCACCAGCTGTCACCCTGGCCAGAAGTAGGACCCCACATGCCACGTGCATGTGTCCAAGTCCCTTTTCGAAACTAAGTTTGGAATTTCCCGCGATTTTACCACCATTCGATTCCAAACCAGGCACCACCATTGGAAACGACGCACCACCAACACGTTTCGGGAGATCGTCAAGGCCTTCGTACTCCTTTCGGAGCGTCCAGTCCATGCACCCGTCTGAGGGGCACACCCTCTACTCCCAAAACGCGGTCCCTAGCCCCACGGCCTAGACTAGGAACTATTCTGTTTGGTCGACCATTTGTGATAACACCAGGACATCCTCGCCGCTGAGGAGCCTGATGCAACTTTAAGATCAACCACCAGCTGTGACCCTGGCCAGAAGTAGGACCCCACATGCCACGTGTATGTGTCCAAGTCCCTTTTCGCAATTAAGTTTGGAATTTCCCGTGATTTTACCACCATTCGATTCCAAACAGTTCGATCCCGGAACCACCAATCGAAAACTCCGCACAACAAATGCCTAACTTTTTTAGTCAAAGCATAAAACTGCATAAGATCTCCAGTTTGTTATTTCGAAATATACATATGTGCACTTGCTTGCAATGGTGCAGTTATTTACAATGTTACTTTGTGTAGTGCTGCAAAAACAGCCCACCATCGACGATAACAAAAACCTTAATATTGTGGTTTATGACTTGAAAACAAAAACCGACACCAGAGTTTAAAAAAAATTGCCTCAGCCTTGAACATCTAAATCTGCGTGTTGATGGGAGGCACTTGAAGAGCTCAGACATGAGAAGAACAGTGAAGAACAGCAAGCTTTTCTAAAAGGGATAGAAATGGAAATTAGACAAAACATGTAAGTAATTATTATTTTGCCTTTGAATTAAAGTTAATTACCTGATTGAAGCAGGGTACAGATAATTTCTGAAGTTAAAGAGTTGTAAAAATCAGTGTTTATCTCTCTCCGAGAGCTAAATTTATTCTTAATTGGAGCTAATTATGAGTGCTTTGTTGTATTTCTTTTGTCAAGTCAGGGTTTCATTGTGTTAATGATATTTTCAAAGAAAAGCGATTACTCAAGAAGCTCCAAAAACGTTCCGAGGTGTGCATGTGGAAGTTTTGTTCAGAAACAAAGGGTTTGGTAGATTGCTGTCAATCCCCCATGAATACTTGTGATTTTAAGAACTGTCTATTGTTTAGATTCACAGTACACATATACTTGCTAGAATACTACTTGAAAGCGATTTTGATTATCTCAAGTTAAAACTGCACAGTTGGATTCAACCCTGGCTTTTCACTCCAAAATTTGTTTCAAACTGTCTGTTGAAGAAAAATGATGATAAAGCCTATAATACAGTTCAGACAATTTGAATCATTCAAATTGTCTGAAATGTAGGAATGCCATGAGCAAGTTGCATGAATAAACAACCTTATTTAACTTTTAAGGAACTTACCTTTCACTGAAGAACGCAGCATCTTTAGCACATAGGCCATTTTGGACATCTTCAATTGTTATCAACTTGTTGGTGGGTAGATCACTTTGGAGATGGTAAGCCTTTCTGCACACAAACAAAATGCACAATTTGCAATAATTAGTTTTTTTTAAAAACTATCCATAGTTAAACAGTTCGATTTAGATAAACCACTTTTACCTTTGGAGTTTTGTATACTTCCATCCCAAACAAATAGCAAATCTAACATTGACTGAAATTTGATCATTAAGAAGTACCAAGACAGGATTTCACCAAACCAAAACAGATAAGATTGATAAAACAAATTGCTAACACTTAAAACACTTCTTAATGCAGAACTTTTGAATTAATGAACTAAAACCCTACTCTGCTTATCTCTGCAATTCCAGAATTGAACAGATTTGATTTATTTGTGATGCGATCAAGCAAAATGAGTCGTTTGGCGACCTAGGTAATTTTTTTTTGTAAATTTAAATGGCAAAACATTTCTTATTTTATATTGGCCAAAAAATATTTCAGAAAATTTTACCCCTGTTGGCCCGTTTTGGAGTGTTATTTCCGACAAACGACTCATTTAGCTTGATCGCATCACATTTGTTTTTGTTTTTTTAAGATTGGAAAGAGTCCCATTAATTTTTTGTAATCATACTTAAACACACTTCTGTAGTATTAAACATTTTAGATGATGTTAATTTTTTAATTTTTGCCAAGATTTCTTTAAGCAGCCCTTTCACACAAACTTTGTCTTGTAATATTTCACAAACATTAAGAATACATTGCTAGGAATGTTGTTTTTGTCCCTGTTGTGTTCGATGAGGGCTTACATAATTTTGTGTGCCAACTATTGAAGGAAAGAAGTGATTAAATTTGTGAAAACTTTTCAGGCAATACAATGATCAATTGTGATACTATAAAGCAAACGGGTTTAAAGTTGAGTTGATTATCGAAACTACATCGGCACATTTTCTTTCAATGCTAATTTTAACCCCTATTTGATATTATTTATCAGGAAGGAAGTTGCCAATATAAAATAAGTTATATTTTGGCATTTAAATTTACAACAAAAATATTTGTGAAAATTTCACCCTCGTTGGCCTGTTTTGGCTTGTTTCTACTGATAATAAATTTCAGACAAACAACTCATTTAGCTTGATCAAAACACATCTGTTTTGGTTTTTTTAAGATTGGAAAGAGTTCAATCGATTTTTTAAAAATGTTTTTCTTATTTGGCAGGAGATCGAGGGGGCAAGGGTTCTGAGCGGCGAAACTCCCTCTTGCCCCCAAATTTGTTTGAAGTTTGAAACTTAAGTGAAGCAACCCACAATCTGGGCCAAATTTCATAGAGCTGCTTAAGCAGAAAATATTGCTTAGCAAAAATAAGCAGGATACCAGTCACAAATGGTAGGCCTACATGTGAAATGGTGTTTGGCTGGTTACCTTATTCTGGTATAAGCATTTTCTTGCGCTTCACTACTTTTAGTGTTTGTGCAGCTCTATGAAATAGAGCTGCTTATGCAGACAATAGTGCTTAAAGGCACTGGACACTGTTGGTAATTACTCAAAATAATTGTTAGCATAAAAACCTACTTGATCAATGGAGAGCTGTTTATAGTATAAAACATTGTGAGAAACGGCTCCCTCTGAAGTAACGTCGTTTTGAGAAAAAAGTAATTTCTCAGTAAAATACTTGATTTCGAGACCTCCTCGAAATCAAGCATCATTCTGAAAGCACACAACTTCGTGTGACAAGGATGTTTTTTCTTCCATTATTATCTCGCAACTTCAACGACCAATTGAGTTAAAATTTTCACAGGTTTGTTATTTTGTGCATATGTTGAGATACACCAAGTGAGAAGACTGGTCTTCAGTGTCTTTAACAAATGTCTGCTAAGCAAAAATAAGCACAAAACCAGTTGCGAACAGTACACTTGACATGGTATTTTATGGCATGGTTACATTATTCTGATAAGCAGTTGTTTTGTGCTGAGCTGATTCTGTGCTTAAGCAACTTTATGAAATTAGGGATGCTAAGCACAAAAAGTAGCTAAGCACAACAAAACTATGCTTACCAGAAAAAGCTTATACCGGCCAAATTACTATGTCACAAGTACCATTTGTGACTGCAACTGTGGGTCCAATTTCATGGCTCCACCGCAGAATTCTGCGCCGACGCCACCCTGTAAGTGCGCTGACGCCACCCTGTAATTAGCACAGAATTCCACAGGAAGCAGAGCCATGAGATTGGGCCATGCTTATTTTAGCTAAGCAAAGAACATATAAGTAAGAATTTCTGCTTAAGTAGCACTGTTATATCGGGCCCTGTCTATTGTCTTGCTTAAAGGCACTGTACACGTTTGGTAATTACTCAAAATATATATATTAGCATTAAAACTGGCTTGTTAACGAGCAACAGAGAGCTGTTAAAACATTGTTAGAAACGACTCCCTCTGAAGTACTGTAGTTTTTGAGAAAGAGGTAATTTCTCACGAAAATAATAACAACTTCTTGCAAGAAGTTTTTATTCCTATCTGAAAGCACACACACTTGTACAACAAGAGTGTTTTTTCTTTCATCATTTTCTTGCAACTTCGATGACCAATTGAGCCCAAATGTTCACAGGCTTGTTATTTTATGCTTATGTTGGGATACACCAAGTGAGAACACTGGTCTTTGACAATTACCAAACGTGTACGATGCCTTTAACATTGTTATTTCTGAACACAATTTGCCTAGTTTATTGAACAGTGATTCCACCCAAAGCACTTTTTGACTTGAAAAAAACACACTAAATAATCACAATAAGATATTAGATTATTTGAATTTCTGCTTTTTCTACACTGATCTCCTGTTCAAAACAAGTGCTTGTTAATAAATGTACCTGCTTGCAGTTGAGGCAGGTTTTAAGCCAGCCGGCATGATTACATGTGTATATTGGGGTCTCAATCATCTATGGCATACCTGTAGAAGAAAACATAATGATATTTTGTGAAAATCATTATTTTAATCCAAATTATTTAGATTTGCTATTTTGGAATGTTAAAGAATAGCTCTGTTGGTTAAACGACATGATAGCATATTCATCATTGGTTTGGGGAACAATCCCTTTTCTTCTCATCCTCAAGGTATTTTTTTCAGTTAATAAACCTATGATAATCAAGTACAAGTTTATGAAGTTTCATTTAATTCAGTGTAAACTAGAAGAAATGGTTTGGGGGAATGTGTGCACAGCTGACTTATTTTAATAGTTGCAACCAAAATAAACTTGGGGATTTCAAATGCCTGAGACAATTTTTTGGAGGATTGGTAATTGTATGAAGTTTAATCTCAGCGAGTTCTCAGAATGAAACTAATCTAAAGAAATGTCATGTAAATTATTAACGAATTCAAAAAGTGCACCTTTAATGTGACGTCACATGACACGCCAGGGCTAAAATTTGGGTGAAAAAATCCACAATACTGCTAGGCTTGTAGCTTATAAATTTTACTGAACCAAATTCTGTTTCCACAATACCAGATTCAAAATGAGAAATAGTATGAAAACACCAGAAACAAAAAGATGACACAGTAACTGTTTTGACTTGGGCCGATAAACTCTTCTTTAGAAGAGTTAATCTCATTTGACTTGGGAAGTATACTTTGATACTCAACAGTAATGAAAGATATTTATCAGACCTAAAGTCACATTTGAACATCATATAAAAAATATATATATACATTGAAATGAAAACACAAGACTGCTGGACTTTTCAAGTCGTGAGTTTACTGGCCCGACACTGTGGTCCAGTGTAAATTTCGAGCCCTGCACGTGATGACATCATCATTACCTCATCTATACGTCCTTTGTCTATGGACATACCAAGATTCAACTCAATCAGACTAGTACTTTCGTAGAAATATGACTTTGAAAAGTCACCTTTAATGTGATGTCACGCAACACCTGATGAAATGACGTCATCATGACTGATCTCATTTTTAAATCTATACCAGTCCCTGTCTATGGACGCACCAAGATTCAACTCAATCGGAGTTGTACTTTCCTAATATGACTTTGAAAAGTGACATGACGTATAATGACGTCAAAAATTATGACTTTACTACAAAACTTTTAAAAATAAAAAAAAATAATGTGATGACATCATCATGATGTCATTTATTTATATAGTACGTTCGCGATCTCCTATAGCCTGAACATATGACGTCTTTCCTTGCTGATAAGGACAGGGAACCAGTCTAGTTCGCCTATAGTTGCTAACGTTCGCTAACGTTGGCGGCGCACAACTCGTTGCACTCGAAATGAGATCGGTGGCAAACATGCGCAAAATTTGCAACATTTGCTCAAGTGGAGCGCAACCCAGGATACAGTTTGCAAGGAGGTGATGGGCGCGCGCGATGTTAGATTGTGTGTATTTGTGTGGGCAAACTTCAGTTCAAAAATTGCGCGCTTGCAAATTCCAAGTTAGCTTGCGCAAATTTAAAAAAAGGCCGTCTTCAAAGATTGCATCACAGCAGTTGTTTGAAATGCCAAGACTTCAACATATTTTCGGCGCGACCGATGTAGTGGATTCAATGTCACATCACCAAAAACAAATAAGCCTCGTCAAAACTTCACCCTTTCATCAACTTTATAGGTAACACTTCATCCAATTATTAAAAAAGAACGTTACGGCTTCACCATAACAACAAATTATTGACCTAAGGCTTCGGCGTCGAAGCGGCGTCGATATTTTGCGACCTCTGAGGAGGGTGGGTCCACGCTTCAATGGGCAGACCAACTAGATTAAACTCAATCAGACTTCTACTTCACTAGATATAAGACAACAAAAAGTGCACCTAATGTGATGTCACATGACACATGATGAACGTCATGGTGACATCACTCTTCGAGACACCACATCTATGTAAGGTCTATGTGTATGCCAAGTTTGATCAATATCTGAGGTTGTTTGATGTTAAAAGTGCCATCAAGAAAATCTGTGCACAAAGTCTTTGGGATTTAGGATAGAACTAAAATAAAGAACAAAAATAGAACAAAAACAAAGGCTTTTTTTGGCAAGAGTGCCAGAAAAAGCCCCCAACAACCAGCAGAACTATTATTATGGTTGTATAAAAAACTGTAGCTTGTAAGGAGTGCGACGTCATAACAGCATAGAAAGTTAGAAAGCTCCATTTGGACCATTAATTAACTGACTAATTAGGTCATTTATTTGTTATGTAATAATGTGGTCTTTGCTTAATGTGACCCCCCTGCCCCGCCCCCAACAGTATATTGGTGTGGTTTGTTTTCCTTTTGTTTGCCTCACAAGAAAAAGAGAAATAACGATATTCAAAGTTAAAGTTGCACAATATTTGTACAGAATTTCCCAAGACAAGTTGTGATAGTGCCAATAAAAAAACTTAATTTATTAAATTAGTCTAGCAAACAATAAAGTTTTAGGGGTCTTCATTGTAAAGACAAATTTAAAGGACATAACAATTGTATTAAAAAAAAAGATCGAAATTCTACTTTGCACTGGGCAGATATTCTAAAAGACAAACAAGGTTGGGCAAAATTGCAGTAATATCCACAACATTGTGAACATTAGCAAATTCATCCAGTACCACCTTAGACATCTTTCTGCAGTGCTATCAAGATGTCAATTCGCAGTATTTTTGACCGTGTGAGGGCGTTTGTTGACCAATTTTTACGTGATGAAAAACAAGTAAACAAACGATTTTTTTTCATTTTTGTTAGTACTATGTTAATGTATTTCATCACTGATGCAAGAAAACTGCATACAGGCAATTAAAATAAGATGAAACTGTAATTGTGATGCAAGACATTCCCTGAAAAAGCGCCCTCATGCGTTCAAAAATATGGTCAATTAGGCCAATGTCCGTCCTTGTTGCAAGATTTGTAGCTTTCAAGGGGGGTATCTTTCTACAAGTGAGTATTTTTTCAGCACTATGTTTAGTCTCAAATTTTACTGTGCAAAAAGCTGTAGATCGTCCATGTCATTTGTAATCTCTGTACATGTACCATGGGGGTACATGCATTTGTATTGCAGGTGACCAGATGGATCCGGACAAGGGTGATCTGTATCACAGTTTGTATGGACCATTTCTTTACCAGCATATGGATATCTTGGCACTTTCAGATACACACAATGACGGGTTGTGAAAGCAACAACTTATAGTTTTCTGTCACTGTAACACTACACACCTCACCTTATGATTTGGACATTTTGATGGGAAAAGCAATTCATTACAAAAGTTGCCTAGTTTGACAGTACCAGATTGTGGAGCATTTTCAGACATTCACCATCATTAAAGTCAGTCAAAGTTATGTCCCCTAATTATACGCCACAACCTTAAACTTTATTCGGCTTAAAAAGAAGAAGAAAAAATGACAAAAAAATGACTTGAAAAACCCACAAAAACCCACAATTGTACCAGGGAGAAAATGTTGGACTTTGACCAATTTAATATGTTTTAAGCAAAACTGAAATAAAAACCAAAACACATCTAGAAAAATTTATCAATACCTCTGTAATTTCAGTCTAAAGATTTAATGTCCGACAACTACGGGCAAAAAATACCCACATATCAATGCACAGCCCGCACCTGTGTACACAACGCTGCGTGTTGAGCACATTCTATGGATAAGCACAATCTGCAGATTGCGCACGATTTTGCCCAATTGGCCGCTTCAACTGCCAAGTCTACAGAACGCAAACTGCAAATTGTGCATGATTAAGCTTAATTCAGTGTGCAAATCTGTTGAATGTGCTCAACATAGGAACGAGTGCGGTTGCACAACAGAAATTGCGTGCGGACCGGTTTGGACGTAATTTTTTACCAAAAATGTATCGGTTTTAGAAACATATCTGACACATTTGTATCATCGTATTAACCAGCCACATCTCCTGCGTACTTCATTTTAGTTTAAAGTAACTATAGAGGTCTAAAATTGATTTTGGAGCAGTTCTTGTCACTTGCTGTTTTTTGTTGTTGTTGAATTGAATCTTGTAAACATAAGTAGGGCATTTTTACACTCGTCAAACTTGTCAGAATAAAAAATAAAGCAAAATAAAAAAATCCCCCCCCCCTACCGACCTTTTTTTAAATGGCATGTAACCGGAAACTGAATTTCTTTTTCTTTGTCCTTAGCAGAGGCGTGGTACAACATGCTTTCTAGTTTTTATATAAATCTTCAAAACAAGACAACTCATTTAATTTCTTATGATTCTGGAGCCAGGGATATATGTAATCACTATACTAGCCAAGAACCCAATGGAGAAAAGACAATGAATGATGTTTCAGTATTAGATGTGGGAGGAAAACCTGAGGGAAACATTCCAGGGAAAACCCAAGCAATAATGTAGGGACTAATAACCCAATCCACTAAGTGCCCCCGGCAGGATTTGAACTGGGGTCCTAGAGGTGGAAGGCACGAAAAGACACCACTACACAAGCCCGACCCTCTACTCATCATGCCTGCATGTTGGAGTCCCGGAAGTGTTATACCATATATTATGTGTACAGTTTTGCAAAAACAGCCCACTGTCCTGAAGACAACAGGTGAAAAGAAAGAAAATGGAAAATGACATACTTTTTCGATCTGCCTTTTTTTGACATCTGCATTAAAGACAAATAGTTGTACGGCTGATGGTGTGCATCTCTATGCCTCAGATGTCTGCTCAGTTGATGGGTAGGCTAGAAATCATTGGAGAATGGCATGCTTTCCTGTTTGCAGACAAAATGAATATTAATATTAATCAAATTAAGATGTAAATTAAAGGCACTCTTTCAGCTTTTGATGGGAAAAATGCTGTGACTGTGAGAGGTAATAATAATATAAATAACAATTTGGGAGGCTAATCATCCTTACTGGCAGCTAAGAGGTGAATCGCGAAGGACGTGGCTACAACGTGTTCGAGAAGCAGGCATGCAAGGGTGCCTTTGGCAGCCAGCCACATCAACCCATTATGACCACGGAGCACAGCCAGAGAGCGAAAGTGGTTGATTTTTTCATGTCGGGTACATGTCGTATTTATCTTGGAAAAGAGTATAGGCCTCTAATGTTTGTAATGTTTGTGATCTAGGTCACCTTCTTGGATATGTGAGTAATGATATTCAGCAAAAGGACTACTGAACACAAGTTCAGCTCAATTCTAAATTATTTGTAAATTACACAGGAGGGGGGGGGGGAGGGGTAACGCCACCAACGCGCCACCTTGTTGGAAATAATCTCATTTGATCCTCGCAAACAAGATTTGAATTACACGGTTGCGTGCCGTTGAGACTGCCTGGGTAAATTTACCAAATCTTTACCCTAGAGAACATTCGTAAATGTTTTTTTTTTGCGTTGCCAACTGCTTCAGTAATTTAAGAATTTAATAAACAAAATATATTAAACGACATGTATTACATATCTGTTTAAGATGTGTATGTTTCCTCAAAATTAGTATTACCTGCGGCAAATCTTCCCGTCCGTTGACATCTGTTTGACGGACGATGTATGCACGCAAACCAAGTATAGCAGAAACCATTTTCTAAAAGAAACCTTCTAAAAATCGTCAAATATCTAGAGGATGTACCGAGGGATTTTGTTCAAACTTTCAGAAATGAAAGATCACTCCTTAAATATTACGTTCAGCAAAAAAAATCAGAGGATGAACAATCAAATTTTTACATTATGTCGATATTTGTAGCCATTTAAGGGAAGATGTTTTGTAATGAAATTCCCACCTGGGCCCATTCATAAACGTTAGCTGCTGCAATAAACCACCGGATAATTTTGTGTAATATTTTTACGCATTTTACATAAAAATAACCACCTTAACAATTGCAAATGCTCTTACAATATACTGTTATGTTTCCCTTGTTGTTAAAGAGAAAATTTTAACAGTATACATGGTTTTCTTTTTCTTTTTTATTGGTCTTCACCTCTTTTAAAATGGAGTGTACCCAAACCGCGACTGCAATTTATTGCGCAATACCCCTTCCGCTCCCCCTGGTAAATTACAAATGTTGATGACTGCCTTTTTTTCTTATGACTTGCTTAGGACAAATACTTGATGCTTGAACTTATAATCAAGTATTTGTCCGAAGCAAGCCATAATTTAAAAGAAGGCAGTATACCTTGGTACCAATGGTCACAATACCTTGGTATTGTGAATCCCTTTAAATTCTGCAGGCTCAGAATTGTTGCACTGTCAAACAATGTGAAGGAAAACAATGATTTGCTTTACTTATTACAAGGATATCATCACATGTTGCCCAGTTTGACAGCACCAGATTGCAGAGCATTTTTCAGACATTCAATTTTTTTAAATTTTTAGTTTATTTTCTTTAAAGGTATCATACTCGTTTGGTAATGACTCAAAACAAATATTAGCATGAAAACTGACTTGGTAACAAGCAACGGAGAGCTGTTGATAGTATAAAACATTGTAGGAAACGACTCCCTCTGAAGTAACGTAATTTTTGAGAAAGAGGTAATTTCTCACTAAAATAATAAAATACTTGAAAGCTATCTGAAAGCACAAAAATTTGTACAACAAGGGTGTTTTTTCTTTCATCATTTTCTTGCAACTTCGATAACCAATTGCGCCCAAATTTTCACAGGCTTGCTATTTTATGCATATGTTGGGATACACCAAGTGAGAACACTGGTCTTTGACAACTTCCAAACGTGTTCAGTGCCTTTAAGGAACTTACCTTTCACTGGGGAGTGTGGCACCTTCACCATAATAGGCCATTTTGGACATCTTCATTTGTTATTTACTTGGGTGGGTAGATCACTTTGGAGATTGTAAGCTTTTCTGCACACAAACAAAATGCACAATTTGCAATAATTAGTTTTTTTTGTTAAACTATCCATAGTTAAACAGTTCGATTTAGATAAACCACTAAGGGTAACAAAACTTATTAAATAAAATGAGGTTTTTTTAATTAATCAAAATAAAATAAAACAAAGTCATGCATTATGGCATTGCTACTGGCCTTGGTGCCCTCCAAATTTTGGCTTGCTCCAAGGACAGAGTGGCCTTGCCTAAAAAATGTGTAAGTTCAAGGCCTTGTCTAGTGTCCAGCTCCGAGAGTCCTAAACATACTGTATGCCTTATGAAGCTAAAAGTCACAGTAGTTTGACCAGTTCCGAATCCCTTTTTGAATTCACGTTGTTTTTGTTGCAATCTCTTAGACATCTTAAACAAAAAAGTTGATCAGTTTACCTAAACATGTCATAACACTTCCAAAAGTATCCATTGACAAAAAAAAGATTAATAGTTTTGAAGAGGCTTCGAGAAAAGTATTGTCACCTGTTTGACCAGTTCAGAATTGCAAACCCATACTCCCATTCATAAAACTGTCTCCCAAGGGTCTCCCAAGGACATTCCAAGGACACAAACTTCAGAAAAGTGTGTTGGCATGGACATGGTCTTCTTTCTCCAGTGAATGTCATGTAAAGTGTCTTCAACAGCAGTGCAGAAACCCGGCGACAAAAACACAGTGCAAGCAAATGAAAAAGTGAAGTGCTTCTATAAGCAACATTGACCAAAATATCTATTCTTACAGTTGCAATAACTCCCTCCTCCACGTTTCATTTTCTCACAAAAAACCCCCAAGTATTAAAACAACAATTTCTTGAAGTAATGTAACTTAAAAGCAATAACTAAACTTTCTACAGCAGTAGTATGACTTTACCTAACTGAGTGTGCCACCATTTGACACAGCGACAAGTTGAGTGATCCCAAACTAGTCAAGAGTGAGATGCCCCCCCCCCAAACAAAAATGATTTCGGGAATTTTTATCTCCTAACAAAAACAAGACATGTCTGCTCAGTATTTACGTGAACAATTTCTTGCACATTCTTAGCATTTTACACAATGCTATTCGCCCTGGTATCAAATTAGAAACGTGAGAAGTTTTAACAGCATTTTTCAACCAACATCTTTTTTTTAAAAATAGTGATCAGTATCGCAGACAAACTTCAGAAAGATTGACATATTTATCGATGATGTTTGGCACCTTGTTTTGGGTTTGTTGGCTTATTGGATGTTATTCTTCACATGTATCAACAGAAATTGGTAATGTGAGAAGTAATTCAATTATGTGGTTATTGCAAAGTTGATCCGAAGAATTTTGCAATAAATGTTTTAGACAGACAAATTTTGTTACGGGATAATGGATGTTGGACTTTATTTCCCTTTTTAAAATATTCCTCTGGACTCGAGGAATTGGTAGCTGAAACGTTAAATTTTGATATTTTAAAGGAAAATTCAAACGCACATTTCCTCGCGCGGACTGAAGCGCACTCATGCCCAAAGGAACTAAAAATGGAGTGTAGCGAGCAATGAGCAGCGTTTGTCAAGACCACCAAAGACCCGAAAATTGATTTTTTGTTCTCATGATTTTAAAACTTTGTAACTAATACTAGTTCAAAGTTCCTGTACCTGTCTGTATACAACAAGCTGTCATCCCTTCTAGCATCTAGACAAATAAGGATATTGACCTAAATTAAAAAGGGAGATAAAGTGGTGGCCGGCTGCAGAATTTTAACCTAAGCAAGCACTCACTTGGCCCGTTCCTTCCAGTTCCAATCCAAAGTGTATTGGCATTCTTTTATTGTTGGTATTTTTACAAAATTCACAGTTAATATTAAATATTCAGCTTTTTACAAAATTGTGAGACAACCGACTTACCCCGAAATTTTCAGTATGGCGATTCGAATACCGCAAGCAAGTCGATAGTATTAGTAATTGACCATACGTTTTGGTTTTTAAAAGTTGGCGCCTTGTGTCGAAAACACCCCAAATTTCTTCAAAATATATGAACGAAAATCCTTTTCAAGACTATAATTCTTTAGAAACGAATATGCTCAACTCACCATTGCACTTCTTTTGCTAGTTTATTGTCGGAACTGCGGTTGAAATCCCAAATTTGTTGGAGGAAAATGCATGGAGACTTGACAAATTCGTCCATTTTTCTTTAACTCACGAGCAGCCGACAACGTCACCTCACTTTTCTACGACCCTGGCTTTCTCATTTGCATAACAAAGCATCAACCCTCCTCTTTGGCTAATGGGCGACCAATCATGTGGAGCTCTGTCTCAAGTGATGAGACTATTTATATTGAAGGGGAGGTTCACTCGCAAAACACACGGTGTGCAATCGTTTAATTAAAGTGTTAACCCGGGGATTTTGATTGATTCCGATGCTGCTTTGCTAAAAGAGAACAATATCCCTCGAAGAGAATGGAAGACGCGAAAAGGAGATTTTTATCGGCAAGGTAGTGAGAATTTAGATGTAATCAACACCGCCCATCCGCTAATTAACAAATCTTTACTGAAACTGAGAAGTAGGAAACACTGTTTTTGAAATGGGGTAGTGAGAAAATAAAAGCTGATACATTGAATTATAATTACTTTTAAGTGTTTCCTAATTATTTTAATCAAGGAAATTGTTTTTCTGATACTTTGGATCAATATATATATTTGTTTTTCAAAGACAATAGGCCTGATTGTTTTTATTTGTAGCTGTAATTATGAAAAACACATTAATTAACAAGAATGGTGTGTTGATAAACACAAAAGCCCTGCTGAGATTAACCTCATTCTTGAGTTATCGCTAATAGACAACATTTCTTTTGTTTTAGCCATAATTACCTTGACATTTAACTTAGGGGGTCCAAAAACAATAGGCTTTTGGGGATCCCAAAACCAATCCACACTATTGGAGTTGATATGCCAAGTCCTTCTTGAGTTATCACTCAGACAACATTTCTTTTGTTTTAGCCATAATGACCTTGACATTTGTTGTCTGGGATCGAAAAACAATAGGCTTCTGGGGGATCCCAAGACCAATCCACACTATGGGGGAACTCTTGGTAAATAATTTTATGGTCAATCTGCAACGGCGGGATCAAACTTGATTTCAGTTTATTTTATCGAATCTCATCGGTTGTAATAAACCAATGAAGTAAGTTACAAACAATTAATGGATGGATTTCTGTTTTATAGAAAATTATCTCAAAAGATAAAAATATAATACAAGAAAAATAGAATATTTGTACTTTTGAAAACTTTGTTTAAAAATTTCAACAATCTTGATTTGAAAACTAAATGATATATATGTGAGGCTCAATGCTAAAACCAGGCACGTCCTGTCACATTCAAAGATGAGAATGAGAGCTTTCAAATAGTACCTAATTTTCGGCCTATAAGGCAAGTAATTCTCAACATACAGAATGTTTAAGACATTACATCACATTGATATCAAGGCTGATGTTTTGGTTGTCTTCACTTTTAATGCCATTTGACTATCTCTAAGAAGTGCCTGATTCTGGCATGGGCTGCCACATTTGTCTTTGCTCTAAAATTCTCTACAATGACCATGAGTTATAAAAGATGAGAAGATTAATTTTAGTCAATACTTTCAATTTTGTGGATACATGAAGTTGCAGTTTCTTATTCATTATCTGACCCTTGTTTACTATTTACAAAAATGTTATTAAAGGCATCGTACACGTTTGGTAATTGGAGCATATTGTTTGTTTCAAACCTATATAGTTGTAGATATATACCATAAAAAGTAACCTGTGAAAATTTCATTTCAAAAGGTAGTAGCGTTTTTGAGATTTTGCCCAAAATCTGGAGCGGTTATGTCCACACAGGAATAATAATCTGCATTGGAATACAAACTGTGAGAAGCGTTTCTCAGATTGAAATGTTTTTGGGGATAAAAAGTGATATATTTTTCCATAACCACAGTACTTCGAAGTGAAAAGTTTCTTGAAATGTATTATACTATCCAAAGCTGCTCAGTGCTGTACTTCTTACCAAGTAAGTTTTTATTGATATGCATCCATGGAAGTAAAGTACTGAGTAAAATATCAGATTCCTTGTATGCCAAACTGTCATGTGATAGATAAAGTGGATAGTTCATGTATGAGATGTAAAAACAAACATTAACAAAAGAAGCCTTATTATATAATAATAACAGTGGCTTCCAACATTATTACCCCTGGTCATACTGGGCCATTTATTTAATTCCCTAAGCCATCTCAGCTCCCTTGGGAGGATACAGTATGTGCTGTTAAATATGTAGCAAACCAAACTAAATCGATTACAAGAACCATCTCTGCCCTCACAGGTACCCATACACCTGGGTGAAGAGAAGCAATTGTAGTTAAGTGTCTTGCTCAAGGACACAAGTGTCACGATCCGGGATTCGAACCCACACCCTGATGACTCAGCAACCAGAACATTTATAATATAGAAACTGTGCTAAGGGACGCTCTGTAAGCAGAAACTGTCTCCTCCTTACGGTATGTAGTACATACTGCTAATTATCAGTACTCCACTGTATTTGCTAAGCATTATTTTATGCTTACCAGATCTTGGATAATAATCTCAGGGCAAAGGTCAACAGGGGCTCTTGATACCTCAGGGCAGAGCCTTTGTTTTTGATCATTCACCAATGGGCTTTATTTGTTCCATTCATCAACACGCAGCTGAATACGCCGGATTTTACCACTCACTGTCTTGGGTAAACTTTCAACGAACTCGACCTGACAACAAGAGAACAACATACAAATAAGAAAATTGACAGTTGACAGAAGGTCATCTTGACCACTCTGGTGGATAATAATACTATCTGAATAGGATTTCTATCAATTTAATTATTTTTTCATTCAATACCAACCATTACCAATCGCTGCAGTTTTGATCGATAAATAACTTTTTTTGTTTATTTGTTTATATTTTTTTTTAGGCTTTCAGTATCTTACTTAGATATTTACTGACTTGTCCTCTTGTGTCTTGTATTTTGGCTTACTTTTTACTGTTTACTTCTTCGTTGCTTCTGTTTTTCTGTAAAGCCCCTTGAGGCCCTTGCATAAGGCGCTCTATAAATATTGTATTATTATTATTATTATTGTTAACTTCACTATGCCAGCCGGACTATATCATGTGGTGAATGCATCTACACAATACACCATCAACCCTCCTACTGTCTAACAATTCAATAACATCCAACCTACAATACGGTTAATGCATATTTAACATAGTACCAAATCAACTCGTAGATCTTTGTCATTTGGATTGGAGGCCAAACAATATGTACAAGATTGTATTCTGGCATCCACTTTAAGTGCATTTTGTACTGCTGTGTACAACACATGATGTGGTCTAGCATTTAGATAGATAAAAAAGAATTATACCAAATTGCACGTTTTGTGACGTAAGTCATGTAAAGGTTTGATTAATTAATGCCATGTGACCTACAATCCTCCAATCAAATGACAAGGATCTACTGTTACATTCTTTCAAATGGTTGGTTAAATTTGAAATAAAAACAAGTGAAACTTGCCTAACATAACTGCTTACCTTTCTTGGATATTTATATGGTGCTGTTATTTTTTTGACATGTTCTTGGATTTCAAGCACAAGTTGTTTCTTGTCTTTTGATGAGTATGATGAGTAATTCTCTGTCAGTACAATGAATGCCTTGACAACCTAGATCAAAACAAAACAGGAACAACACATTTTATCATTCAGCGATCTAATGCCTTATTTTAGATTGTTTACATCTTGGGAAATGGCAGCTCTTCCAAATGGTCATCTGTTTGCTGAGGGGGCTGGGCAAAATTTCATAGAGCTGCTGAAGAAGAAAATTTTGTTTAAAAGAAATTTCTGCTCAGCAAACTAAGCAGGGTACCAGACAAAGATAAATGTTACAGGATATTTGGCTGTATAACCTGCACATTTTTGTTTGTGCTGCATTTAGTGCTTAAGCAGATCCATGAAATTGGGCCATGGCTTTGATCTGCCAAGGCAACAGTAATGCTCTCTCAACCACGTACATGTACGAACCCTACACACTATGACTGTCCACCATATGCAAAAGTGGAAGCTGACTGGATCTCCAAAATGTACCTGCCGACATGAAGACCAGACAGTTGCGCATGTGATGCAGGACAGCAGGCTAAGAAAGCTGTGAAGTGGCTCACTGAACTTGGTTAAACAATTTATAGGAAGCACTAATACTAGCAAACTTGTGGGTATACAACCATATGTAAATCTCTTTTGGGAGGAGTGCAGTCTCTGAAAGGAGATGTTTTGACAGTTCAAATAGTGTACTCTGCTTGTCTTCAGGAGCTAACACTCCTCCCAAAAGAGATTTACACATGGTTTTAACCGCAAGTTTACTGGTCATAGTTACTTCCTATTATCCACATCATGCTCAACTTCAAACACAACTTAAAATGTATAATCAAACTTATGTGTCGTACGAAAGAATTATAATAAAGGTTATGTGTCACAACCTCTGGAATTGTTTACTTTAGTTGTACAAATGACTTGTATGCATGGCACAGTTTAGTTAGGTTTGTGGTCCAACCACACCCCTTACCTCTCCCCTTGTAGGGTCTGGAGAGGAGACTACAGCCGACTCAGCTACTGCTGGATGCTCAATGAGGGCGCTCTCCACCTCAAATGGACCAATACGGTATCTATGGAGAGAACCATTTGAAAAAAAAAAACCATTCAGACGTTTTCTGGCAGCAAGTACATTTACATGAATGTCTGTGTAATTTTCAGAATGATTTGTACCTACCCTGCAGAGGTTATGATGTCATCACCCCGTCCTACAAACCAGAGATAACCGTCGTCATCACACATTGCCCGGTCTCCTGTCAAGTAGTAATCTCCTTTAAATGCCTTGGCAGTCCTCTCAGGATCATCCTAATGATCGGAAGAATAAGACATTTGAGTCTTTGTGGATGACTGACACTGAGATTAACCCTTCTGTCTTCAAATAGCAGCTGCCCTCAAAAATTGATAAGTTGTATCTTGAGTTTCACACATGTGATTGAAAAGCACTAAACAGCCAAAGATAGACCGCAATCTGAAGATTCCAATGGTCTAAAAATAGCATGTGGTCCCCATCAGAGAAATGATGTCATCTACTTCCAAAGGTTGAAAGGTCAGAAGTCCAATCACCAACATACGCACCCACAATGCAACACAATGCGTAATTGTTCTGTGTGTGTTGTGTACAGTTGGTATTTTATGTACAATGTACATTGTATTTCATACGCAATGTATACAGTAATGACGATCATGCTTATTTTTCCTGATGAAACTATGGGTGTTTTTACACACAGATTACCATGATGTGGAAGGATTTTACAGAGAGTTTCAGGTAAATAAGTTATTAGTCGGTAATTCGATAACTTTGTTGACCTTTTGTTTGAGATGACACTTCAGTTGAACAAACTTATTTACACAAATCCCACGTAACAAATGTTTACTTCATACACAAACATGATTCGACCCTCAAAGCTTCAACTTGGTAAAGCAGACAAAACCACTCTGCAAATCATATGGAATGTAATGTCATTCTCTAAAAAATAAACTACACTTGTAACACACGAAAGTTATCTAAGGGTCTCTATGTACAGTACAAAAATCCTGTGTCTTTTAGTGCCCTCATCAAGGAGTAAATGACTCGATGTTCAATTATACAAAAGTGCTACAGGGTTAAACACACATAATATTCTTTATCCCGAGATGCAAATTTAACATCCATCAAAACAATAAAGACAGAATGACAATAACGACCCCTTAAGAAGTAGATGCAAAACAAATGTGATACTGCAGAGGGATTTAAAAGCTCTCTGTACTAATGCTAAAAAAAGAAGCGAAGTACTTGGAACTCAGAATGTTAAATTTCACTAACATGCGTTTTATGCTTACTCGCATGTACCGAGTATACTACTTGTGCAGTTTGGCCCGTCGGTGATGCGTTGATCGCGTAAGTGGTGGAATGCTTGTCTGACAGCCGGGTATCATTTTGAGCAAAAGTGACATCATTAGTGCAGAGTGGTATTAGAAACTTGTAAGAAATATTAACACAAACATTGGTAATGAAGAGGGTTTAAAAGGTGACAGTAATAAATCGTCACCTTGTAGCGAGTGAAGAGACCCACAGGGCGATGAGGTTTAACCAGTACCCCTATATCACCCTCCTCTCCTGGTGGAAGACGGTTTCCTTCATCATCCACAATGTGAACCTCATAGCCTGGGGCTGGCTTGCCCATGGACCCTGGTCTCGGTTTCAGACATCTGAACATTCCTGTCAATACGACCTGGAAAAAGATACAAAGCACAAGATTGAAACAAGGGAATCTGTATAGTGGCTCTGCTGACTGTCAGTCACTATTCTCCAGAACTTCAGCACTTGCTCTGTAAGCAAAAATGCTTAGTAACGTGAAGTATGCATTTGCTTACAAAAATTGTTTGCTTTACCGAGCATACCAAGTGATGAGTGAGCAGTTTGAATCCTGTAAATTAGCAGCAGGTACTAAAACAATTGAACCCTTTCATGCACCATTTATTTTAGTGATAAATTGATCATATGGACACATTAATGTTTACTCGTTTTTTTTTGCAAATGGCAACCCCTCCAAAAAACAGGTCACAATAGCACCCTGGAAGAGTCCTCTTACAGGTTCTGAAAACTGTGGTCGTGCGATGTTCATTTTTTACAAGAGATTTAAACCGGTCGCTAGCGACTGGTCGGCGCGTGAAAGAGTTGATATAATAAACCTTTTCGACATTCTCAAAGCATCATGGGAAATAACTGAAATTCTCGGATGTGGATGACAAACAAAACTTCGTCGTGTGCGTAATTCGAACGGCGGTTCACGTAAGTTGGCAAGTTTTTTCACGATTTTCTTTAATATTTTAAAGAGTTTAGTCGTGATGTTTTCTTAGTTGTTTACTCTTAATACAAGAAGTGTAATGAGTGGCTGATTTGGTATAAATATAGGTGAATCTGGAGAAATCATTGGGGATCCCCTCGGCCAGTGTTGCAACAGCGTAGGACCCGGCATTAGGACCGGAAGACCGGTCATACATGGTACATGGTATGGGTACATCCTGTTTACGTAATGTACAACGCACGTCAACTATTGTGACTTTCGTTGGCAGCGCAGCACTGGCCGAGGGGATCCCCAATGATTTCTCCAGATTCACCTATATTTATACCAAATCAGCCACTCATTATACTTCTTGTATTAAGAGTAAACAACTATGAAAACATCACGACTAAACTCTTTAAAATATTAAAGGAAAACGTGAAAAACTTGCCAACTTACGTGATCCGCCGTTCGAATTACGCACACGACGAAGTTTTGTTTGTCATCCACATCCGGGCATTTCAATTATTTCCCATGATGCTTTGAGAATGTCGAAAAGGTTTATTGCATTGGGGTAAAGAATGTTATTTTTGTTTTTACCCTACACAGATGTGTTGTACCTTATGTATACTTAGGAGTTTTCCTGAGCCCTGCAGGAAGCACCGAGTATACAGCGCTGATCAGACATCAGTGTTAAACAAAAAATGATATACTTTATCTGCGATCCAATTATTACATCTATTAACCAATGACAAAAGCTCAAACATGTTTCTGGTCGGGTCACCAAAACACACTCCATATACTTAACTGTTTCTGTTTGACCATAGCCCTCAAGAATCAAAGACCCCGTTCCTGCTTTCCATGCATCAATAACTTCAGGATTCTACAGGAAATGTAAACAAAGTTGGAACTTTTATTAACATTATTATTCTATTTATTTATTTGTCATTTATCCTCGAGAAACTATAGTTGAAACACTGTTTTAAAAAGGTGCCAAGCAAGAACAAAACATTCATCTGTAAAAAATAGAAAATTACAATAAAAACACAATCTAAAGAAGAACACAAAAGTATGAAGAGTGAAAGAGGCAAAATAGGAGAAAAGTTAAACCACAAAAACAAGACAAAACCTTAAGAAACAGTCCTTGTGTTGTACGAGTATTAGCAATATAATTAAAATATAATTTAATAAATAACCCCTTTGTGATTTAGATTTGAATATTGGCTGGTATAATGACTTGCTTAGTCACAAAGGACTGCTTAAATTTGATTTCTAAATATTTTAGGGGGTCTGCTAACCTACAGCTAGATGGCTCAGTTGGTAGAGTGCCAGCACGTTAATTCGGAGGTCTCAGGTTCAAGTCCCGCTCTGTAATTTTTTCTTTGTTCAACCCAAAATTATTTGAAAATTTACCAGTCAATTTAACTTGTGGTTTATTACTTAAATTTGATTTCCTCAGACTACAGTTGCTACGAGACGACGAACACCCATATACAATTCTGAACGAATATGTATGGCACAATGGCTTGCCCACCTAGAGGCTGCTATACAAAAGCTTGCCCCGAATTATGTGATGTACAGTGTCTTTAGTCTGGGGAAACCAATTTGCGTATTCACTTGTGACCAATCAAGTCATTGTACTAGACATTCAAAATCTCACTTGCAAATGGCTTATGGAAAGAGCATCCTGTTTAGAAACTTAATGAGGAACTATCCCAAAACACAAATGATTTACCCTCTGCCTGATAAACTAAGGTCCCAAGCCAAGGAAATGTCAACATTCTTACCAGAGGTTCCCCTGCACTCACTGTGTGACGTACAGACTTCAGGTTATATTTGTTTAAGTCCTGCTGCACCATCATTCTATACACAGTTGGAGGTGCACACAACCCACTGATTGGATACTTCTGTAGTAACTGCAATGGAAACAACAAATGATTTGTTTTAGTTTTTCTTCAGTTGTTCAGGGTATGTCGTGGCTGAGTGGTCCAGTGTATTGCATTCAACTTCTGATGGCTGAATAATTGGAGTGTGGGTTCAATTCCCGGTCATGACACTTTGTCCTTGTACGAGGCACTTAGCCATAATTGCTTGTCTTCACCAAGGTGTATAAATGGGAACCTGAGAGGACAGTGTTGTGTTGGATTAACCCCTTAGCGCTAATTTAAGCAGCTTGAGGTTGTATGTTCTCCAGTGAGTTGAGAAAGTTTGAAGAATGTTTTAAGTATGCCTGATGAATAGGGATAATAATGTTGTCAAGCACCTTGATCTAGCTACTAGGATATGCGCGCTATATAACATTGTATAAGATTCAAGTAAAACTAAAGGCCAAAATAACTTAAGGTGGTATTTGTATGCCTTATTGTTTGATATATTTTGACAATAATTGTGAAATTTCAGTCTATTCTTTTTATCAGTGCATTGAAATTTAGCTCACCTCTAAAGTATGCACAGGGTCAAACTTTGTGGTTTGAGAAATGAAGACACAGGCTCCCTGGGTCCATGGGGCGAAGAAGTTGCTGTATGCAGACTTGGCCCAACCAGGGTCTGAGATGTTCCAGAAGACGTCAGTAGGAGTCAGGTCCAGCCAGTATCTGGAGAAGGAGTATTTTGAGAAACATTCTGATCAAATGAAAACAACCATCAAGTGTCTGGATCATGAATCTGTTTAAAGTAAAGAGGGTGTGGCTTACAGTGAAATGATGTCACCCTTTCGGAACAGGATAGCAAGTTCAACTGTCTATTTTATGGTCAAGTACAGGAACTAGCTTATTTAATGTAAGTTGGTACCATGTCTGCACATCTCTGACAAGCATTCTTTTTTGTATGTTAAATTATTACCAATATGGAAACAGAAAAGTTGCCAGATTAACTCTTACAATAATTCACTGGACTTGGTTATAACAGTAATAATTTGGGAGGCTAATCATCCTTAATCGTAGCTGAGAAGCTGAATTGCGAAGGACACGGCTACAATGTGTTCAAGCCACAGGCATGCAAGGGTGCCTTTGGCAGCCAGCCACATCGATCCATATATAACCACGCAGCACAGCTACAGATCAAAAGTGTTTGATATTTCCACAAGGGACCGGAGAAAAACCTTTGTGGCATAGGAGGGAGCTAACTCACAACCCTACTCACATGGCCTTAGCCGGGAATCGAACCAGGGCCACAGAGGTGAGAGGCAAGCGCTTTATGCACAAGCCAACCATGCCATCAGTTGATAATCATGACTTAGGCCATATCCGAATTGGCGGCTACAGCTACGGCTATGACTGTTGCAAACGGTGTTGCTAAAGATGTCCTATACTTCAACGCATGATGAATCGGCAATCCAGCAGTAGCCGTAGCTGAGGCTGCCAATTTGGACACAGCCTAATCCAAATTGGTGGCTGCTGAGGGTGTTGCATGATCCTCCTATGCTTCAATATCATAACGCGGGAATCAAGCCGCAGCCACAGCCTCCAATTCAGACACAGCCTTTCTGAGGAACTGAATAGAGAATTAGAGCAAGCTGTAACTGGGATCATTCATGCGAGTGTTGGTTGGCAAAAGGTCTGGTTTATTGCCAAATGTACCGCTCCAGTGCAGAGCTTGCTTGCAGGGTGGTGGCTCTGGCACTCGCTATCTCACAACTAAAAGTGATAGTCTGCTTTATGTACATTTAAAAAAGTGAACAACAAAAAATGTTACTGAAAAAATTTAAGCAACTTGACTAATAATAATCAAATAAATTGATGTCACACATGTAAAGAATTATAGGAAAAATGTCACTAACTTGTCCCTTACTTTCCAGTGATGACATGACCAAGGCCATAGCTGGCATGAGTGTGTTCAGCCATCTTGGCTTTGCCTGTCGTTCCGCTGGTGAAAAACATTGTCATTGGCTCATCACTTCTTGTTTTCACACACTTTATTAAAAAACAAAACAACAACGTAAAAACCCTTAGGCGCTATATATAGTAAAGTAAAGTCGGTCCAAAGCCAATATGGCTTATCAGGCCGATGTTTATATCTGGTTTCATTGGCCTTAACCCTTTGAGTCTATTTATTGCCCGAAACTGCCCAGCTCACAGGACAGCCCGAAACCGCCCAGCTCACAGAACAGCCCGAAACTGCCCGAGATAAGAAAACACTTTATATCTTGGGTTTAAAACATACTAGCAGATCACACCAAATAGCCGTCGACACAGCGCAATCTAAAGCCTGCGATAGTCCAAAAATATCATGTGAATATTGAAAACAAATTAAGTAATCTACTTCCAAAGGTTTAAAGGTCAGAAATCTAATTTACAGTGCTTTAGTTTCTCCGTGTATACAGACCATATTGTGTGTGCAATGCATTTTACGCACTGTAATGTATACAGCGACAGCAACAATGCTTACTTTCGCCTTTTTTTCACACATTATTGAAAGAAATTTACATTGTAAAGGAATTTAATTGTTATCTGTAAACCACCTGGACTGGATACCAGGCCATCGCAGATTACTCCCCAGCTCTCGCTGGTACCCATTTGTACTCCTGGGTGGAGAGAAGGAATGATGAAAAAGTGCCTTGAAGTGTTGCGACAGACCAGCCCAGGATTCAAACCCACATTCAGAACTTTCAGAACTAGAGTCGTCATACTAGACCGCTTGGCCAAGACACCCCAGGTGATATGGGTCTAAGAATTCAAACTTTTGTGTAGCATCTGTCGATAAAAAAGTGCTTTGAACCACTCTTAAAAAGTGTTACGTAAGGACTAAGTATTATTTTAAATATTTTCTCAAGTCCAGCAAGCTAGATAAGAACTGATAGATCAACTCATATGGGAAGGTCGGGTTGACATATGTCTAGTACCTGATGTTCAGATGATGCTTGTTGGTACAGCCTCTGATAATCCAACCATTCTGGTCTGGTGTCACCAGTCTGACTTACTAAAAGTTTGCATCTCACATTACTGCATTCGGATATGACCTACATTACAAAGACACAAACAATAAGTTTTCTCTGAAGACAAGACACACAATTGAAGATGAGGATTACGAAAGTTAATTTTTTAATGAAAAGAAATATATATTTAAAATCATTTAGTGTATTATTACCACATATAGCTGTTATAATTAATGAACAAAGTCATTACTGGGTTTTAATACCATGTTTATAAAGTACCCAGGGGTGTAGCATTTCCTTTCAGGGGGTGTATGCTAGCCAACTTAATGCTGACTTCCATTTTTCGTTTGGTGGGTCAATCTAAGGAAGCCAACATACCGACTGGCATTTCCGTTTGGTGGTCGATCTATGGAAGCCAATTTGCAAACTGGCAAATTCCTTTTGGTGGGTCAATCTAAGAAGCCAACATACTGACCTGCATTTCCTTTTGGGTGTGTATGGAAGCCAACTTGCAACCAACATTCTCCACTATTTCAAGACTACATGTAGTACATAGTCCCAGTGCAAAAATGATTGACTTTTAGTCTGGATGCCCTTCTTCATGTACTTGACATAGTGCTTCATTTGCAAGTTGAGGCTGAAAATGCAGATTGAGAAAAATGATGGGGACATCCCCCCCATGGTCACTGTGTACCCCTGTCATTACCTCGTCTACCAATGGAGCTGTTTCATCATCAGTGATAATACAGACTGTTCCCGACGTTTGAAGACGATCTTTGATGTCTCGTGCTGTTAGCTGCGTAGTACCAGGGATAAGAGTGGTACCTGTAACAAGTTTAACAATGTAAAACATATTACTCAAATGATTGGCTTGAATGTTTACGTGCATCAACTGAAATAAACCTGTCAGTGTCATGCTATCATAAATAATCAGACATACCCAACAACAAATCCTGGGTACGAGGGCACTAAGAAGTTGGAGCATAAGTTAGAATCAACATTCAGTTTTGGAAGAAGTTCTTCAATGATGAAGAGCGGATATTGTAGGGAATAATGTTCTGAAGGCAGGGGCCAATAACCAAAGGCACCATGGCCAACACGGTTCGAGGAGGGATGACCTATCTGAGCATAGGCAGGCAATTTCAATAGCAGGGGTGTGGTTGAGGGGTGGAGGAGACAACTAACCTGTGCGTAGGCAAGCAATATTAAGCAGCCACCACTCTGGGACTCTTGGCAATATAACCATCACGGAATCACCTCTTGTCAAATTGCAGTCTTTATCGAGAATGTTGGCCACCCTAGAAATAATCATTGATAAAACTATATTTAGGCTACACCCACAAATGCAAAGTGGTAATTAAAAAGAGAAAGGTACAATTTAACAGCTATGGGCACAAATATTTGAAGTCATTTTTGGTTTCCTATGGCAACACACCCACACAGACACCCAAAATTGTTGACCAGGTAAATTTAGGACTTCTCTTTGTTCTCGCAATGTTTGGCCTTTACTGGCGTTGTTGTTTGGCGTGTTGTGGCCGAGCGGTTAACATGGTTAAGAGCACCAGACTCAAGCTCTGGTGTTTTTTATCAGTAGAGTGGGGGCTTGAGTCCCGGTCATGGCACTTGTGTCCTTGAGCAAGATACTTTACCATAATTGCTTTGTCTTTCGGACAGAGCATTAAGCCGCAGGTCCCGTGTACTAGGATTGGTAATGCACGTAAAAGAACCAAGAACACTTATTGTGGAAGAGTGGGGTTAACCCAGGTGTTTCTGGTTCAAACATCATTGTTTAGAGGTTTCCTCAGGCTTGCTAGCTACAGTGATTCTGCAAGTGCATTATGAGTAAAAGCACCTGTCAGCACATACAGTGAAGTTTGCCATTTGTCTCCGACAGTTGTTTCTTCATTTTGATCACTCCATCAGTTTTGTACATGTCAGCAAACCGAGGATGTGCCCAGTGAGTCACAATACGGATCCCTAAGTCCTTGGTTTTTAACTAGTAGACAAACTGGTAAATCAACGACTTCTCTTTGTTCTTCAATTATTTGCTTTTAGTAGCGTCTCAATCGGTTTTGTACAAAAATTGGACCAAGGACGTCCTTGCTCTGTCAAACCAACTGGATCCCCCTTGTTAATGTCCTCTGTGTCACAAGGGGTAGAAACATACACTCACAAAAGAAATCAACTGCTTCATATGCCTGCACACAGTAATCTGTCAGGCACAAATACTGTGAAAAAAAACCTGATATGCTGCACTAAGGTCATACTTTACAGCATACAAATAAAATTAAGAAATATTTTCAAAATACTTGTATAGCAAAAAGTGAGATTGTGATACCTCTTTGACTTGTGTTGAAGATCTGTGAATGTCCACTTGAGCTCAGTGCCTTGATTACTGACAAACCACACTGCAGGGTTTTTAGACTTCTTGGATCCTTCCTGGAAGGTAGAATCAAATTAAGACCTTCAGCAAATTAAACATCAAGCTCACTAGCAGTGTCCTAGGTTGATTTAAAATCAACCCAATTTCCTAGCTGTGCATTTAAGCAGGGCTGATTAAATCGGCTCTATTTAAAACACATTGTCTAGTGTACACTACTATGACCTTAAATTGACCTTTGTGAAAGTTTAAGTTTTGGCCAAGTTATGGCCAAGCTTGGGAAGTGAGTCCTGGAACAGAGGCCACTGCCTCTGTTGCCCATGGTTTATGGCCTTGGTGCCCCTTCAAAAGTTTCCCATAGTCCCCATAGACAGTCAAGATTTCCCAATGGAAGTATCCTTTAATGGCAATAATGGAAATGGCCTTGCCCTCTAAAGATGAAATTCCAGGCCTTAGCTGAAGTCAGCTTTGAGCTTGTTGCACTTCCCAACTACATGTAGTCATTGTTCTGTATTTTTATTTGCAATTTTCAAAAGAAAGTACTATTAGTAGTAATTTAGAGTTTAATATGCATGGCGTTATATTTACAGTTACACAATTTTTATACAATGTACTGCTAGTGCTAGGGTTAGCCCCAATATGGGGCCAACAATCCGCTCCGTATCAAGGATACGGAGTGGAACAGGGCTATGCTAGGAAATTTGTTTTAAAACCTAAAGACCTAAGACTATTAATATTATATAAGGGAGGAAAAATTTCCTACTCATTAAACAGATAGGGGAGTATTACCTGTTCCCTTCTTGTCCATTCATCCAACACATCACTGGCAAAGTTGAAGTACTCAGGGACTTCCAGCTTGAATTGTTTCCTCCCAAGTTCATAATCATTAAAGCCAGTGGCTGACAATGCAGACAGGAACGTTCTTGCTGGTTGCTGTACGGTTTGATTAAATGGCTGTCCTTTGTTGTTCTGGGTTACTTTGCTTTGACACAAGATGTAATCTCTTCTACCAGTGACACTGTAGAGTTGTCTAGAACTGGCTACTTGTGACTGAAGAGCGACTCTCCGTGTCTGGCTAAGTAGCCGACAACATTTAAACACTGTTGCCATTTTTTTTATCTAGGGGTTGGGGGCGGTTGGGTTGATGTTGTGGTATCTTTCCTCGCCTTCCACCTCTAGGACCCCGGTTCGTATCCCACCGGGGGCATCAAGTGTAGGATAATAAGCAATAAATAATGTCGCTTATAATTTTTTAATTATTTATAAAACAAACTTTTACCAGAAAGGGAAGTTTATGGTTCGCCCAGCCAGTCCATAGTCCAACGTTGTCGGAGTACCAATAGACATTAGGCTGTGCACACGTCGTTAAATTGGACCGTAGTGGTGAGAGCAGTAGTCTCGACGGAGCAGCAGTCTCGCGAGATAGTTGCGACAGAAGAGCCGTTTCACTAACCCCGCGACAGAAGTTTAACGACTTGTCCACAAGTCTAAGTCCACAGCCATCGCTCTTTCATTTTCACAGTTGAGCGACTTTCGTTCACGTGACATGTCACGTGCTTCTGTTGTTGTGACACGTGTTCACCAGGTCGCCGAACTTCTGGTTCACCAAACTATCCTAGTGTGAAAAACTGCGCTTACTCATTGTCTGAAGTCCAGACTTAACTTTGTTATCTTTAAACTTTACAATCCTGAATTTTTTTTAGAAGTTAGTCGTCGATGAGCCTTTTTCTTCTTCTCTGTCACTCTCTCAGTGGGTTAGTCACGGACTAATACTTAGCCCACAAGATGGGCTAGTTTAGACTCAGCCAGAGTGATCCAGTTCAGACAACAATCTGAACATCTGACGAGTGACGGTAAGAACAAAAGAAAACAATCAAATCGGACTTTTTAAGTTTTTTACTATTTTGAATCCGGACTGGGTAATTTTACTCCTAGAGACGATAGCGCAACGAACCCCATAGTTCTAGGAGTAGGGTAATTCTACCTCCATGGTTGTATGATCGCCGAATAGACGCGTGCACTGCCCAGCATGTTCATTGCGACTATCGTATCTAAGCTGTCTTCTAAGTTCTAATCTTGCCACATTTGTTGAGAGTCGGCCATCAACATATTGCTTGATTGGGTCTGGTTTCTCCTCCTTAATCTCAAAGTGCTAACGAACTGTAAGTTAAAGTTAATTTGTTTTTTCATTACTGAATTTTTTTTTTAATGAGTAACTGATACACAGTGGATTTTAAGCCGGCACTAGCTTTCTTTTAAAATTAGTAAACGATATAAAGCCGGAATGGCACCGAACATAAGCAGTGACTGTTTTTTGGACTTACAACAAATTTGACTGTGACAAATGTATTGTTAGTCTGGTTCCGTACCAACATTGTCATTGTGGCTTTGTATTTACAAGATTGGAATCGACCATTTAAGAAGCAATACTCGAGAGCCACAAACCAGCAAGATAAAAGGTAATACTATCCATTCAAATGCAGGTTTAAATTTTTTTATAATTTTTTTGGGGGGATGAACATTTGAAAAAAAGAAACGTTTAAAAAGGTGACAAAGTAACAAAAGCTCTTTATACGCAGAGTGTGTTGATTGCGAAGCAGGATCGGTTCCATTCTGCTACGAGGATCTGGACAAAGACACAGTGATTTAATAGCATATAAAGTCAGCTACTCATGTTTATGCATCAAAGAGGGTGCTACACCATCTGCCTGCTTAATACCTAAAAGAAAGCCAGCGCCGGTGTGGCAGGAGATTCTGTCCCCCGGAGATTCTGTCCCCCCATACGGCGAGCTGTGTACAAACATCTTCTGATAGCGCCCTCTTTTGAATCATTCCACCTCCAGCCCATGTTAAGATTTATTTATTAACAGGCAGGTTGAACCTTTTGGTTGAAGTCGTGCCCTCTAAACATTTTGCTAGTCTTCTTGTAAATTTGCCTTATGCAATGTATATATTTTTCCAGATCTATCAATTAAAACCCTGAACCTCCCAAATCCTTCTATATTCTTTTGCCGAAATGAAAGATTTAGAAGGACTGAGGGTTGTAGGCCCAAATAACAATTGGTGAACACTAGGTCAGGCATTCCAATCTTTATCTAAGTCCGAACATTTTCTTATTGAGTGACATAGGAGAGGAGTATTGAGGTCACCTGTAGGCAAGTGGGCCTAAGGATAAGGGTGAATGATCTAACACTTAGAGATGCTGTGTAAGGCGCTATAAAGTCTCCACTAAGCGTTATATTTTGTATGGTATCATCATCCATCGATCATCCATCAAGAGCATTTCATTTGTCAAATTGTTTCAATCATTCTTTTCAAATTTCTTCATTTCCAGAAAGCGATTTGAATCCTATTGTCATCATGGCAGAGGCAGCCAAAGCCAAGATTGATGCATCAGCTGAAAACTTAAATGCCCTCAGTCAAGACAACTGGTAACACCATATCAGCTTCACAGCCATGGGGGAGGGGGATGGGGGAGGTGCCCCCTCCTCAAACATCTTAATTATTGTCACGTCAGTGCAAAAACGTTGTATCTTGATTTGGTAATAACATCGTATCAAAAATGCTTTGTGCACAAATTGTATCTCGCACATACTTGTTTTGTGTGTACATCTGGGCGGGGCTATAAGCGAGATACGTTTGGACAATTTTAAACTTGTGTGTAACATAGGTGCTATTTTTGCAATGACACACCGTTACCGACTTAAATGGTAAGCATAGGTACTGTCAAAATGGCAAAATAAAAAGGGATGAGTTGATGTATTGTTTGACGGGGGAGGGGGGATCTTGGTTAATAATCTCATCAGGCATGGACCCAGGGGGTTCAGACTCTTCCCTGCTCTTGATGCCATTTAAAAAAACTGTTTTTCTTTGTACTATCCCTTTTCCTTTTGTAATATTTAAAATTGCTCATTACGTCATAGTAGCCCTAATCTTACTACAGACCTTAAATCCTTTTTCTGATGTGTTGTACCCATATTCATAGCAAACTTCCAGTTACTTTTTCATGTGGGGGGGGGGGTTCCCCTCCCTGGTAAAAATTATGGATCCGCACTATTGTCAAGGCCTTCGGTGGCTTAGAAAGCTGTGTCGCCGTGAAGCAACTGGAACCACAGACCACACACACTTCTCCACTCACCACTCGCATGTGTGGTCTCCTGTTCCAGTCGCTTTGCAGCTACACAGCTGTCCAAGCCACAAAGGCCTTGACGAAAGGCTAGATTCCCACCTGCTCATGGACAATCTGAAACAGAAGGCTCAAATTTTTGTTTATATACATGTGCGGTGTAGCTTTAATTCATCAAATCTTACGATTGTAATACATTAACATTAATGAAATACATTAAAAAAGGGATTTCTGTTCTACATACAAAATATGAATACAAAGATGTTTTGCAAAAAATATATAGTATTTGTACCTTTTATGAGTAAAAATAATTTTACTTTTGTTGATAGATACCCATTATTTTATCATTTAATGATTTCAGTTTTGTACTATAATGTTATCAAAATCATCTTTATATAATTGATAAAAAAATAAAAATAATTGCAAGTGTTGAACATAGGCCTATGACTTTTAGTTGAAATTGTATGTTTTGGTAATGAGTGGTCCTATCAACAGAAGTTTTAATGTTATGATTGGACTATGTGAACTCACAGTTTATCTGGTTAAAATGTCAATTCAGTCTTGTCAACTTACTTCACAAACAAATGTTTAAAAACATCAAGCAAAGCCAACTCAATATTAAAATAATTAACACTAGCAGAGCCCTGTATTAAATACATGAGTGCCTTTCATTTCTTAAATTACCCCCCTTTTTTTTGACAATGCTAAGCAAATTAAAGAAAAAGTGCTGCAGTCAAGGCATACACAACTTCAAAGCTGTCTTCCCAAACTTCATTTTAGTCACAACTTGACTTTTCACAAAGGTCATGAGGTGTTTTAACCAATAAAAATGCGTTATAAACAAGGCCAGTTTAATCGGCCCTGACAAAACACAGTTTGAAAACTGGGTCAATTTAATCAGCCTTTGACACTGCTAGGGTCAAATTAATGAAAATTAAGCAGAAAAGCTAGCTTTAGGGCAATTTCAGTGGTCTAGTGGCAAGACATCTGCTCCAGAATACATCAGTGTATGGGTAAAACACTAATAATATTCTTCATCCCGATGCAAATTTAACATAGATATAAAGCAAAATTCAATAATAATTAACACTGATTATTTCAGTCATTACCTCCACCTATACAATATCTTATACCTATTATGTACTGAGTAGAAATCACATTCCTAGTGTACCAAACTGGTACCAAACTTTTGTGAAGGATAAAGAGGGTAAATATGTGACGTTTAATAAAATATATAAAAAGAATATTATGCAGCATTATTAATAATTCATTTTACATAAAGACAACATAAAGTAAGATAGAAACTTTGTTCAAGACGTTAGGCCATACGGGCTAAAATGTACCTTCTCATCCCGTTCCGACCACTGTGGGTCTATATAAGAGGACTCTGCGAAATCAATCCAAATCCCAATATGGTAACTTTGCTGGACTATTTCAATTTGTGTTATTTTAACGGGGAAGTGGTGGGGAGATAGTTCAACCGAAATGTTGTGACCTTTTTCGGCCGTGTGGGTCAGTAGTGAGCAAGGGTTTTGAAATAGGCCTAAAGGATAGCAATAGCTGCCTTTCGGAAGTCATGTTGGCTTCCTCATCAGTTGCATGTGGATCGATCCAGAGAATCGGGTAAATTTCTTTGTACATCTTAAAAAGATGCGGGGTTGCAACAGGTATATGGGAAGTAAAGACAGCAGTGTGTATGTCTGTGTTTATGAGTAACGAGGCGTTTATTCGTTGTTGGATTGTTCAAAGTAAGCCAATCAAATCCTCTAAAGTGTTTCTTGTAATTCAACTGAATTTTTGAGGGAGAATTGATGATTGAGGTTATTTTCAGATCCAGTTAGATCTGGTGGTAATTTTGCTCTGACGATCATTTCCCGTATATTGTTGTCTTTTTTGAAAGCAATGGAAGGTGGATTCAGAAAAAGTCTGCTTACAGACTGGCCCCTGTTAAGCACAGGATATTCGCTGAAAAGAAAACAGTTTACCAGCAAAAGCAGTATGTAGTATTGTAATACATACTGCTAATGATTAGTACTCTACTAATATTTGCTAAGCATTATTTTATGCTTACCAGCTCTTGGATAATAATCTCAGGTTAAAGGTCAACATGGGCTCTAGGTACATCACAATGGATCCTTGATCATACACTAACAGCTCTATTTGTTCCATTCATGATTACGAAGCTGAACACGAAGGATTTTGCCACTCACTGTCTTGGGTAAACTTTCAACGAACTCAACCTGACAAAAAAATAATATAAAAATATAAAAAACTCATAATGGACAGAACGCTTGAACAATCTGGTGGATAATAATAGCAATCTGACTGATTTCTATCAGTTTCATCATTTTACTTAACACTCCTACTGTCCTACCATTCAATATTAAACCATACCAGCCTGCAATATGATATCATGTGGTTAATGCATACACGGTAAACAGTCAACCCTCCTCTTACCGTTCAATATCATCCACTTTGGATTTGACTGATAGATAAATTATACCAGCCTACAATAGTGGTGAATGCATCGGAATAGTACACACATGTACACAGCTAGTTCCGTGCTAGTTGTGCCACCATACACAATTGAATGGTTTCAACATTTACGAATTTGATTTGTTTTGATTTTTTGTTTATTCAAGATCACTGCTAACCTTTCTTGGATATTTGTACGGTGCCGTCATTTTCTTGACATGTTCTTGTAGTTCAGTCACGAGTTGTTTCTTGTCTTTTGATGAGTAACTCTCAGTCAGTACAATGAATGCCTTGACAACCTACATGGAAATCAAAAAAGCAGAAAAAGATCCAA
This sequence comes from Plazaster borealis, assembly GCA_021014325.1. Classification (NCBI taxonomy): domain Eukaryota; kingdom Metazoa; phylum Echinodermata; class Asteroidea; order Forcipulatida; family Labidiasteridae; genus Plazaster; species Plazaster borealis. The sequence continues at coordinate 28,492,502 of CM037475.1, forward strand.
GACTAAAAAATAAATATAATCTGCTCAAGCAAGCTGCTACATTTGGTACTAGTATGGTACCCAAACTGCACACAATTAGGAGGTTGTTGTTCCGTCGATTCCACATGCAAGTGCATGCAAAATCCATGCGACACAAAGTCTGTTTTCGTGCAAAAATTATCCCACTTTAAAGTAAAATTTGGTTTGTTTAGTTCAGTCAAACATGGTTTGCGTAACACAGTCAGCGTAAATTCGCAATTCGACACTTGAACCAGATGTTGGAGGTCGAGCAATATTTTTTGATTTTCTCATCTTTTCTCGATTTTATTTCCTTTTCATTTGTTTTTTCATTTTTTATACAAGATGGCAACAGAACTACTAATGCCCACATATTGTTGGTTCTAAGATCTATATAACATGTTACACATCTCAAAAACATTTGTGAAAAAAGGACTTGGAGGATTCTTAGGAAAGAGAGAAGTGTTTACCTGTCGCATTTTAGGGTCTGGAGAGGAGACTACGGCCGACTCAGCTACTGCTGGATGCTCAATGAGGGTGCTCTCCACCTCAAATGGACCAATATGGTAACTATGGAGAGAACCATTTGAAAAAAAAGCAATTATTTCAGATAGACTTTTAGTTACAAATAAATTTACAAGAAGTGTTTGTATGGTTTAAACAAAAAACTAATTTGTATCTACTCTTCTGAGGAAATGATGTCATCACTCCATCCTACAAACCAGAGGTAACCATCGTTATCACACATTGCCCGGTCTCCTGTCAAGTAGTAATCTCCTTTAAATACCTTGGCAGTCCTCTCAGGATCATCCTAATGATAGAAGAATAAGACATTTGAGTCTTTGTGGATGACGGCAGAGGATGGAAAAAAATACAAAAATTCAAGGTTCAAGGTTAATTTATTTTTTCACAGTGTGGTAGTCCACAGTATGGCACACTCATGACAAAAACAGTAAAAGAAGATCAAAATTGGCTAACTTAATGCCTGGCACATTTAGAGCTTATAGTTTTAACGTCAGCCTGGTTATTGTTTTCATTAATTAGCCGGTATGACCCTCCTGCATCCAGTGGCAGCTCCTTTCAATTTTCTTGTTCTATAAATATTATTTGTAGGAAAAACAGGACAAGTAGTAATGAACAAGTCGCATGTTTGAACTTATGATACAACGTAGTGCAATTTAAACACTGAAAGCTTGTTAAATTGGAAGCATGCAACATCTCAGAATTAAGCTTGCAAATCCCCACAAGCTTGCAAAATTGGTTACAAGCTTGCCGCAAGCTTACAAAATTGTTGCAAGCTTGCAACCAACTCTGCAATCTTGCAACCAACTTGGCAAGATTTAAACCATTACAATCTTTGCAAGCTTGCTGAAAATTTTGTTTGATTTTGAGGCAATCTTAATACTAAGGATTACAGGAATACAATTTCACTAAGGAGATTTTAAGAAATTGCTGCAAAACAAAAGTGTTTTATAATAAAGACTAAATTTTATGTTAAGAAAGTTGCAAAATAGATGTGATTTTAAGAAATAGATGTAAATCAAATGTGATCCAAGAAGCAAAACTTGCAAGCAATGGTCCCTTATTTACATGCACACCGGTAATGAAGAGGGTTTGTACCAATTACAAATCGTCACCTTGTAGCGAGTGAAGAGACCCACAGGGCGATGAGGTTTAACCAGTACCCCTATATCACCCTCCTCTCCTGGTGGAAGACGGTTTCCTTCATCATCCACAATGTGAACCTCATAGCCTGGGGCTGGCAACATTTGAACATTGTTGCCATTTTAAAAGATGTCTTCCATGTGAGCATACAACCACAATGTCAGAGATTCCGTACAAATCTTTTAACCTGAAAAATGAAAGTACAGAATAAATTTTAAAAGATAAAAGACCTGAGGTACTTTACAAGATCATTTAATATCCGAATGACAGTCTGTATGCGAGTACTGACTCTATTGCAGCATGATTTTTGGAAGAAATGGCAGAGGAAACAGCCCCTATTTTTGCATCCATCTTTTGGCAATCATTGGATAGTGGTGAAATTCCCAATGACTGGAGGATCGCAACCAGAAAAAGTATCGCAGTGTAGCCACCAACTACAGACCAACAACAACTGGAAAAAAGTGCCAAAAAGTCTGGACAACAGTCCAACACATTTAAATCCCAACTAATAAACCACACTGACTGAGTAAATTGTTAATAATTTTGAGTTGAACAAAGAAAAATTGACTAGAGCAGGACTTGGACCTGCGACCTCCAGATTAACATGCCGGCACTCTACCAACTGAGCTATCCAGCCCCGATGTTGGTGGTCTCCCTATTTTGTCAATATCTTTGTTCGGGGGTGCCAGTCAGAAAGCCATTTAACCTGTAACTGCAATTAGCCAGGGAACACACCCACGTTCATGATACAACCTGGAAAGCAGCAGGAGAGGTATCACCCTAAGGGTATTCAACTTTTTAATTCAAATATTAAGTAATAGGCCTAAACCACAAGGGATACCGGCTATTTGATTTATTTTAAAAATTCTGGTTTGAAACATTTATTAGAGCAGGACTTGAAACATATTTTTTTTTTCTGCTCTGTTGTAAAAGTCCACTCTTCCAGATTGACTAGTGCAGATCACATGACTTTTACTGAATCAAGAATGACCAGGTATACTTTCACATGGTTACTGGTGGATTGGTTTACAAATTTTAACTACCCTACCCTGTCATTATTTGCCACTATTACCCATGCATGCAATTGTAATAAAATATTAATAATATGCAGGTTCTTATTATATAAACACACCCAACAGGCATCTCAAAGTGCTAAATTGTTTAACACACCACAAAAAACACCCCCTCCCCCTTTTCAGCTTTCTCAACGGGGTCTAGATTGATAATAATAAACCACATTTTGTCTAGTATTTTAATAGATCTACATAATGTGAAGTTTTTTAAGTTCACACCACACACAAAATTCCATGACAACATCTGCACATGTACCAGCATAATTGTGATAGACCTTGTGTATGACTAATTGTATATATGGGATGAGCTGGTTATTGCTTTACATTTTAGGATAGTTTTTTATATATATTTTTATGAGAGATCACCGGACGGCCACCTCAACTTTGTCTGTACACCCAAACCAAACAGTGGAGTGAGCTGGTAGTGAACACCAGCCGATTTGTGTCTGCAGTTTGTATGATAACAAATCAAGGGCATGCTGCAGCTATAAGCCATTTTGAAATATGGTGGACACAATACTATATATCACACTATTAGGTTTGGGTAAATTTGTCTGTACACACCCAAACCAAACAATGCTACAGTGCGCTTCTACATACATAGTGTCCACCATACCTCAAAAAGGCTAATGTTATTAAGTGTAACAGATCGTCAAAGAGACGATTTGCACACGACAAGTTGACAACTAAATTCATAGAAAGTTTAATCTGAAAAATACTGAAGACAGAAACTGTGTCTTCTTTCAAAAAATAATCAATTGTTTTGGTGTTGAACAAAGAAAAATTGACTAGAGCGGGTTATGAACCAACGACCTCCGGTTTAACGAGCCGGCGCTCTACCAACTGAGCTATCTAGCCCTATGTTGGCGGTCTATTTGTCAATATCTTTGTTCGGGGGTGCCAGTCAGAAGCCATACAACCATTAGCTGCCATGTAGCCAGGGATCACACCCAAGTTTACGATACAATTTGGGAAGCGGCAGCCATAAGATCACCTTAGGGGATGCAACTTTTTATTTTAACAATCATAGAATAAAATATCAATTAATGAAAACAAAACAAATAAATGGCCTCTAAAGAGCCAAACACTGTCAAATAAATTAATCTAAAATGACACAGCCTTGCGGTGATGAGCGCCGCCATCTTTAACTCTGTATATGATAAGGTCAAGCATTATCAAATAAAATGAAATAAAAACTCACTAATATTACAGACTGTGATGTCTAAATCTAGGTACTTGTAGGAGCAAATACTTATTTATTCAACTAACAATTTTACCACAAGAGTCGATAATAGCAAAATGGCAAATCATGTAAAGGTGGTATACTCAGGAACTATGAAAGGATATCCATATCACTCTGAAAACATATGGAATTTTTGTTTTTCACTTTAACATTGGGACCTGCAGGACCAGCGGCTCAGTGTGATGCATGGATGTTTTTATGGGGATAGCAAAACTTCAAACCCTCTGTCTCTAGCTCTCCGTTAATTCAAGTGCATTCCATGTTTTTCTATTGACAGTTGTCTTTTGACAGTTGGTTATGCATTTGTTCACACCCGATTGAGCACTAAAGTCTAGCACTTCTGAAGTAATTGTTCACTGTTTTTGTGCAATATACAAAAGTTGTGATCTCCTTAAAGTAATTGTTTGTGCATAGAAAAAAGGGTCAGGTACAATTGCCTGCATGTCCATGAATTCAACTTTTATCCAGGGTCTATGTATTATTTATCAGCATCATAAAATTTAATGATCAACGTGACACTACCCTTAAATACTACAGTACTATATATACAGATCCAATGCTTGTGTCTTATTTATAGTATACCAGTAATTATTTTAACTCAAATGCAGTGGATGTACATGTATGGCTGATAGAACTTCAGCTGGGAATTAGTAGGCCTACAGCATTTTGATGCTGAAGAGTGTTTAAGTTGTAAAGTTCTGGAGAGTAACAAGATGGGACAGGCTGGAGGTCCTACACCAAGCCGCTGGAGGTAGGCATGGACCTTATTGTTTAAAGTAGCTTATTTATGGTTGAAGGGGAAACTAACAACTATTTAAATACATGTTACATTTCCATTTGTGTTTTACCCATACATGTTGAGTAAACACAAATAATATGAATGTTTTCCTCAATCGCGTAATTATTATGTCGCAGAGCAAACTGCATTTAGCTATCCGACACACTCAGTGGTCTAAAGTGGTAATTTGCTCTAGAATGGCAAAGGTTGTGGGTTAAAATCCCACCCGAGTAATACATGTATGCCTGTGAATTATTTTCACAGGACTTGGGAAAGTATTGAGTAGAGGCCTACAGTGCTAAACACACATCGGTGTAATAAAAATATATATTTTTATTCCCGTATGCAAGAGTGATTTCATTAAAAAACACGGCTAAATGTAACGTATGTTGTGCTATGCCTAATGTAGATGATTGCTTAACGCAAATATGGATTCTGAAATTGTGTCCATAAACAAATGTCCGCTTTAATTTCTGCAAGTTGAATATGTTTCAAAGTAAAAAACCTTCATTTCCTATACACAAGTGCTTAATCGTTTACTTTAAAGATAAATAAATTCTTTGATGTGTTCTCCTATTGCCTTTCCATTTGGCATTTGATATTCTCGGTTTATTTTCTTTCTAGCCTATTTCCTCCATCCCCTCCCTTCATCTTTTACTGCATTCTGCTTTTTAGAAGAACCCTGTTTTCACTTCTTTCTACTTGACTTCTTCTGTTACACTACTAATACTATATGTAAAGTAGAGTAAAGTATTTCTGATGTTTTGTTGGATATGTACTTTATTTTAAATCGTTCACAATGCACCCCTTGGGCTGTGACAATTCCATAATAAAAACCTTGAATGTTACTAGAGAACCAGTCATTTGCAGCCAATTTACCCATATCGATTATGGGATATCTATCCCAAAATTGAAGCCTGTGATACACAATCAAGAAACCAACAACTTGGTGGCACTTTTTTTTGGTTATGGTTATGGTTATGGTTATGGTTATGGTTATGGTTATTTTGTTGGTTAAGTTGGTTATGACAAAGTTCAAAGTGTCGCCATGTATACAAACTAAAGTGGATTAACCCATTGGGGAATTTATGTCCACAGGATTTCTTTAAAGTGTGTGTTCAAATCGAAATGGCAGTAATCGAATTCCCTAGAAAGGAGCCAGAAACCGAACACAAGGCAAAATGGCTGAAATTGCCAACACAGTACAAGCTGTGACAAAGTAACAAACCAACTTGACAATCCACCACTTCAGAAAGCAGCTCCCATTGGTTGAAAGTTGGTTAAAACAAATCCTTATTGGTCAACCTTGTTAACCAACCATGTACAAAGATACTTTTAGCAGTGCCCTGTATAACAGGTAGTGCCATGCAATCTGCATATGACTACATTTTAGAAATTGCAAATACAAATTCTAGAAAGAACTGCAGTCGAGGCATACACAAGTTTAAAGCCGACTTCCCAAATTATATTTTGGTCACAACTTAAACTTTCACAAAGGTAATTTTAAGGTAACTTTAATCGACCATGCCAATACCCAATCTGGGCTGGTTTAACTTGCAGCCGAAGGCACTGCTTGGGTGTTAAGTAAAAGCCTCATGTTGATTGGTTGGCTTCCACTGCCAATGGATCCCTCAGCTATACAAATCAATAGCTTCACAAGCAAAGACTGTTCAAATTTATGAAAACATAAAATGATCTGTTGCACACTGCTTACCAACCAAAAGGTTCTATGGGTTAATTGCCAAAAATGGTTAATGGCTTGACGTTTCGAACCTAGCAGAGTTTTTCTCCAGGAAATACTCAAGGGTCGAAACATCAGGCCATTAACTATCTTTTTGCAAATTAATGATGAACGCACACAGCATGCAACAGTACAAAGCCATTATGGGGGCCAACTAAACTGGAAACCAATCTTACCATTATTCGAGAAAGCTAACCACTGCCGCCAACTACATTTTATAAGGGTGTAATTCTAAGTAAAAGCATTTGATCATTTAAATCATCAAATCAACTTAACAAGTCAATGCTCAGATTGTCTTCAGTAATTTCTCTTCTGGGTCCACTCTGATGTTTCAGGCGTTTTAATAAACATTACTCTATACATGGTTTTCCACAACATGGAAAGTTTCAAATCCTACAGGTCTGTTGAACTTGTGAATCTTCTTGGTTTGCAGGCAGCTCCTTAAGAGGTCTTCAGCGGAATCCCCGCCCCAAGAATCAATTAGCATGGCAGAGGCAGCGAAGGCCAAGATTGATGCATCAGCCGATGAATTGCACACTCTTAGTCAGGACATCAGTCCACAGCCACAGGTGACCTTTAATGAGCACCACGCCCATGATGTCTTTACAGACTTCTTGGATAAAGAGGGGTTCAACATCGAGCATAACTTTGTTCTTGACACAGCCTTCAGGTAAATTTCCACATAACATTTCCTCCTTTCCTCTATTCAAAGATGGTTAAAAAAAAATGAAGACAAAAGTTTGTCCACACTTTATTTCTCAGGGCCACATTTGGTTGCGATGATGCAGGGCCTAATGTGTGTGTGATCTGTGAGTATGATGCTCTGCCTGGGATTGGCCATGCTTGTGGTCATAACCTGATTGCAGAATGTGGAGTAGCTGCTGGTATTGGAATCAAAGAGGCATTGGAGGCAAATGGAAATAAATATGGAAAGGTAAGTAACAAAGTTGAACACACTGACCAAACATATGATGCTGAATATTTGTAACTTTATCATATTCTCCCTTAACAGTGGTCACTGTCCAAATGCCAGGTGAAACACCTGATGACCAGCAACAATTCCCCTAATAGGATTGTACTAATTTTATTATTAGTTTATTCTGGTCATAAAACCAAGGATGCCTCAAAAGCAACTTAATCACTGTGACTCTGAGGAAACCTGTAGATAAGGGTGATTCCAATTAACCAGAAACACTGCAGGTAAATCTCTACCCTTCCACGATAAGTTAACTTTTACGTCCCATCCAAAGGACAAATCGATTATGGTACTGTGCACTAGACTGCTCAGCCACATTGCTCAAAGTCTCAACTAAACCACTTCCCGTTCAGATCTTTTATGAAATCAAACTCCATTGCAAATATATAAATAATAATTCATAGAAAACGAATCAATGAATCAATGAATCAAACCTTCAGATCTACACATTACCCAAATGTTGGAGTCCAATGGCAAGGAGAATGATCCCACTGGCTAGTGACTGAAACAAGTTATGGGAAAACGTTTTCGCCCTTTTTGCCCTTTTGGCATCTACAGGTGACTGTGTTAGGAGCACCAGCAGAAGAAGGAGGTGGGGGAAAGAAACTCCTTATGAAAGCTAATGCATTCGATGGCATCACTGTTGTTATGATGGCTCGTCCTTCTAGATACAATATCTCACGCCAAGCGTTTTTGGCACAAACAGAGTAAGGATAAGTTACATTGTTCTATTGTTAACGAACTGCATACTTCACCATTGACCGGTTCTCTGCAATTTGTATTAAACGCATACACAAGATGCAACTTTTCTTTTTGACTGCTTCTTTGAAATATGGCAGGAATTAAACATGGAGGCTTCTGTTGCCCTGGTCTTGGCCTTGGTGCCTCTACAAAAGTTAACCCTAAACTGAAGAATTTCCAAAGCAAGTGTCCTTTTCAATGGCCTTGCCCTCTTAAAGTTGAAATATCAGGCCTGATATAAAGTTCTTCACAAGAAAAAACAAGAAAACAGGTAATCCGACCTTCTCAAATTGTAAATGAATACAACCACGACAACCATATTTTTTGAAAATTTGCTTTATTCTTATTACATGTGTGACCCAGCAAATTATGCTTGACTAGGAACTTTGTCATCATGTGAGCCAAGATCTTTAGCATGTTGATAAAATGCACCTGTTTTTGATCAGCAGAGTGTGGGTTCAAGGATGCCTCATATGCAAACTAAATCACTGCAGCTCGCAAGCCTTAGGAAACCTGTAAACAAGGGTGCTTGCTGTATAATGTGAACCAGAAACACCGGGGTTAACCCCTACTCTTGCATGTTAAGTGATGGGTTCTTTTACATGCACTACCAATCCTAGTACACGAGGCCTACAGCTTCACAAAGTAATTATGAAACACCAGAGCTTGAGTCTGGTGCGATTAACCACCCGGCCATCTGCTACCACTTGCCTTTTGGCTTAAAGTGCAAGGCACTTTTGAGGATTCCTTGATTAAATTTTTAGAAAGATATAATCATAATTGATCAATTTTATATGTCAGGTTAGTGATCAAGTTTCATGGCAGAGCATCCCATGCTGCAGCTTCACCCTGGGATGGAAACAACGCTCTTGATGCAGCCGTAATGTGCTATCAGGCAATCTCTAATATGAGGCAACAGATCAAACCAGACTGCAGAATCCATGGTAAGTATAGCAATGCAAAAACATTTCACAAGTTCACATGTTCTGAAGGTTTGTTTTATTTTGCAATTTAAAAACATGCTTTTGGTATGAAAGATCTACATTTAGTCCTAATAACTTTAAAAGCAAAGCAAAGAAGTGATATTTTTTCCTCTCTTCAATATAGTGTTCCCCTGGCTAATGAATAGACAAAAGGGTAACATTTCAGACTGATGATCAAAGAAAATTCTACACAGTTTGCAATTTGACAAGAATGCAGCGCTCACACAAATTCATGATGATTTTCATCCAAAGTGTGAGTTCTCGATACAAAGGCCTAGAGGTCAATGAAAAAGTTCATAAATTACTTTAAAGTTGACACTTTTTGATTATTATTTCCTTAATGGCAAATCTTCACAGCGAGGTGGTATTATTGCCAAAAACTGAGGGAGGTGGTCACTGAAAGTAGGAAGGTGGACAGGAGAACCAGTGCTTCAAGAAAATGTGAACTTTACTATTTCAAATAACAGTTTTTCAAGAGCTGCCAAAGGAACCACTCCAAAATAACATTTGTTGAACAAGAAAATTCATTTCTACTGATTTTCTTTTTTTAAAATAGGTATTTTTACAAACGGGGGAGCTGCCCCTAACATTCTCCCAGAGGAGTCTGAACTGATGTATTACCTGCAGGCTCCGAACGAAGACAAACTTTGTGTAGTCAAGCGGAAAGTTTTAGCCTGTGCAGAAGGAGCTGCTCAAGCAGCAGAATGCAAGGTTTGTTCCAAATCCTACAAGAATTGGGAAGTCTTTCTTCACCCCCAGCCCCCCCCCCCAATTTTTTTTTTAAATAATAAGAAATCCCGAACAAACAAAAACCAATCTTCAAACAAACAGCCCCCCCCCCCAAAAAAAAAAAAAAATTATATAAATAAATACATAAATAAACACACAAGACAAGCTATAGGGCCTATAGGATCAAAGATGGATAAATTATTCCTTAACTCTGAAGTCACTTGAGTGATTAATAATGTAAATAATGAATAATTTCTTATGAAACAAAGCAAGGGTTGGAGATGGTTAGGAAGATTACTGTACAAGTTTGTTGTCAGAATTTTAAAAAGAAATTTAACAAAAATACTTTTTTTACAGTCTTGGAGATTGTAAACTACAAAAACAAGTAATCGTACAATTGATGTTTTTGTTTGGTTCGACTGTTATTATGTCTGTTTCCATCCCTTGATTATGCAGCATTAACTTTAACTAAAGACAAATAAAATGAAAATAAAAACAACTAAAAATTCCTCCTTACTCAAAATTTGTTTTTTTTATTATAGGTGGAAACTGAGTTTGGTGTATCGTACGCCAATGTTGTCACCAACGTCAGCCTGGTATCCATGTATGAGAAGCACATCCAAGAAAGCGGAGTGGCGTTAACAGAGGACAATATCAGCGTTGGGTCTTCGGATTTTGGAAATGTGTCCCATATTGTACCTTGCATCCTCCCAATGTACTCTGTGACTGACAGCGCTAATGCCTACACACCAGAATTCACTGCTGCTGCAGGTAAATGTATGGTTAGAAAAATGAAAATGAATTCTGGCCAAAGTGTTTCAGACTAGAGTCCCACTTTCCCCTGAACTTGACCTCATGTCACGACATTTCATTCAGATTCATCAAAAGTTGTATGATGTCTATTGCCTCAATCCTCCCTAGTCAACTGTGATTGTAGGAACCCTACTGCCTCAATCCTCCACAATCAACTATGATTGTAGGAACCCTACTGCCTCAATCCTCCACAATCAACTGTGATTGTAGGAACCCTACTGCCTCAATCCTCCACAATAAACTGTGATTGTAGGAACCCTACTGCCTCAATCCTCCACAATCAACTGTGATTGTAGGAACCCTACTGCCTCTATCCTCCAAAGAAATTAGGATCCCTATTGCCTCAATCTTCAAAAATCAACCACCCCGGTTGATTTAGGAGGTCTCAGGATGCTGTTTTGATTTATAAATGAGTCAATTTAATTTCTCACTGCTTTAAATTGATTATTTTGTCCTGATGAAGGTGCCCCCGAAGCTCAGGCCCCAACGTTGATTCAAGCCAAGGCTCTGGCACTGACTGCTATTGAGCTTCTCCAACCTGATGGCCAAGACAAACTCAAGAAAATCCAGCAGGAATTCAAAGAGTCCATCAGCAAGTTGACTGTCCCAGAAAATTGTTGTAATGGTGTAGAGTAAACCACTGATATAGTACATACTATGGTTTATGGTATTTTATCTAATAATGAAACCAAGTAACCCTCTGACAATAAAAGTGCAACCCGTAGGACTGAAGATATACCTGTGTAGAGAAGATTTAGAGGAAATCCCAGTTTTAGATGTGGGGGGGAAAACGAACTGGGCAAACACAATAAGGTGGGGACTGCAGGGCTCTCCCCGTGCACAAGCTAGCGTATCGGGCCGATACGCAAGAATTTCGGCCGATAGGGCCTATGCAAACAAATTTGCCGATACGCAAAAACAAAACAATGCAAAACAGTAGGGCTTTGAAAACCAAGAAAAACACTGCAAGTAGAAAACATTCAGAGGACCTTGTTTCAATTCATGGCGCTTAGGCCAAACATCCCAAATTTTTTGCCAAGAATGCCCCACAGTTTTGAAAAAACCTGGGGAGAACCCTGGACTGAAAATCCAATCCACACGCAAGGCTAAGGTCCAGAGTGGGATTTGAACCAGGATCCACACAGGTGAAAGGTAGGGCAGGAAACCACTAGGCCAGCATGTAAGTAAGAGCCATTCCAATAAATCAAACTAAAAAGACATCAAAATTGCCTGCTGTACAAAGAAGTCCTGAAAAATGAATGATGGTCTCTTCTTGGTCTAGAGTGAAACCTCCTGAACCTCCGGGGTTTAACACTGAGAGGGACTACAGACGCCTGCTTATTTTGCGGATAATTTTTAAACAATTCTTTTTAAATATTACTTGGTTTGACTAAATAACTAAATGAAGTAGCTTTAAATTTCGTGTACAATTATTATTATTATTATTAAACTGGGGTTGAACAAGAAAAATTGACTTCAGAGGGACTTGAACCTATGACCTCTGGATTAAGATGCCGGCGCTCTACCAACTGAGCTAGATCTAGCCCTACGTTGGCAGTCTCCCTATTTTGTCAATATCTTTATTTGTGGGTGCCAGTCAGAAGCCATTATTACTACTGGTTTATTTAAAAAAATGTTGATTGAAATAATGTAGATCTTGAACATAACATATAAAAACAGAAAATAGTAATATATGTTAAAGGGTGCATTGCAGTGGCACGTTTCATTAATGTAACTTGTAATGTACAATGTATGTTTGTATCCAGAGGGTCATTTGCAGAGGGGGTGGGGAATCTCAGTATCGCTGAACATATTTCTCGTTGATTGGGTGGGACTCAGGGCACTCTGCCAATGTTCATAAAAACCATCCATCAAGAGTGCCATTTGAGGATCAAAGCGTAAAGCCCGAGCAATACAATAAGCACAGACCTCAATGACGTTTTTCTGCATTTGGCATGGCTTATGTACGGATTGGCTGTTGGGTGCATTAAAAATATAATCACACTTGAACTTTGAAGTGATGTTACAGGAGTGAATAAAGACAGAACGTACGCTATCGGAGTGTTAGTCTCCTTTTTAATTTATGTTCATCAAGTAGGCCTTAATCTTGAGAATTGTAGGTTACAACTTAACTTTCTGGAGAGCTAATCTATCTTAAATGTAGCTCAAACAAAATTATTCTCAAAAATAATAGGCAAATGATTAACCTAGTTACTGTACAAACATGTGTTATTGTTTGTTTGTTGGTTTTATTTCTCCCAATGGCCTGGGGAAGTGACATCATCTTGAATCATGTGATCGCGTCAGTTATCAATATTAAAACCCTCTTGGCATGAGCCCCCACCCCCCCTTGGACCTTGGACAGTCCAAACATCGCTGTCCTTTCACACAAGTGCATTTTGTAAAATTTTGCAAGGGACACCTGCTAAGTAAAAGTAAAACAGCTGTCGTGTGAAAATGGCTATATTCTCACTGTTTCCACTGACTTTCGCTGAGTGGAATAAACTACCACTGTACCAGCAGCATACAAATAGTGAAATAGACGACACAACAAATTAAAGTGGACTTGTCCTTGCATTAGCCTAAGGAAGTGCCTACATGTTTACATCAGATTTGAAGAGATTATGCACAACTCACCAGGAATCAGAACCAGCTCCATGATGGTAGGACGGAATTAGTGTGCCACGGAGGCACTTTAGTACCTCCATGACCTCCATAACCTCCATAACCTCCATGATCAGATTAAAAAACCGGTGTGAAGTTGGTTTCACGTTCGACATTGGACATTGGACATTCGAATGTCAAACAGGAATCAGTTCCTCGTTCGACATTCACATTGTATTTACGCACAAAACCAAATGGAACTGTGTTGCAGGACGAAAGGTTTCGATTCCGACTTTTGAATGGTCAAAAATGATTAAAAAAGTGTTCGCCAACCATCAATCTTCATCAATCTTCACACTCACGGGTCACAGTTGAGTGGATTTTGTTTTGTTCACGTGATATGTCAGGTGATTGTACATTACAATACAACTGTGCACGTCACCCATTGACGTCACCATTAAACTTTCGACAAGTCGCACCAGACTATCACAGTCGTAGAAAAAAGCGCTCACTCAATGTCTGATACCCAGACTTAAATTTACTCGTTTATTTATTTTTTTAACTACATGAACTAAAAAACACTATTCACAAGTATTAAACATTACAACAAAGGTACTCGACTTCGATCCCGATTTGACTGGGTTGGTAGTTCGTCCTTGACCTTAGCTCCCCTCTCAGTCTATGGTCTCAGTCACGGCTAGACTCACCCAGAGCGATCTAGTGCAAAAATCTGAATCTCTGACGGCGGGTAAGATTAGAAAACATAACATTTAAAATCGGACTTATTTATAAATACCGGTCGTACTTATTTATGGAATATTTACTATTAATAGTAATAATACTATACTATTTTTTTAGTTTATTGACTAAATCAGACTTGGTTACATACAATGGATCGGCCTAGCCCCACTCTCATGACTTTTTGTGTACCTGGCCCACCGAATTCCTTGGCTGTATCGTATGGCACTCTCGTACTAGTATAAGACCGATGTTAAAACTAACTAAAGAGAGCCATAACAGCCGAAAAAGGTGTGGTGGACTAATCGTAACCCCACTGACTGTGCTGACTGTCCTATCCAGTGGCTTGTATTTAAATTGTACAACCTCGCCACAGCAGCCAACCACAATAACGTAATTTGTGTCAAGTTGAGTGTAACTGTTACGATGGTTAACTATATTAACTGACACTGTCACAGTGTACTTTAAGTAGCTATGTTACAGTAAAAATTTCTTTTTATCAAATATATTAAAATTTTACATCAAATTAAAGGTCTCCTCAGGAGAAATTCAATGGTGCAAATCCCACTGTCATGGGTGCTTTCGTTAATGAGTTATGCCTTCCAAATGACAACAACCACGCGGCACCCTTCTGGCCGCCGACTGAGGTACAGAAATTGTTAAATTAAGACCACCCACACTACTAAAGCTTACCAGCCCTATCCCTATAGCGCACTCAAAGGTTCAAAAAATGAGATTTTACCGAGTACTTGGTTTAATTAAAACCTCCGTAAATTGCATGCGCGACCTCGCGCTGGAACAAAATCCAACTTTTCATACTCAAAAATGGACAAGGATTAAACTGATATAGGTTTGACAGCATACCCCACCGTCGCTGAATGTATACATTCCTTTAAAATGGGAAATTTAGTCAAAATTTGGCCCAAAATGGTAAAAAAATACATAAAAACCTTATTTCTTCACCGATTGAGACGGGAAAAAAGCACCGTAACCTTCCTAATCCTCTTTCTATCAATAGATGGCGTTATTTTGGGGGTAGAAGTCAAGAGAGGCAGTATTTATTGAAAAACGGTGACCACATTTTTCTTTCAAAAAAGTTCAAAAATGGCTGCGCTCGCGGTAGTCGCGTCGGTGACCATGCTCTGAATCTTTTTGATGCTTGAAAAAGTGAGGTAAATTTGTGCCTTTTTTCAAAAGGATTATGAAAGAAGAGAGTTTTATTGACCTACAGGAGTAATTTGAAGCTCAGACAGCATGTTAGGTCGAAGTAACATTAATTTGAAAACCTCTTTTTTGTGTGCGGCCAGAATAGAAAATGTCAATATCGCGCGACCTCTAACATAGCTACTTTAAGTTGCTTTTTATAGTGGCTCCTTTGGTCACCGACATTGGGACTATCAAGGGTTACGATTATCGCACGTTTGTTGTTGAGTTAGCCATGGACACATCAGAGATCGATGGCGTGTGGCGTGTCGTGGCCGAGCGATTAAGAGCACCGAACTCAAGTTCTGTTGCTTCTGTTCAGAAGAGTGTAGGTTCGAGACCCGGTCGTGGCACTTGTGTCCTTAAGCAAGACACTTAACCATAATTGCTTCGTCCTTCGGATGGGACGTTAAGCCGTAGGCCCCATGTGTACCATCCATGCACGTAAAAGACCCCAGTACACACTTGTTGCTAAGAGAAGGGGTTCGCCCCGGTGTGTCTGGCAGTGCGTTTATCTTCAATCATTTGAAGGCTGCACTCAAAAGGAAGAAGAAGAAGAAGATCAGACAGTGTGCTTGCCTTGGTCTTGAATTAATTTGTTATCACCTGAAAAAGTGATTTTTTTAAAGGATCGTATTTTGATTAAACTAAGTGTGCTTCATTGACAAACTGTGTAGATATTAACAACTGTTTTTAGTTCTATTGTGGGGGGTCCTGAATATGATCATGAGGGGTTGTATTTTCGTGGGGGTCTTTTAACGTCATTGCGTGCAATGTTAACAACCCCAAGGCCAAGAGAAGAAGTAACGTTTCCTACTTGACAAGCATCAAAGGTAATGCTCCGATAAAGGACCGAACCGTAATGAAAAGTACAATTTTTTTTGTATTTTTCTCTGCCTGTTCTACAAACAAGGTACAAAAATATTGTTCAGGCCATAATCCAGCCCCTTCGAAAGTTTTAACTTAATTCAAATCATGTGACTCAACTTACGGTAGAGCATTCTGGGAAGAAAAAAATATGGAGGCCTAGAGAAGCCATGTACCTTGTAATTGTCTCACTTCCTAGAAAAAGCATTGTACCCCCAATTTGAGGGCCTCATATAGGAGGGATGACTTAACCATGGTACAGTGAACATCTGTGAAAACCTATTTTAATAAAGGAATAAAAGACTGACAAGGTCTTATGGCCGCTTAAAACTGTCCGTGTCCTGGCTGTGCGATAAAGGACCGAGCCGTAGTCATCAGAGATTTACACATGGTTGATTGCAAGTTCACTAGGTTAGTTACTTCCTATCTTGAAAAGAAACATTTGTCAAATTTGTAAATCTTTCTTTTAAAATGTTCTCAGTTTGAGGAAGCGATTTGAATCCTAATTGTCATCATGGCAGAGGCAGCCAAAGCCAAGATTGATGCATCAGCTGAAGACTTAAACGCACTCAGTCAAGACATCTGGTCACACCCAGAGCTGAACTTCAATGAGCATCACGCCCATGAGGTTCTTACAGACTACTTGGAGAAAGAAGGTTTCAAAGTTGAACGCAAGTTCGTGCTAGATACAGCATTCAGGTAATAATTGTTACAATTTGTCCAGGGCATTAGATCATGAAGGAGGATTGTGAAGGATAACTTGGGGGGAATAAATGACAATTTTCCTATTTTTGCATAATCAAAATATTATCACGGTAAACACTAACCGATTGGTTTACGCTAACCATGAAGTAGAACTTGATGATACATATTTTGATTGAAGTTTAAATAGAATATCAAAAGATCACAAACATTTGTATATACAAATTCATCATACTTCCGTGAACAGTATTTAGAGGGTAGGGCAAGTTGTATTATAAACAAGAATTTAATTTATTTAACTGTTAATACTACACTGTTAATATTACCTGATTGTAGTTTACAGTCAGATAACATTACGGGGTTGTTTGAATAAGACTGGAATGGACAGTTTCACTTCTGTTCATGACTCTTAAAGGGAATACACAATCTGAGAGACGTTACTGTCAGTAACGCTTCTCAGATTCAAATTTTGGGGGATAAAAACTGATATCTTTTTCCATAACCGCAGTACTTCGAAGTGAAAAGTTTCTCAAAATGCATTATACTATCCAAAGCTGCTGTACTTCTTACCAATTAAGTTTTTATTGCCATTAATTTTCAGATTCATTACCAAACTTATACAGACCCTTTAAATGCTCAAACAAGTCCCTTTTTTCACCTTAAATTGTTTATTTTCATATTTTTGTAATCAAAATCCCAGGGCCACATTTGGTTGCGATGATGCAGGGCCTAATGTGTGTGTGATCTGTGAGTATGATGCCCTGCCTGGGATTGGCCATGCTTGTGGTCATAACCTGATTGCAGAATGTGGAGTAGCTGCTGGTATTGGAATCAAAGCGTCATTGGAGGCAAATGGAAATAAATATGGAAAGGTAAAAGTTTGCAATCTAAAATAATAACAATTAATAAAGTGTACATTAGTGTGATTTTCAAGCCAAATAGGCTCGTCAAAGTGCCTTACACTATTACTACCCATGGGCCCAATTTCATAGCCAAGCACAAAAACAATGTTGGTTACCAGAAATAGGTTACCAGCCAAAATACCATTTCACATAATACCAGCTGTACAAACAAAAGAAACCCATGTACCAAATGCTAGCCTAGAAGGTTTGGCACTTTGTGGAAGTCTGTGGTACCTGTGTGTAGGAGTACATTAAACCAAGGTTTGGCCTACAAATTGTACTGTGATTTTTCATCAGGTAACAGTGCTAGGAACTCCAGCAGAGGAAGGGGGTGGGGGCAAGAAGTACTTGATCAAGGCCAATGTCTTTGATGACATTGCTGTGGCCATGATGTGTCATCCCTACAGATACAACGTGCCACGCCCAATTGCTCTGTCAATAATTTCGTAAGAATTTCATTTAATCATGTAATAACATGTCTGTAAATTTTAAATGCATCCATACCCTGTCCAAATTAAAAGAAACAAAATCTTGAAGATGTCAAATACTTTTCCAGGAAATTGTTATCAGTCTCGCCTTAATATCAAGCTTCAAACTTTCAGATTAAACTTTGTGAATTTGATGGTCACCAACAGTTGTTAACTTAAAGTGAAAATAACTTTTTCAAGAACATGGTATAATATAACCCCTTTGCCTATCATGTTTGTTCATTACATTTCATTACACTTTAAGTTGAATTTAAGTTGGATAAACTAAATTGTAACGCTAGTATAATGACAGAAACATTTTTACTGACTTAGCATTTGGTGAAGTTCCTTAGTGCCATACTCACTTTGTTATCAATGAGAGTAGATTTATTTATTTTTTGTGAAATCTGTTTAGATTGAAAATCAAGTTTCATGGCAGAGCATCCCATGCTGCAGCTTCACCCTGGGATGGAAACAACGCTCTTGATGCAGCCGTAATGTGCTATCAGGCAATCTCTAATATGAGGCAACAGATCAAACCAGACTGCAGAGTCCATGGTAATTGAAATATTTGTGACGTGTAACTTCCCCGGACGCACGGAGTTAGCAAAAGGGGTGTGTGGGTGTCTTTTGGTCACCCTGATTGAATCTGGACACCTACATGTGCTATCTGATACTAGAAAAAAATATACTAGGGATTTAGCTGTTGCAAACTGCTTACCAACCAAAATAATGTATGGTATAAATGCAAACAAAGGTTAATGGCCTCACGTTTGGACCCTAGTCAAGTCTTTGCTCTAAGGCTAAATGACAACACAACACACATATACAAGTATGTTAAAGTGACAGTCGGGTAGACCTGACTGCTTCCTTGGTGGAATAGAAAGGAGTGAATAGAAAGGAGCAGAATGCAGTCAGAAGAAGCATAAGATAAACACAGTAAAGTAGTCAGCAAGGAGATAAAGGGGATTGGCTAAAGATGGAAGTGGCTGGTGTAACCACAAAGAAAGCTGGTAACCAAAAAGACAAAGTCAAAGACGGGAAAAGGAGAACAATTTTAAATTTACAACAAAATTAAGATCGTAAT
Organism: Plazaster borealis; assembly: GCA_021014325.1. Lineage (NCBI taxonomy): Eukaryota > Metazoa > Echinodermata > Asteroidea > Forcipulatida > Labidiasteridae > Plazaster > Plazaster borealis. The sequence continues at coordinate 28,511,811 of CM037475.1, forward strand.
TCCAAATTGTTGACCCTTGTGGGAGTGCTTGGCCTGGCACCGGACTCAAGTTCTGGTGTTGTTGAAGTGTGGGTTGGGTCCTGATCATGACATTTGCCCTTGAGCAAGACACTTTTACCATAATTAGCTTTGTCCTTGGGATTGGACGTGAAGCTTCAGTGTTGCTTGTTAAGTACAAAAATTACTTTGATAATTAAAATTTTGTAAATTTACAATATTAAAAACATCAAATGTGTGCAGAAAACATATAAACTAAATAATAAACAAGTCAACAAAAAATGAGTTGTATTTTTATGTTACTTTATTCCTTGCAATATGTTTCTTATCAAATTTTTTTTCAATCCAGGGATTTTCTCGAATGGCGGTGCCGCCCCAAATATAATTCCTGAGGAAGCAGAATTAACATATTCCTTACGAGCTCCGAATGAGGAGGAACTTGCTATTGTGAAGCGTAAGGTTCTAGCATGTGCAGAGGGTGCTGCTGTTGCATCAGAATGCAAGGTTAGTCTAATAGTTTGTACTGTGATTCCTTGTTAACCCTCCTACTCTGGTAACAACTTTCAGCAAGTTCACCAACCATTCAAAGCAATTCAACTGCAGGGGTTGTGTATGGTGGGTTAGCTGTGCACAGAACTAACTGTGCATATGTGTGTACTGTGTATGCATTCACCACATGAAATCATATTGCAAGCTGGCCGAGTTTATCTGTCATTCAAAACCACAGTGGATGATATTGAATGGTTAGACAGTAGGATGGCTGACTTTGAACTGTGCAGATGCATTCATCATGTGCAGGCTGACATATAGTCTGTCATTCAAACTACAATAGATTATATTGAAAGGTCAGACAGTAGGAGGGTTAAAAATGCTGAACAAATGTGTTTTATTATCATTGTTACTTGCTATTATGTGAACTACTTGATGTGATGTTTTATATAAATCAAGAGTAGTGAATTGCAGTGTTGTATTTGCAATTCATTTTTCCCTTTGAAAAGAACACTTCCAGAAAACATTGAGAATGTTTATGGACAAAGTTCTAACGAGTGACGAAGCCAGGAGTAAGTTTACAGAAGAATTTGGGTTTGTAATTAACTACAATTTTTTTCAATTTTACTAGATGCGTAGGTGATCAAGTATTGACAAAGTGTATGTAGTTATATGTTTAATGACCCCCCCGCCCTGCATATTTCCCTACCTACAGGTTAGGGCAAACAATATAAATATACCTGTTAAAGCGTGCCATGGTCTAATGCACCAGTCTCAGGTTCGGTTGCTAAAAAGTCATTTGGGTGTGGGTTAGTATGCTGGTCATTACACTTAGGAGTAAATGGGCACCTGTGAGGGCAGAGATGGTTCTTGTGATTGATTTAGGAAGCTGAGAGGGTTAAGGAATAAAATAAATGGCCCTTCTTTTAAACCCAATTAAGATGCTCTTTCTAGCACCTTAAAAACAATATTCTATAGCTGTTTCTAATAACTGTCTTGGCATTATTAATTATTCTTTGGTATGCGGACACTGGTGTTACAGAAATGCTCAATTTAACTTGATTTGTAATAATAATAATATCGAGCATTTTAATACACTCTACTTTGTAAACAAAAACACAGTGCTACCAATAAGTGAATCGGAAGGAAAAACACAGAATAATAACAAATGATTATTTAAGGAAAAGGTAGGTTTGAGTAGTTTTTTAATTGTACAATAGAGCTACATGTAGCTGACTTAATGTGTGTGGTATTGTTTGATTCTTTAGCAGCAAAGACCGAATGTTCAGTCTCCAGCACAATAGTGAGTTCTTGGGTTTTTTAAACCGAAAGGATCCAAATTGGAGCGGAGATTATGTCGAGATGGTTGATGTCATTGAAGACACTTTATGATGTCATCTGGTGACTGTATCATGAATGTTTTATAAACAAGTAAAATTACCTTGAAATGAGTACTTTGCTGAACAGGTAGCCAGTGGAGAGATTTCATTAGCAGAATTGGGTCATAATGGCACTCTGCTTGGAAGGTAATGCGTGCCACCCAGTAACTTTCAACAGTAAACTTGAAATGAGCTTTCGATGAAGTGAAACATATTACACTGACCTCTGTTTTCGTTGACTTCGTTTTCTTGTTGGCTTAGATTGATGTTGCTGTTGTGATGAGTTATGCTAACATCATTCAAAATGGTGGCCTAGCCTCGGCGTATGAGGCATATTTGAGTGATTTTGGAGTGGAGCTCTGTACTGACTATAATGAGGTGTCCAGGGGGGGTGGCTCAACGGACTTTGGCAATGTGTCATACACAGTGCCAGGGATACATCCATTCTACAGTATTATGACAAAAGCTATGAATCACACTCATGATTTCACTGCTGCCTCAGGTACAACGAAATGCTCTAGAAGACTGCCTTCAGCTTGAAGTCATGCCATTGCTTCATTGCATCAGTATATATTTGTTGGCTTTTCATTCATTCTCAACCACTTCACGTCGGATGACAAGTATACTGGCTTACTTTGGCCGAGGTGTTGCAATTTGCAGTGAATGCAAGCTCATATTTTCTTTAAAGAGTACTACAAATCCCGGTGCTTATTATGAGAACATTTATTGTCTTTCCTTTGTCCAGTCAGGGTTTCATTGTGATCACAATATTTTCAAAAGAAAATGATTACTCTGGAAGCTCCAAAAAGTTTCGTAAAAATAATACTGTGCAGAGGCACAGAAAATGTTTTTGAATACAGACTTGAAGTGGTTGATGAAGAGCTAAAACTAACTTTTCCTCAACCTCAAGCACTATGAGCATCCAACAATAAAACAATCTGTGGCATTATTTTTGTTTTAACTGTAATTAGGTTGAAACCGAAGATATGGTTACCTACGCGAATATCTTGACCAACGTTGCTCTTGTATCCATATATGAGAAGTATGCAAAGGAGTATGGACTGGAGCTAGAGTACAATGTCAACCATGTAGGGTCGACTGATTTCGGCAACACTTCATATGTGGTCCCTGGGATACATCCGATGTTCTATTTAACGGACAAGGCCAACGTTCATACACATGAGTTTCAGGGTGTGGCAGGTACACAACATGAACACTGTCATGGAACCATAGAAATAGCAACCGGAGAACGCTGAGTGAGATTATCACCAACTCTGTTGTGAGACACTGTTTTTACGCGTGTATGGCAAAACATTATAATGTGAAACATCTGTATGGTAAGTGTATGGCAAAATTTGCCATACAGACAATCCATCATTTAAATCGACCAATAAAAAAAAGCAAAGAAAGCTCTATAATAATAAGACGAAGAAGAAGAAAACCCCCAATATTTAAGTGAAAAAGTTCTTGTGGTAGTTGGAGCACTTGGCACCATTCTGAAAGCAATGGGGAAACATCTATATCATCTTTTTGGGAACAGCAAAAGACCCTTGAGATCTAAGGCTACGGGACATGGCCCGACTCGAGGAGTTACCGGCACAAATCTTCCTTTTTGATGATAAATAATTTTGATAATAAATAATAATAATAATAAAAATAAACAGCTTTTAAGTAGCGCCTTAAACATCATCATGGTCTCAAAGTGCTTTACAAAGAACGTTAATACAAAGTACAAAATGAGATAAAAACACAAGAAAGCAGCAGACACAACTGTGGACTACTGGAATAAATGAGTTTTCATCAGAGATCTGAACTGGTTTTCAGATTCTGTGGTTTATATGTGGTTTTCTAGGCACGTTGCCATTTTGCCATACACGAGTGTGTTGTGGTATCGATACGTAGGACACAGAGTGCGGTCAAGCTCAGCATTTTCTGGGTGTATTTCTATGGATGAACACAAACCATTGGTACACTTTTTACATGGATGCCATCACGGACAGAAGAGTAGAAATTCCCCGATGACAAAGTCACTTTTCTGGATAAATGATTTGCAGATAATTTGAAATTACAAAATGATTCCTCAAGAAGGTTTAACCATGATTGTATGTAACGTTATTACAGAGGGGCCAGCTCAAAGGTCAAATTCAGTTTTGTAATCCACTCATTTTCCAATGGATAGAGTGACTGTCCTTATCTAAATAGGGGACAATTTACAAGTCTCTAACCTCACATTAAAATGGTGTAACATGCACTGTGTTTGATACCCTTCAAGTGCAATTTCTGTCAAAATACAAAAACATTTACGAAATGAAGACGAGCAGAGTAAACCGTTCGAAACATTGAGACCACACCGGTTCTTTTCAGAGCCGACACTCCTCCAAAAGAGGTTTTACACATTTTCAGTTCACTCCTGAATTCTTATGATGTTCAATTCAAACGTCATTGAATCTGACCTTTTGACTGGCGCAGAAATTCCTCATTGTAATGTGCAGACCATATTGGTTTTTTATGTCTGATGACATCATGTTTCAAATTTCGCTCTGAAAGAGTATCAAATAAAATGACATTTTACTCCACTTTAACGTGAGGTTAGACACTTGTAACTTTTTCCCCACTTTCATGAGGACTCTATTAGAAAATAAGTGCATCACTAAAATCAATTTGACCTCTTTAATATAATCAAAATTGATTCATTGCATTACATACATCTTTGCTTTGCATCTTTGCCATCGCACCTTCGCCTTTGCATCTTTGCCTTTTCACCCTTCCTTGCTTGCTTGCTTTCTACAAATGAGTGTTGATTTTAAAAGTGGTGTGAAAGTGTTACTGCTCCTCCGATTCCTTTCAGAGCCGCAATATAATATTGTTAAAATATATCCACCCACACCACACTTCCCACTAGGTAAATAAAAAAAATATGCTTATCATACATTTGCCCAAATAACTTTTGCTAACTGCATAGATCAGCATATTTTTAACTTAGAATCAATGAAATTTACCCATCCTTTTTAGTCTGTCAACCTTCATGAATTCGTTCAACATAACTCTGCATCCCAAAGTTTTAGACTGTGATAAGATTGGTATGCATGGGCCTGTGTCAATCTTGGCTATACTAACGGATGGTGTGGCAATGTACGCAATGCTACATGTACATAGTACACGTGTAGGTCGCTCATGCTGTGGGTTAGTTAAGGTCTAAGTAATGACTCCAAGCCAGTTGTGCTTAGTTTTCATCCGAGATTCAAACTACCCATCGGGAAGAGTGCTCATATTTCCAAAAGTATGAAACTAAAATCTTGATTTGTTTCCACAGGTTTCCTCCGCATAATAGATGCTCCAATTTCAAAAAGGAATTTGTATGGATGCACAAAATATATAATAGAATAGAATATCAATTAAAACACCTTAACAAAACTGATTATTTGTCTCCACAGATTTCATACTGGAATTTAAGTTGGGGGGGGGGAGACCCAAGGTTGATCTTAATGCCATGTATTCCCTTTCATTAGGTGGAGTATGAAACGTCCTTCGCGTATGCCAACCTAGTGTCCAATGATGGTCTTGCATCCATGTATGAAGACTGGGCACGCTCTCTTAGTGTCGAGATTAACACAGATGACAAATTTAGGAGAGGGGGATCAACTGATATGGGAAATGTCTCCTATGTTGTGCCAAGTATTCAACCTAAATTTGCTGTTGGACAAGGGGAAGGGTCCATTCATACCAGATCTTTCACAGTCTTTGCAGGTACATTAAGCACCCCCCAATCTAGTCAGTCATTTGTGAGTTAGATTTGAATAATAACTGGTACAACGACTTGCTTATAGTCACAGGTGACAGCTTAAAGGCACTGAACACGTTTGGTAATTGTCAAAGACCAGTGTTCTCACTTGGTGTATCCCAACATATGCATAAAATAACAAGCCTGTGAAAATTTGGGCTCAATTGGTCAACGAAGTTGCAAGAAAATACACCCTTGTTGTACAAATTTGTGTGCTTTCAGATAGGAATAAAAGGCTTCTTGCAAGAAGTCTTTTATTATTTTAGTGAGAAATTACCTCTTTCTCAAAAACTACGTTACTTCAGAGGAGTCGTTTCTCACAATGTTTTATACTATCAACAGCTCTCTGTTGCTCGTTACCAAGTCAGTTTTTATGCTAATGTATATTTTGAGTAATTATCAACAACATGTACAGTGCCTTTAAATTTGAAGAGACGGTCACACTCATACAGAATTCCGAATGAATGTGTTTGGCAAAATGATGCTTTGTCCATCTGGAAGTTGCTATACAAATACTTGCCCCTAACCATGTGATGTAGAAACTCTGTCTTTAGTTTAGGGAATCCAATTTGAGTGTTCATGTGACCAATCAAGTCAATGTACTAGATTTTATTCAAAATTGAACTAGCAAATGGCTGATTGTAGCAATCTTAAAAATTATAGATTGTAAAACAAAAAAAAGTTAATTTCTTCCAATATTGAAATTCACCACCAATGTTTTCCCGAAAATTGTAAGATTTAAGGCAGATAAAGTTCTCAAAGAAAAGGGTTTGAATGACAGTTATTATAACTTGATTGATCCCTAAAGTAGTTAGCTTATAAGATCACAAACTTAATCCCTGAATTACCATGGCTCAAATGCTTATATGCATACATCTTTGTTTCACTTCTACTTCACTTCTGCTGTGTTTTTTCCTCTCACAGATGCAATTCTTTTTACAACAATTTCATTTATTTTGACTTAAATAATTATTTTAAGCTCAGATAAAATCATCAGTTAAGTTCAGAGCGTATACAATTCTATAAATACAATACTTGATTATGCTGCAGGTGATGCTGATCATGATTTTGCAAAATGTTGGTTATTTAGCACAAATAAATGCTGCTCATTTGCCCCTTGCATATCATGTCCATTTGGCTCTGGTTAACATAAAGTTAATGCATGAACAGTTCACAAACTTTGCATGTAATGTGATCCTAAAACTGCATGTATAAGGTGGCTGCATGATGTGCAAAGGTTGTACACATTTTTCCACTACTTTCTTGAACTGAATCAGTTTTTTAAATTTTGTCCTGATGAAGGTGCCCCTGAAGCTCAGGCCCCGACGTTGATTCAAGCCAAGGCTCTGGCACTGACTGCTATTGAGCTTCTCCAACCTGATGGCCAAGACAAACTCAAGAAAATCCAGCAGGAATTCAAAGAGTCCATCAGCAAGTTGACTGTCCCAGAATAATTTTGGAACTTGACTGTGTTCCTTAGATAGGAGTCATCAAAATTATGGATGTCTCATGTTTAAAGAAAGAGTGATATCTATCTATATCTCATCTGGGTCCTGGTCATGGATCATATTGCTTAGTCCTTTGGATGGGACGTAAATATAGGTCTTGTGTTTTGAGTAATGCACGTTAAAGAACAACTCACTGATACACTTATCATTAAAGGATATGTGCCGTTACTACATTGTCCATGTGCCATGTAAAAGTTTATGAATAAATAATAAACCAACCAAAAATATATTGGTTACACCCCCGTTTTCATATTTTTTTCCCAATTTGTGTAATTTAAAATAATGATCTCTGTGATTGTCCCCCAAAATATGCCTGGTTTATGATGTACTACATGTGATGTCACTGGTGGAACAAGAAATGTTGAGAAATGCTTTTACTACCACATCAGTACATGTATGGTAGCAATTAAATTCAGGCGTTATAATTGTGTTCCTTGTTTACCAGTGACATCACAAGCAAGGTCTGTTTTTGTTTGCGTTCCAAGAGAGCATTATTTAAGATAAAATCAATTCAAAAAAAATATATAAAGGGGAAATTAACCAGTATCATTTATCTGGTATGTTTGCTGCCATGTAGGGCTCCAAAGTCTGCCATTAATATGAATTCAACACGCAGTGAATGGAATTAAGCCACATTTCATTGTAGTCATGGTATTATTGTTACTTTACACAAAAGATTTACCTTATTAAGAATGATGTGCCATAAACCAACTGATATCACAGAATATAGAGTAGACCATTAAATGGTTGAATATCTCTGAGTCTTAGCATGTCACACTACCCGTGGACACCAAGGACTCTAGCCATAGGGTGTGATGACCGATGACGTCCTTGGTTCACTTTTGTGAAGATATATACCATAACAATAACCTGTGAAAATTTCATTTCAAAAGGTGGTAGTGTTTTTGAGCTGAAAATCTGGAGCGGTTATGTCGATGCAGGAAGAAGAATCTGCATTGGAATACACAATCTGAGAAACCTTTCTGACAGAAAAGCTTCTTAGATTCAAATTTGTTTTGATAAAAACTGATATCTGAAATGTTTCTCAAAATGCTTTATACTAACAGTAGCTGCTGTACTTTACCAAGTAAGTTTTTATTGCCATTAATTTTATTAGTAATTACCAAACGTATAGAAACCCTTTAAGTTCAAACAATGGGAGAATATGGAGAAGTCCTTGATATACCTGGTTGACAAACAAGTGAACGAGCAGCTAGTCTTAATTATCATGAACTGCACATTTATTAAAGGAACCACATAAAGCATCCTCACTTAAACACAACATTTGTGCAACATTTTGGGCTACAAAAACCAACAAACTTGAAAATATAATTCCACAGATTATCAGTTGTAGAGATTAGACCCTATTTCAAGACTGAAGTAATTCATTCAGGTTGAATTCAGTAAACGAAATCTGGCTTCTACCAGTTTGAAAAAAGACAAAAAGTCGCCATTTTTCTATTTCTTACACGAGCACATGATCAATATGCAAATTAGGTCTCCTATGTTTACCGAGCAGTGTGTACGTGGCAATGACAGCACATACATGTAGGCAATAAAGCCAACAAAATTTTAACCAAAACATTCTGTCTGAAAAAAGGAGAATTAAGAACTAAAGTTAATATACATGTATCTTCCTAATGTCATTGTCTCCGTAAGTCATCATTACTCTTCCCTAAATTGCCATTTTGTTTCTATACAAATAAATATTTTAACATAAATGTTGAATAATTTGTGTTAATTATATGCATTTCTTTTCACAGCTCACAAATACATAAGTATTTGCAACTGAAATATGCGTTAGATAATTATTGAATATACAACTTGATATTTTGTACCTAAATAGAGAAAATTCCACATTATTGTAATCTGTTCATGATTAAGTTTGAGTAAATCACATAATCCTTACAGAATATCAACATTTCTCATTCACAAATTAATGTAAATAAATTTGACAAAATGCTGAGAGTGTCATCAATTTATGTCCCACAAAGAAGGTCACAATACCGTTCTATGCTTTGTGGATGAATGACCTAATTAACATATTTAGCAAAACCTTATAATGACATATTCTATTTTGTGTGTGCAAAAAATTACATTAAATATTCTGAAACAATATTACTCAGATGGGCAAGAAATTTTATTTTGTTTTCTCCTAGGACTCTAAAAGCACAGAGTGTATAGACCATGTAACATCATGTTTACAAAAAGAGCCACAGAGCCTGGAGTTCCTGCAGGCATAATTTGTACACAGCGCAACAGAGGAAAACATAATCTTACATTTTATAAAGATTGCACTGTATGATTTTCACAACTTTGCCGACCACCACTATTTCTTTGAAAACGTTTATACCTTATTTGTTTGTTTGATTGGTCAATAATGAATGTATTTACTATCACTCATACAAGTTGCTCAAGAAGACCTTTTTTTTAAAGGGGAAACAAGTCCAACATTCAGTAAAAAATGGAGGATGTAAAATTCAATCGAAACTTAAACACCAATTTTGTTTGCTTTAACTTTGTATGCTAATTAAATCATCGCTCACAACACCCAAGTTACAGGTGGAAACCTTGGACCTTATGAACAAAAGACGTTAATAATTAAAGATGAAACTATACTGTATCAAACAAACCAATGCAAACCTATTTGCAATCCCTGGCTGGCACAGATTAAAGCAAAATGAATGAGTATTTGTAAAAATTTAGAAAGACCTTCACTAAAGCATTAAAATGATTAAGTAAAACTTACTCTGGTTTGGCGCTAGCATGCAGTGCACCTATACAAAATACTCTTATCAATCCAATGTGCTGAGCCTTCAGTCCTCCACACATGATGTTACCTGGTCACAACCATATTGACCAATTCACCATAGCCTAGCATTCCCTGGCCAGAGCTATCAAACTAAGAACTTTTGGAATGTTACTGAATGGGGGAGTATTTCTTTATAACTGGGCCATGTTGAATGTGAATGATGTAACTAAACAATAGGAATTGGGCTCAGTGGGTTTTACCAATAGAATGTACAACTAATGATCCACTGAATAACTGGAATAAATTTGATAAAAAGAATCCTACTTGAAAATCAAATAAATGTCTACCCCCACAAGTCACTGACTTGGACTTGCCCGTATCCCCACGAGGGAGGAAACTGTACTCAGGACCAAACCATTCGTGAAAATAGGTATTCACAATACATTATAACAAAAATTTTTGATTTGTTAGTGTTAGTGTATTTACTATTGCAAATGTAACGGGTGCGATGCAAACCCCCGTCTTTTTTTTTTATAAACATTCTCTTATGACCAGTGTAGTATCTTGCCTGCCAGGAAATGCCCTGGAATGCACAAGGTCACTCTTTTTGTAAACAAAGTGACATGGTCTATTGACTCAATTCACTTGACGTCATCATTACAATTAAAACCATTTTATGTGTAGGGGTCTATAAGTTATAGTTCCTATCCCTAAAATGCAAATAAGCTTGACTCTTGTTACTTGGCAACAAGTTTGTGGTTTTCTGGCTTACATAGCAACTCAAATCAAGTCAAGTCATGGGTTTGATTCTGGCCTCGGATACGGAGGTTCTATTTCACGCTCTATACAATACTTTTGACTAACTCTGGGAAGGATGAAAACTAAAACTAATATACAGGATGTATATATTAACAAGATTCCTTTGTACAAGTAAACGTAATATCATAATATACATATATTGTGTGTTAATTCTGAAAAGTAATAATGTATGTACCTTATATATTCTGTTAGTGTGAAATAAATGTCAATGTCAATTCAAAAAAAAAAAAAAAAATATTGTTTTAATTAAATGTACAAAATAATGTAGGACACACATTGTCAATCTTTAATTTGAAGTATATAAATCTATTTTGGAAAATAATCAATCATTAAAAAATAGTGTCAAATTTGTATTCAATACTTTCAAGCTAACAACTTCAGGGTTTTTTTGGCGACCTGTACGGGAAACAAGTTTCTAACATAAAGTTCACTATCCATAACAATTTCTGAGAGCTGCGCAAAAATGGGTCAATAACCAGAAATATTTTGTGGCATCAGTACATCTGTTGAAAATTAATGTTCTCAAAATGTATGACCTCAATTATATTTCCACTTCATGGAACTTAGTCTTTACACTTTGATTAACATTAATGGATTGTAAGTTTCATAATACTTCAGTAGAAACTTTTTGTTAGTTTGTAGAATCCGCTATCGTAAAGTTGAAACCAAGCCAAACTGAGTCAACAACTTGGTTTACAGTTTATTCGGAACAGCTATGTCATTGCGGCACAACCGAAGTCGGAACAAATTCTTATCCAATACCTAAAGCCCAAACATGTTTCTGGTTGAGGTCGACCAAAACATACCCCAAGTCAATCACATGAAAGATGGTTTGCACATCCCAGTCACAAAATTATATTTATATTTATTTTATATTTATATTTATATATTACACATCTAACAGCACAGTTAGTGCCAATAACATGATGATTAGGAAACGAGACGTATGTTCAGTTTTAGACATGGGAGAAAAACCCCAATATGGGGGAAAACCCACTTACTCGGGTAGGGACTGAAAACCTACATGTAATCCACATGCAAGGCTTCGGTCTGAGGTGGGATTCGAACTGGAGTCAGAGAGGTGAAGGGCAGGGGAAGAAACCACTGAGCCAACCTGAACCCCTGTTCAATACAACATGCTTTTTAATAGGTACATACTTAAGGAAACTGCCTAGCACATAAAACTTTGTACAGTGTTTTCTATAAGCCATTTTGAGATATGGTGGACGCTATACTATGACACTATTCGGTTTGGGTAAATGTGTCTGTATACAACCAAACCAAACAGTGCACTCCTAATAGTGTTCACCATTTCTCAAAAAGGCTAATGGCACTAAACAAGAAGAAACAAAGGCGATTGGTTGAAAAGTTGCCTGCCTGTAGGTAACATCACCTGCCACTCATCTGATTGGTTGGTTGTAGAAAAAACGCGGATGTGATTCCATCAGAATACAGACTTACGTCTCCGTTGTATTGTTCTTCAAATTCTGAGAGAAATGAAACAAAAATTGTTTGAAAGGATAATGTTCCTTCTTAATCTAGACTAAAAATACTTTTTTTTTTTAAATGATCCAAGGCATGGTTTCTGGGGGTGGCAGAGCCCAACCTGCACCTGACAACTTTAAAAAAAACCTATATTTTCCTTTTGTAAACCATCACAAATTTGCACCATCACAAATAGCTTTAATCTCCTACGTTCACACGATGGTAAAAGTTCTAAGTCAAGCCTTATTGGCTGTTTAATAACTCACTCACACATAGATCCTTGCCATTTTGATTGTCGGAACACACATGTCATTAATTGTTAGCCATGTAGTGCCACAGCCCGCATGAAAAACAAAAGAAAACTCCTATTGCATGCTTGTGTTATAGCCATAATCATCTTGACCCTCAAATTACCTTTTCTATATTTTTTTTTTCTTTCCCGAACCTCTCCCTGGTGAAATATCTGCATCTGTGCCTGGATTGGTCCTTAATTTGTGAGAAAGAAGTTTGCAAATGGGGACGAAATTTATTCTCTACTTTTTGGACTTATTTAGTATACTTACACTGCCGAACTCAGGAAAAACCTCCAGAATGATTATATCAAGTAGCGTGTAGGCAAGCTGAAAAAAGGAAAAAACGTATACAAAATCAGGAATCGGGCATGATATTGGGTCCTTGCACAAAAGTGGAAACAAGGGCTGATGGAGTACAAGGGCTGACCTACATACACATGGTGTAGGCTTTAATATACATTTTAGGCTATTTAATAACAATTTTTTCTGATTTTTCTGAGGGCGAAACAATCGGAAATCAGACTAAAGTAGGAAGAATATCATGCCTGATGAATACAAAAAGAGTTAAAAAATAGAATCACGTGCTGTCGGGTGTAGTGTAAATTCAGAACAAAAAAATATAATGGTACTATAAAAAAGCGTTCCTAACGGGTCACATGAGCTGCCCAGCGGAGACGGATGAACTTGAGCCTTGATGACAATTGCTGAGACTTGGTTATCCTAAATAGTTCCTCATTGGGTAGTTTGTCCTTAGCTTGGGTAGGGGGACAGGTAAACTCACCTGCTTATTAAGCTTGGGTAGGGGGACAGGTAAACTCACCTGCTTATTTTGCTGGGGTAGGGGACAGGTAAACTCACCTGCTTATTAAGCTTGGGTAGGGGGACAGGTAAACTCACCTGCTTATTAAGCTTGGGTAGGGGGACAGGTAAACTCACCTGCTTATTAAGCTTGGGTAGGGGGACAGGTAAACTCACCTGCTTATTAAGCTTGGGTAGGGGACAGGTAAACTCACCTGCTTATTTTGCTGGGGTAGGGGACAGGTAAACTCACCTGCTTATTAAGCTTGGGTAGGGGACAGGTAAACTCACCTGCTTATTAAGCTTGGGTAGGGGGACAGGTAAACTCACCTGCTTATTAAGCTTGGGTAGGGGGACAGGTAAACTCACCTGCTTATTTTGCTGGGGTAGGGGACAGGTAAACTCACCTGCTTATTAAGCTTGGGTAGGGGGACAGGTAAACTCACCTGCTTATTAAGCTTGGGTAGGGGACAGGTAAACTCACCTGCTTATTTAGCTTGGGTAGGGGGACAGGTAAACTCACCTGCTTATTAAGCTTGGGTAGGGGACAGGTAAACTCACCTGCTTATTAAGCTTGGGTAGGGGGACAGGTAAACTCACCTGCTTATTAAGCTTGGGTAGGGGGACAGGTAAACTCACCTGCTTATTAAGCTTGAGTAGGGGGACAGGTAAACTCACCTGCTTATTTTGCTGGGGTAGGGGACAGGTAAACTCACCTGCTTATTAAGCTTGGGTAGGGGGACAGGTAAACTCACCTGCTTATTAAGCTTGGGTAGGGGGACAGGTAAACTCACCTGCTTATTAAGCTGGGGTAGGGGACAGGTAAACTCACCTGCTTATTAAGCTTGGGTAGGGGGACAGGTAAACTCACCTGCTTATTAAGCTTGGGTAGGGGACAGGTAAACTCACCTGCTTATTTTGCTGGGGTAGGGGACAGGTAAACTCACCTGCTTATTAAGCTTGGGTAGGGGACAGGTAAACTCACCTGCTTATTAAGCTGGGGTAGGGGACAGGTAAACTCACCTGCTTATTAAGCTTGGGTAGGGGGACAGGTAAACTCACCTGCTTTTTAGCTTGGGTAGGGGACAGGTAAACTCACCTGCTTATTAAGCTTGGGTAGGGGACAGGTAAACTCACCTGCTTATTAAGCTTGGGTAGGGGGACAGGTAAACTCACCTGCTTATTAAGCTGGGGTAGGGGACAGGTAAACTCACCTGCTTATTAAGCTTGGGTAGGGGGACAGGTAAACTCACCTGCTTATTTTGCTGGGGTAGGGGACAGGTAAACTCACCTGCTTATTAAGCTTGGGTAGGGGGACAGGTAAACTCACCTGCTTATTAAGCTTGGGTAGGGGGACAGGTAAACTCACCTGCTTATTAAGCTTGGGTAGGGGGACAGGTAAACTCACCTGCTTATTAAGCTTGGGTAGGGGGACAGGTAAACTCACCTGCTTATTAAGCTTGGGTAGGGGACAGGTAAACTCACCTGCTTATTAAGCTGGGGTAGGGGACAGGTAAACTCACCTGCTTATTAAGCTGGGGTAGGAAACAGGTAAACTCACCTGCTTATTAAGCTTGGGTAGGGGGACAGGTAAACTCACCTGCTTATTTTGCTTGGGTAGGGGGACAGGTAAACTCACCTGCTTATTTTGCTGGGGTAGGGGACAGGTAAACTCACCTGCTTATTAAGCTTGGGTAGGGGGACAGGTAAACTCACCTGCTTATTAAGCTGGGGTAGGGGACAGGTAAACTCACCTGCTTATTAAGCTTGGGTAGGGGGACAGGTAAACTCACCTGCTTATTAAGCTTGGGTAGGGGGACAGGTAAACTCACCTGCTTATTAAGCTGGGGTAGGGGGACAGGTAAACTCACCTGCTTATTTTGCTTGGGTAGGGGGACAGGTAAACTCACCTGCTTATTTTGCTGGGGTAGGGGACAGGTAAACTCACCTGCTTATTTTGCTTGGGTAGGGGGACAGGTAAACTCACCTGCTTATTTTGCTGGGGTAGGGGACAGGTAAACTCACCTGCTTATTAAGCTTGGGTAGGGGGACAGGTAAACTCACCTGCTTATTAAGCTGGGGTAGGGGACAGGTAAACTCACCTGCTTATTAAGCTTGGGTAGGGGGACAGGTAAACTCACCTGCTTATTAAGCTTGGGTAGGGGGACAGGTAAACTCACCTGCTTATTAAGCTGGGGTAGGGGACAGGTAAACTCACCTGCTTATTTTGCTTGGGTAGGGGGACAGGTAAACTCACCTGCTTATTTTGCTGGGGTAGG
Source organism: Plazaster borealis (assembly GCA_021014325.1). NCBI lineage: Eukaryota > Metazoa > Echinodermata > Asteroidea > Forcipulatida > Labidiasteridae > Plazaster > Plazaster borealis. The sequence continues at coordinate 28,527,391 of CM037475.1, forward strand.
GGACAGGTAAACTCACCTGCTTATTAAGCTTGGGTAGGGGGACAGGTAAACTCACCTGCTTATTAAGCTTGGGTAGGGGGACAGGTAAACTCACCTGCTTATTTTGCTTGGGTAGGGGGACAGGTAAACTCACCTGCTTATTTTGCTGGGGTAGGGGACAGGTAAACTCACCTGCTTATTAAGCTTGGGTAGGGGGACAGGTAAACTCACCTGCTTATTTTGCTTGGGTAGGGGGACAGGTAAACTCACCTGCTTATTTTGCTGGGGTAGGGGACAGGTAAACTCACCTGCTTATTAAGCTTGGGTAGGGGGACAGGTAAACTCACCTGCTTATTAAGCTGGGGTAGGGGACAGGTAAACTCACCTGCTTATTAAGCTTGGGTAGGGGACAGGTAAACTCACCTGCTTATTAAGCTTGGGTAGGGGGACAGGTAAACTCACCTGCTTATTAAGCTGGGGTAGGGGACAGGTAAACTCACCTGCTTATTAAGCTTGGGTAGGGGGACAGGTAAACTCACCTGCTTATTAAGCTTGGGTAGGGGGACAGGTAAACTCACCTGCTTATTAAGCTGGGGTAGGGGACAGGTAAACTCACCTGCTTATTAAGCTTGGGTAGGGGGACAGGTAAACTCACCTGCTTATTAAGCTTGGGTAGGGGGACAGGTAAACTCACCTGCTTATTAAGCTTGGGTAGGGGACAGGTAAACTCACCTGCTTATTAAGCTTGGGTAGGGGACAGGTAAACTCACCTGCTTATTAAGCTTGGGTAGGGGGACAGGTAAACTCACCTGCTTATTAAGCTTGGGATATTGCAAACCATCAAATATGAACCTCAGACCAGCACAGAATTTATCCTCTCCCATAACCTGATGCAGTTGTTCTGATTGAAAAGACAAAAACATTGATTTTCACAAATGCACCACTTCGTTTCTAATCTGTCAGCTATTTAGTGTACGTTTTACTATGCTTACAATAAGCACGTTTGTAAAAATGATTATTATTTAGGGGAACTCTGGTACCAGAAGACCTTTGCTTATATAATTTACTATATACAGCTACAATGCACAGCTTTTTTGAGCTACAAGTGCAAACAAAATCAATATGTTAAATCTTGGATAAAGAATATTATTTGTGTTTTACCCAAACACTGATGTGTGTTAAGGACTACATACTCGGTACTTTCCAAGTCACTCAGGTGGAATTCAAACCCACAACCTGTATACTTGTCTTACCACTAGACAACCGTGCTTAACAAAATTTGTTTGTGGTTTCGTACTATGATTTCTCTGGGGGTAACTTTAAAATCACCTTGATTAAACCGGTATTTGAGACAATTTGATGTCAGTGTTTGGTGTAAGGGAAGATGGATACTTACTGGGGAAGAAATCCATCATCTGTTGGAAGGCTTCTTCTTTCCGTTGCTGTTTCTGGGTGTCGGTTCTAGGTGGCTCATCATCAAAGAAAAGTACATCTGTTCAGATAAATAAAGTATAAAGATATTTTAACATTGCCATTTAACCAATTGGAGACTTTGGAACGCTACGTGGCAGCAAATATACCAGGTAAATTTCCATGTATTTCTGAGCATGCACACATTCTGAGAACAGCGGATTTCACCTGGTAAGTCTGCTGCCACCTAGTGTCCCCAAGATCTCTACTAACCCTGCTGACATCTCACAACTTGACATCATTCAATATTTAAACTCTGAATATTGTTGCAGTACACATTTCATTTTTGTATTTATGGGTAGGGGCATTTCAACACATAGGCCTGAAGATACCTGTGAAGAGAAGATGTTGAAGAAATGCTGCAGTCTATATACCTGAAAACACAAGGGCGAACCCCTTCTCTTAACAATACATGTACTGGGCAACCTCGTCCCCATGGTTTACTTTATTTCCAACCATGTTTACAATAGTAAGCCCTGGGAGGGAAACTCCTTACTTGGACCCTGATTGGACAACGACTGGTGTACAAAAGTCTAACGTAGACATGTTAAGTTGTACCCATTCAGTTCACCATGTTCACAGCCAGACTATTCTAATTTGCATACGTATCCAACAATTTTGGATATGCAAATGATCCAATACCAGAATGAGCGAGCGGTCAACCTCGTACTGCTCGACAAACCTTGGGGAGGAGGTTGTGTACTGGGTTCTTTTACGTGCATTACACAACACATGCGACCTATGACATAACGTCCCATCCAAAGGATAAAGCAATAATGGTTGGGTGTCTTGCTCAAGGACGCAAGCGTCAAGATCGGGATTCAAACCCACACTCTGCTGATCAAAAATATCAGAGCTTGAGTCCACTTACCACTTTGTGTGGAGATATAACCGAAAGAATTGAAAAATGTTAAATTGTAAAGGTTTACAGACTATCTACATCATTTCAAATAAATATAGTAAGGTTTGGTTACAACAACAGCCAAGTCTTTCATCTCTGTAATGAAAATTTTGCCTCTTTCAAGAAAATCTGAAGGTGAAGGGAAAAAATCCCGAAATCAGGACAAAATCCTGATAAACCACACGCTTACCTCTCAGTTTATGAATGATATCCTCCACTTGCTCCTCAGATTGAACAATCTCCAACTTCTTGGCAAGGTAGCTGAGTAAACCAGTAATAAAAATATTAAAAGGTTTTACAATAGACCCCATGCACTGATGTCACATAATTATACAGTCTGCCCATGGTCAGCCATTTTGGGAATCAAATTGCACGTAAAGATAAGGTGTGCGTCTAATCTGGTGTGCAAAGCCTTAAATATCACACAGGGAATCTGACTCCTAAAATGGTGCACCCAGGATGTCTCATGGGTAATGACGTCAGGTGAAATGTGTCAATAGACCTCTTTCACTAACGTCACACACAGCTGTCTGCCCATAGTCTGCAATTTTGGGAGTGAAATCGCATGTAAATATAAACGCTGCATGTCTAATCGTGTTTACGTCTCCTAAAATACATGCTGCACAACAACATACAAGCAATCTGACTCCCACAATGGTGTAACATAAATACTTTCTTTAAAAAAATTATATGTACCCACCCGGACCAATGTCTATGCTCATCCACACAAATGACATTACAAAGTCTAAAAAAAGTTTGCAGATCTGAACGACCCAGGACACTGCTAGGGTTAACTCACCTGTCTAGGAATGTTTCCAGTGAATTCTTAAAGAGTTTCTTGAAGACTATGAGTCCCTGATATAACCATGGAACAACTTCAAATAGAGCTGTGGCTGTGAATACGAATATGAAAATATTTAAAGCTTTGTACTTAATAAACTGGAATGCAATGAGTCTGTCATGTCTTTGAACTTGGGCCATATCCGAATTGGCGGCTACAGCTACAGCTACGACTGTTACTACGGGTATTGCTAAGGACGTCTTATATTTCAACGCCATGGCTGTAGTTGCCAATTCTGAAACATCCTCAGTAAAAAAGCAGCTTCACTAGCTCCCAGTTGTGCAAAGGATATATACAATAATACAATGCTGGTTTTCAATGCATTAAATGAGACCTCCCCTTTATATATGTCTTACAACTAGACCTCCGAGATAGCCCGGTGGCTAGAGGCAGTTCAAATCCTATATTTTAGCAGCAGGTACCGCAACGATTTAACGATACTGGAGCAGATAAAATATACAATTCGAACTGCATGCTAGCTCCGTGGTCTAGTGGTAAGACATCTGCTCTAGCATGGCAAAGGTCGTGGGTTCGAATCCCACCAAAGTGACATGTCTGTGGATTTTTGTCACAGAAGTCAGAGTACACATCGGTGTAAGGGCAAAAAACAAATAGTATTGGTCAACAGACGCAGTGGTTTACAATTTTACATTTGTGTGCAACTAGCGCTTCACAGTGAATAACGGCATACACTTATGTGACTCCAATAATATTATTAATAAACTTCAACAAGTGTTCTATTTTACAATTCCTAGTGTGCAAACCATTCAAACCACACAAATTTGTGAAGTTACTTAAAGTCTTCATATTAGTCTTCATGGGAAGTTAACTCACCAAGATAGAGTATATAATCAAAGACTCCATGAAGTTCCAGGTTGTCTGCTCTTGCATCAGGACTTGGCTCTCTGAGTGTTTCACGTACCAACGGCAGACCTGCATTATCTCCATATATGGTGCAATCCAACTGTAAAGACAAAACCAGAAGAGAGGGTACTGGATTAGTCACTAACCCAAATTGTTCTTCATGAAGTTGGAGAATTGCGGAGGATTGACGACTGTAGGCCCAAATAACAATTGCTTATCCAAGTCCAAACATGTTGAAGTTGAGTGACCGTAGAGTGGAGGATCGTGGATGAAGGACTGAGGACTGTAGGCCCAAATAACAATTGCTTATCACTGGGCCAGGCATATCAATCTTATCCAAGTCCAAACATGTTGGTGTTGAGTGACTGTAGAGTGGAGGATAGTGGAGGATTGACGACTGTAAGCCCAAATAACGATTGCTTATCACTGGGCCAGGCATACCAATCTTATCAAAGTTTAAACATGTTGGTTTTGAGTGACCGTAGAGTGGAGGATAGTGGAGGATTGAGCTCACCTGTAAGCAGGTGGGCCTAGGGAGTAAGGGTTAGCCCTGGCAGTGTCTGATTAAATTGGCTGATAAAATTAACCTAATTCATAACACATTTGTATTGGCTACAGCACACATGTGACCTTCAAATGACCTTTTTGAAAAATCAAGTTGTGAATAAAATAAAAATTGGGAAGTCAGCTGTGAACTTACATTGTGTATGCCTTGACTACATAAACAGTGTGTCAAGAATTATTATTATTATTATTTTTTGCAATTTATAAAAAGTAAAGTAACAGCCTAAAAAGCACGGCATTACACGTATTTCCTAAACGCCATTTGCTAGGAATAACATGGACCACCATTTGTGTGGCTGGCCATTTCTTGAAATGTCAAAGGTAAATTTTAAAAGAAGTGGGAAAGTTCAGACCTTTTTGGCAAGGTATTCTGCAGGATCAATCTCTTCTTCAACTTTCCTAAAACAGAAAAAGAAAAGAACGGAAACTCTGTCAGTCCATACCGCTCAACACCCTCATGACTGATGACAAATAAAGCAAACAAGACACAGGCTTCTTGTTCAACAACATTTTCAAATAAAAGCCGCAACAAGCCTTGGCTAATTTGTTTATTTATTTATTAATTTATTTATTATTGATAACCAACAGCAGTTAAGTGCCACTAACAAGCATCATCAAATTAAATAAGAAAGCATAAAAAACAATTGTTTTCGATGCGCGATGATAATCGCCAGATGCTTTAATTGCAACACGAAGCCTTTTCATTGCAGTCTATGGTTGTTGAGGCGTCAGCGTCCTCTAAAAACTGCATCGCGTCAATTTTAAGCCTGTGTGACCATCGCGAATCTGTGTTAAGGGTTTCTATAAGGTTAAGATCAAATAAGCATCCTTGTCTTGGAGTTTTATCTTTGTTTGAATAATAATTAACACATTATTTGTGTATTTATTATAAAAGCTAAAACTAATTTTATAAAAATTGTAATGAGTATTTTTGTTGTTCAGATTTTGTCATTAGATATAATTTAAAACAAAGATTTGATTTCAGAAAAACAATGTTCTTCGTTTGACGTGTTTTCTCGTTCCGATACGCGCGAGACTTGCACAGTCTATTACCTACCCTGCTTTTGGCTTCTGGTTCTAAGCTTGAATTACCTACCCTGCTTTTGGCTTTGGGGCCTCCACTGAAGCAATGAATGACTGCAGAAAGGGATCCAGATGCTGTCCTCTCTGAAAACAATAAATTTGAGGGATAAAACGTGGCTGCTATCTTAGACCAGATCATTCTCCATTCACTGTTCAGAATGTCAAGACTTATCTAAACCATCAATAAAACTACGGAAAAGTTACAAGTTCAAAAATTGAAAAATCTGTGTTTCCATACCTCTTTGATCACTTTGTAAGACATGGTGCGGACAAACTTTCCTGCAGATACAAAAACCAAACACCAGAACATCAAACAGTTTGAAATTTCTAATTTTGTTTAGAAAATACCATTAGTTGACTAACTTTTATGATTGATGTAATATGAGATTGTATAAAGTGTGACATGGTCGAGCGGTATAGTGCACCCGACCCAAGCTTTGGTGTTCAGTGTCAAAGTGTGGGTTTGGATTCCGGTCATGACACTTGAACAAGACACTTAACCATAATTGAGTTTTCCTTCAAATGGAACATAAAGCTGTAGATCGTGTGTGTTGTGCAATGCACGTAAAATAACTTGTACACTTGTCAGTAAGGGTTTTGCAACATGGTAAGCAGCAGATTGTGCCGCATTCCCTTGTAAACTTGCAAGACGCCACATAAATGGATCTCATAATTCAAACATAACTTAGCAAACCCGGAGTAAAAATAATGAGACATCAGTGATACTTTGCAAGATCTTGTATTTTTTCATACCATACCTAAGTTAACATCACCAAGGAACTTGTTGACAAACTCTTCACTCTTAGTGAGGAAACTGTAGAGAAGTTGACTACTCCGTAAGTTGGGTTTAGTCAGCAATGTCTGTAAAAGATTATCAATTTTAATCAAATTAGGAAGAAACTATTGCTTGGAAACTTAAGAGTACAACCATGTGTAAATCTCTTTAGTCTTAAGAGAGGGGTGTTGGCTTTGAAAGGAGCCGTTGTGGTCTCGTCATTTCGAACAGTATACTCTGCTTGTCTTCTCCAGAAGACGAGCAATGTATTAATTACCACACCATGCAAAGCTTCAAACATCACTTAATAACCAAACTATTTGGCCACAAAAAATGAACCATGTAAATAAATGGGTCATATATTTTGAACATATAAGTGGTTTAAGACACCCTCGAGTATGATAAAGCCCTATATAAGAACTACGTATTAATATTATTATCGGATTTTACCTGAAGGAATTTCTCACAGCTTTCTTTTCTCTTCTCCATGAACTCTAATGACCTTGAAGCAAAAGGTAGTGGTCTTCTAGATGGTAGTTGAGCGTCTTCAAATATACCTTCATATGATTGGATGATTAAGAAAGATTTGTTTTATGCCTCTAGAGGTCAAGTTAAGTCAAATGAGGTGTTGTAAGGTCTCTTGAAACACTAGCAAATTACAAACACTAATCCTGGCTTGAAGGCAAAAGAAGAATTTGTTTATAGTTCAAAGCTAACAAACCAAACAATTTCTTTGTTCTTTTATCTCCAGCTCTTAAATTTAATGTTTACACTCAAGCCCAGACTATATAATGTGCAGCAAGTAACTATTCCTTGCTGGAATAAAATTTTAAACTTTTGGAAAGTTTTTGGTCAATTCTGCATTTACACTTACTAATAATAACAAACAATGAAGAAAACTGTCATTGTAAGATTTGTTTACTTTCCTTACCGTGGAACTCCCTTAACTTGGTCTCCAGTACATGGAACTCATGGTAGCGTCTGACAAGTAAAAACAAAAAAAATGGCTTAGTCCATTAACAGCAGCCAGCGACCAGCCCGGTCATTATCACGCAGTGAAGACCGGGTACTCACACCGTTATTGCCTCGTTCAATACATTGTCCAAATGCCATATCGTTGTGTTCAAATGTACATAACAGAAATTATACTCTGTATATTTGGTTTGCGGTAAAACCATGTGTATATCTACTCGTCTCCTGACGATGACTAGAGCAAGCTAGTCGAAACGTTGAGACCTATTAAGAACTCACTCTGCGGCAGTGTAGTTATTAACGAGAAGTCCCCCCGATCCACATAGGGAAAATAGTAGTCCCACCTAATTTCCTACCTCCTGCCAAGGTAGTAGTTAATAAGCAGGACGGTTCTTTTCAGAACTGAGAAGTCTCCCGAATTCCGAATATTCTACTCTGCGGCAGTAGAATAAAAAGTTCTCAAAGAAACTATACTCCAAGAGTTTATGCAGCCGATCAAGAAACACAAGGGCAAGCCCCTCCCTTCTCACGATAAGCGTCCTAAATGTTTTACATGCATTAAACAATGTGCAGGACCTGCCAATTTTCCTACCATCTGAAAGAAACAGGCTTGATGTTAAGGAGTCATACCATGTCCCTGACAATGAGCCACCAACCATGACAGTACATGGACTGGCCTCCTACCCAATTACTGACAAGCGTCAATGGTGCTTAACTTGACAGTTAAACCACAAGTTCTTCCACTGAGCTTAACTGAGCTTTCAAATCAGGCCCTGGTAATCTCTTGGCTCAATTTCATGGTACTGTTTACTGCTTAGCATGACAGTTTGCACTTAAGCCCAAAGAATTCTTAGGTACAGAGGCAGAAAGCATAGAATTCTATGGTAAGCAGCATCAAATTCTTATATTGATGCATGTTTAACAATTGTCTATTTCACTTTTAAAGGTAGGCTCATACTTTGGTATTGACCCCGAAAAAAATGGTGTAATTTTTATCGGACAGCCTCCTTATAAAGATGGCTAATGGTTCATCTGAAGTGCCCCTGTTGATTGGAAATCAATAAAAGTGTGCCGACAAATTTGAATCTCCAAAGACCTCCTAAAGGCGACTTTTGGACATTCAAATTTCAGTGGTGTCTGTTTGTGAATGCTGCGACCAGAGATGCGGTTGGTACCCACAGTCACCTCGCAAAAAGTGGATGGATTTGACATTCTTGATGACAATACCTTGACAGTTTTTTGCTGTTTACTCATAAAGTAGACACTGTATTCAGCTGAAACTTTCACAAGTGACTTGTATTGTATCTTTATTGATAATTTCGCCTATAAATCAACATATTATTGCAAAGACCAAACCAAATTCCCCCACCCTTTTAAGAACAACCTGCTAGGTTTGAGACGTTAGGTCACCCATAACTCCATCTGAAATCAAACAAGGATATTTACCTCTCTACTTCCCAGGATGTATCCTCCCCTAGTCTTTCCTTCACATCAATCCGTTGAACTTCAATTATGTACACAAAGTAATCCTTCGTACCATCTAGTCTGGCTTCTACTCTAGGTATGCTCAATCTCCATGCACTAAGATCATGGATAGGAGACTTGACACCAGACGGTTCCTCATCATCAGATATCAATTCTGCATCTGACTACAATATTCCAAACAAATGATTAATTAAATACATGTAAGGACATTAAATTACTCTGTCTATATCTTTGGTGAAGCTAAAGTAACAAGTTGGCATTTCTATTAACGGTTCAGGGCGACCTTAACCACTTTACGTCGGATGACGTGTATATCCGCAAACTTTTTCTGGACTGGCTTACGGCGAACGGTTAACGACTTCAAAATGCACTATTAAAACAAATAAGAAGATATATACATGAACAGGGATTTCCACAATAATAACAATAATGTCATGTATTTAGTATGCGCTTTTCCAAGCCAAGGGAACCCCTGATTACACTATTATTACCCCTGTTCATTGGACCCAAGCCATTTCTCAAAACCATCTCAACCCCTTAGGAGTATGCAGCACCGGCAGCCAAATTGGTGCACAGGTTGCTAATCATTCACATCATCAATCTCTACTCTTGCAGGTATCCATATACATGTAAGTGTTACTTACTGTTGGTTGGCTGGATTCCGACTCAGTAATATCTAAAGAAGACAAACTCACTGAATCTCCATCAGCTAAGAATGAACAGAAAAAACAAACATATCAATCTAATTTCATGATTTAATAGATGTTTATCCCTGATGCAAATTTAACATCTATTAAATCATCGCAGTCCCCACTGCTAAAAAATAGGATTCGAACTGCCTCTAGCTACTGGGCAATCTCGGTGGTCTAGTTGGTAAGACATCTATCTGCTCTAGAATGGCAAAGGTCGTGGGTTCGAATCCCACCCGAGTAATATGCCTGTGATTTTGTTCACAGGACTCAGGAAAGTACTGAGTATACAGTGCTTTACACACATTGGTGTACGGGTAAAACCAAATTTAATATTAATTTCATGATGTTTTTATTTGGACAATTGTTTTTATATGATGAATTAATGTATTGTTTCCCCTGGCTATGTTGAATTAAGCAAACAAACTTTGAACCAAAGTGAGCTACAGTTGGAGAATCTGCATCAATCCTACTGAGTAGATGATGACTGTCAGTCAAAGCAAGGTCAACTGCTTAAATCAATTTTAACATAATAGCTAGTTTACACTTGAAGTCATACCGTGTATAGTCGGCCACCATTACAGGCAATGATTATTTTGTGTAATGCACAACTATGCATTTTGCGTAAATACTGCATGCAGCACGTGCAAGTTTGATCAAAGCAAATTCAACTGCTTATCAATTTTAACATATAGCTAGTTGACATTTGACGCCATACCGTCTAAAGTTGGCCATCATTACAGGCATTGGTATTTTGTTTATTGCACAACTATGCATTTTGCGTAAATAATGCATGCAGCACGTGAAAGTTTGATCAACTTCCTTCCTTGATTGGACAACTTTGCTATGTAGCAAAATTAGAATGCTTGAAGCAGCGTCAAGCCAAGTTGCCCATTAAAATGGCATCTATCCGGAACTATCTATTGAAAAATCTACACCATGACCCTGTCGAGCAAGCTTTGAGAATAACAACTTGTTTCTTAAGAAAATCAACCAAAATCATACGCTGTAATTTAAATGTAGTAAAACAACAATAAATTTAAATTTCATTTATTCTTTGTGGGTTCATGGATCCATGAAAATAATTGAAAAGTGAAGTTTAATTTTTACTTCCAAATTATAAATGATAACACCAGTGATAGCCAAAACACGGATGAGATTTGATGAGTGTGGACATTTCTGAAAAAATTACTGATGGGTTTCCCCTTATTCTAGACCCACAACCTCCCAGATGCTACAATTCAGGTGGTTTACATACTCTGTGCATCACCACAAATACAAAACTAAAGGGTTTAGACTATTTCTTTCTCCCTTTGGTGATTCACTTACTCTTTCAAGAAAATTTTAAGCTCAAGAAGGAGTTTTTTAAATCTTGAAATCAGAAAAATTTCTGAGAACTCACATGCCTGCCAAGAACAGAGCTATTAAATAGTCCTTCAAAACTGTATCTGGCAGTCTGGAAACACCCTTAACATGTCCTTGAATTTCTTTACGAAAAGTTTGTATAAACCCTGTCAAGTTTTCTTAACTTTCCTTGAATGAATGAGGAAGCTCTCACTAAAAGCAAGGGGATGGATTTTCAATAAATTATTTCCAGTTCTCTCAAGAATGCATTGGGAGAGCAGTGATCTAAAGGTTCTGTTCATTTTGGGCAAAACTTTGTCCTTCATTATTAAAGATATATTGAATAGGTTGTCAATATATTTGACATTTTGGGTGGGATGGGTCAAAACTGAAGAAAAAAAACATTGATAATTCAGAATGACCACTTACAAGAATAATACACATGTATAAGCTTTAAAAAAATTGCATAAAAATACAAAATTTGAACTAACCATTAGAGCTTCTAAAAACTCCTTTGATTTTACTTCCGAGTCTGTGCATAGCAGCAATGGGATCATTTGACCTCTTTGTTGTAGTCCTTTGGAAAAAGACGAGACATGACGTTATATAAATATCAAATAGGGCCATTTCAAGTTCTGCTTTACTTGAATGGCGCCCTGAAATATAAGTAGCTTTATGGAAAACTTTCAAATATAAGTGATAATAATGTGATTTTATTTATGAATGAAAAACATAAGAACACGCTACACTTTGCATGCTTACAATACACTTCACAACTTTGCACGATGTTACAATTCTGAATACAGCATTGACTACTCACAATTTGTTTAGGGATGCTAGTAAACACAACTGAAAACACAAGATCTATATTTATGCTTTCTTTCCAAATTGGGAAATATGTCATGAATTCAAACCTAACCACCCCATCCCCCCTCCCAATAAAAATCCAGTGTTGGACGGACTACTAAACAACCGAAGAAGCAATATTTTGTATAAGGCCAGGGATACATGCAAATGGAACATTTTGAAACCATATTACATATTTAAAGTGGAGTTACAAGTAAGAGGGAAACCTATACACAATTTGTATTGAATATGTACCGCATTAAGGATTTGGAGGTTGCTTATCAAAAAGTTGTCCTATAGCATGGGATTATTCCAGGCATTAAAATTCTCCATAATAATGGCTTTTTGCATAAGATGTCATCTGAAATCTGAGGGGTGAGCTATAATTTTGACTAGACTTTGTTACGTTCAGGAAGATTACAAACTAAAACATCTAGCAAATAATGTGGAGGTAACCATATCCTGTTAAGACAACAATATTGTCTACACACGTAGAAATATTGAAACATTGACATATAAATATTAAGCCTACTGTTACTAAACAGCAAACACGCCTTGCATACGGTGGACACAGCTTGCATACACAAATTTACACAACAACAGTAAAAACTACATGGAGTAAATTGAAGAATAAAGTTCTGATTGTACAAACAAAACATAGAGTGAGCGGCCCATGTTATTATGCAGCAATGCTAGACAATGGAGAAATACTTAAACTCTTGTTGGAGAAAACCTAGCCTATGATTAGGATAATGTGTCCACACTAAAAACATCAGCCTCTACAATTTTCACTTCATCTTTAGGGAGGAACACAAAGACGGTATCTTGAGCTTAGCCTTGAGGTTTTTAAAAAAAATTCCCGAGGTATCCAGCATTCAATCTCGAGTTACCTGGAGTTATCGCTTGCTTAATTCAAATTATTTGGTCACTGAATGTTATCAAAGGCAATGTAGCAGGTAAGATTTCAATTATGGAGCTAAGAAAATGCTCCGCCCTGTACCAGAGCCTTCTCGATTAGGACTCTGTGTCTCTATATAGCACAGAGGAAGTCCCGACTAACAGTTAAAGGGTGTTTGTAACATTGGTAAGTTAAAATATAAATGTTCACAGATTCACAGATTGAGCTTAAACTTTCACAGGTTTGTTGTTTCATGTATATGTTGGGATACACCAAGTGAGGATCTTGGTCTTTGACATTTACCAAAAGTATAAACTGCCTTTAAGATATAATAAACACTTTCTAGTACTACCACAAACATCACATACAAGCAAAGACAATTTACGCTGTCTGACATTGGACAATAATGGTTGGGTCTGTCAACAAATAACGTGCAGTGGCATACTTAATGGAGTTTGCAGCTCGTTGCGGTGGAGGCGTTGGTTGAGGGGAAGGAATAACCGGTGGGGTTGGAGGTGACTCAGATTCAGGGCTCCAAAGTGTAAGCAATAACAAAAGAATTATGAACGGTGGCAAGAACAGAGGGAAAAATTATGCTTTTAATTTTCCACTTGAGCAAATACATGTGTCCATTTAAATCTTATCACCCATACTCATGATCAAGCCTCATCACCAAGACAACCAAGCATGCTGCCAAAAGGACTAATTTTTCTGGAGTGCAATTAACATAATATCCTTTCCTTCTACTGCCTGCTTCAACAGATCCCTGTGGAATAAACAGATCAACTGCCTATACATTGTACAACAGCTGTAGTGTGAGCGAACTATGACCCACTGTGAACAACACTGAACTAATGTAGACCAAACCTCCATGTGTAGACGAGAAGCGAGACACTGTCTTTAAATGCCCATGTAGATAACACACTGGTCATTTACCGCAGTGGATGTTACACGCAGATCCTTGTCATTTGATTGGAGGATTATTGGTCACGTGACATTAATTATTCAAACCATTACATGTCTGTCATCATACGCATGTATTTTGAATTCTTCACTGTGCATTTTTCATTCTATTCCACTTTATTCATTACATGGTAGATCACAACATAAAAAGTAGTACAAAACATCCTCAATGTGGATACCACAATACAATCTTGTACATTTTATTTATTCTTATAGTTCCATCCTCCAATCAGATGAAAAAGATCCACTTGGATGTTGTATAAAACAAGTAATGAATGTTGTGCCTTCGTAACATGGAGAGATTATTTTCATTAATTGAAAGATGGAATGTTCTCCTCATTTAATGGAACATTCTATCTTTCAACTCATGAAAATATTCCCACCATTGCACTATACGTATAATATATTGAATGCTCAGGCAATATCATACTTTTGTATGGATGGACAACTTAAATGAGTGATATTTAGTTTCCCCCTGTGGCTAATTCCTGTGTGCAAAGCAGTGTGGGTGAATCAATGATAAAGATGATTGTTGTTAATGTTAATCATTGTGCACATGAAACAGTTGTGAGATGACTAAATTAACCATTAAATAAAAACAAATCTGAAAACAGTTTCGAGGGCAAATACGAGGGATACAGCCAGTAATGCATTAATTTAATTTGAATTAGAATTTTTTAATAAAATACAAGTATGGTCGTACGGCAAAATGGTGTAAAACATTAGTTTGATTGGGGCAAGTGATTAGTGAAGTGAATTTATAGAGTGGAAGATGTAACTCAAATTTTGTATTATAATTTTGGTGTTCAACTTTTTGTAAATAAATAAGCAAGTTTTTCATGGCTTAAAAACATTTGCTTCAGGAGAAATTTGCAACTCATAGTGGGATGGGCCTAATTTCATAAAGCTGTTTAGTAGAACAAATGTTTCTGGTAAGCACAAATTAGCAGGGAACCAGTCACAAACATTGTATAATACATGGTCTTGGCTGGCAACCTGTTTCTGCTAAGCATGATTTCTAGTGCTAAAAGCAAAAATGAGCAGGGAACCAGTCACAAACATTGTACATACATGATCTTGGCTGGCAACCTGTTTCTGCTGAGCATGATTTCTAGTGCTAAGCACAAATAATCAGGGAACCAGTCACAAACATTGTACAATACATGATCTTAGCTGGCAACCCGTTTCTGCTAAGCATGATTTCTAATGCTAAGCACAAATCAGCAGGGAACCAGTCACAAACATTGTACAATACATGGTCTTGGCTGGCAACCTGTTTCTGCTAAGCATGATTTCTAATGCTAAGCACAAATTAGCAGGGAACCAGTCACAAACATTGTACAATACTTGGCCTTGGCTGGTTACCTGTTTCTGCTAAGCACACATTAGCAGGGAACCAGTCACAAACATTGTACACTACATGGTCTTGGCTAGTAACCTGTTTCTGATAAGCACAAATTAGCAGGGAACCAGTCACAAATATTGTACAATACACGGTCTTGGCTGGCAACCTGTTTCTGCTAAGCATGATTTTTAGTGCTAAGCAGTTTTTTGTGATTATACCCCGTGGATAAATAGGGTTATGTTGAGAGTGACAGAACCTGGTTGTGACACTCACCTCTGCTGAAGTTTTGGGAGAACCTGCTGACGTTTGCCACACATCAATGTGTAATACTGTCAAAGAAAATGAAAACAAAACCAACTTCGATTATTACAGAGGCGTGAGTCTAAAGGTTGGGTAGAACTTTGACTTTTACCTGAATATCAATTAGAGAATATATCAATCACAAGAACCATCCATGACCTGACAGATAACCACTTACTCCTGGGTGAAAATAGGCAATTACGGTTAAGCACCTTGCTCAAGGGCACAAGTATCATGACTGAGATACGAACACACCAGTTGACTTGGTTAGCTTTGCCGTAATTTAAAGTACATGAAATCTCTCTGAACGACGATCAGAGTCCAATTTCATGGCTCTGCTTACTGCAAAATTCTTTGTTTACGGTGCATTGCAAAGAACGTAAATCCGTGGGACAGCACAGATTACTGAGGTAAGCAGAGCCATGAAAATAGGCCCAGATCATACTGATCGACACCACCAGCTCTCTTCAGTACCATCAGTAAAACTTGTTGTTAAAATGTAGATTACTACCAAATTGTAAGGCAGTATGCACATGAACATGTAGAATAGATAAACTTACCTCATCACTGTGATGGAACAATGGACAGAACACATTCTCCATCAACTTATATGCATGTTCGTAGGCTCTGTAAAGAAATACATTTTGAGGGTATTTTTATGCAACAAGTCCAGAACAGCATACAGAAGGTACAATTGTTATAAATATATAAATATTTAAGTAATTTTTTTACAGCAAAAGCAGAAATGTTTTGCAAAAACCTGGATTTTACACAATCCACAATCCTGTCACTATTACAAAGATTTCCAAAAGACCAATGCGTTTTACAATATAAAAATACACCACAAGTACAAGAAACACTGTAAAATTCAAAAAGCACAAAACAAGATAAAATGATGAAAAATACGATCACGCACACACCCCACAACAAATTCAAAACATCAAGCAAAAAATCACAGAGCTAAAATAAAAACCACAGTAAAAAAATATTACCATAAACAAAATCAGTAAATACATTAAAAGTCCTTTGGAAAAAGGAAGTTTTAAAAATTTGTTTGAGCAATTGCACATTTGGAGCATTAGAACATTTACAGGCAAGTTAATCCACAGTGTGGGCCCTAACACAGAAAAAGACTTGTCCCCAAAAGATCTTTTGATGGAGGGTATGGCATTAGGTGGCATTAGATGGAAGGGTGGGTAAAGGGTAGTGTGAAAAGCAGTTAAATAGTTATGTACATACCTGAATAATGTTGATGACGTTCGCAATCTTGTAACACCTTCATATGGACCGTTCACAACTAAAAGATCAACAAAATATGACTTTTAACCAGTTGTCTTTGGCATTTTCTCCACTGGTACCGAATTTGTCAATGTTATAATTTTTGGTGGAAAATCTTGGCAGTAAATCATTATTGTTGTAAATGAAATCATAATGAAACTAGGTAAAGACATCAAATACAGTGGTCTTTGACACTGAATTTACAGTTTTCCATTAATAATTCTTGCAATGAGGCCCTCTTTGTTTGGCACGACTTAGCTGTTGCAAAGCTGTAAGCCACTGCCAATATTCACATATGGCACGCTGGAATCACTTTGGTGCTTAGAATAATGGAAACAATCATGGCAGCCAGTCGGTCTATTAACAAAGGTCGGACAAAGGAACAAAGTCTGGAATAAGGGATTACACATATATCCCTGGTAAAGAGTGAATTTATTCGTTGATTCCAGGGCCCAATTTCATAGAGCTGCTTAGCAGAACAAATTGCTTAACAATTTTATGCTTAGCAGAAATGAACAGGATACCAGTCACAAATTGTACACACAACATGGTAGTTTGGCTGGTGACCCTTTTCTGGTAAGCATAGTTTTGTTGTACTTAGCTTCTTATTGTGCTCAAGCAGCTCTATGAAATTGGGCCCAGTTCACATTTGTCCAAACCCATCCAAATGTGAAACTGCAGGCGATTCACACAAACCCTGAGCGAGTCAAAACGTCATCCACCTGATGAGCTTGCCACACCTACATGTATGACTTGCCACATCAACTACCCACACACACAAACAACCAGGGCCCAATTCCATAAAGCCTGTAAGCACAAAAACTTGCTAAGCACTGAAAAAACTTGCTTAGAAGAAACATGTAACCAGCCAAAATTTCATAGAGATTACAGTGTTGCCACTGGGTCCCAACTCATTTTTTTCTTAGCAAACAAATTTGCTAAGCAGTATTTTCTGCTTAGCAGCTTTATGAAATTGGGCCCAGAGGTTATCCATGGGAAATCTCTGTCTCAAAGGTCAAGCAATTAAGACAAAGTATAAAATTGGTGCATAGTTAAGAAATAATACTTGTATCTTTGGCTTACTTTCTTTTATCTCTTCTTCAATGTCCTCATCAAACTTGATTTTATCCACAGCGCCAGTAGCAAAGTACAACTGGTAGAGATCTTGCGCTTCTCTGTGTAGAGACTGCTTCTGTTCATCGGTCATGTCTGGCACCAGACTACGTCGATTGAAATCCTCTAAAAAAGATCAATCATAAAAAGATGTCAAAACAACATATATTTATTACATTATGATAATGAAGGACTCCAGTTTGACTTGGAGTATTTAAGCTTTCAGCTTTATACACCATCTCGATGCCTCAGGTCATCAATTATAATAAATGTATAAACACATTTATTATTAAAAGCGCTTTATTAAAGGTAGGGTCATATAGTGGTTTTTGTCAACGTAAAACTGATTTATAGGACAAATTATCAATAAAGGTACAATAAAAGTCACCTGTGAAAGTTTCAGCTGAATACAGTGACTACTTTTTGAGAACACAGCAAAACACAGTCACAGTGTTTTCATCCAGACCGTTGAATCCATTTATGTTTAGCAAGATGACAGCAGGTACCATTCTGCTTCTCTGGCCCCAACATTCACAAACGGACACCACAGAAGTTGGAATCTCCAAATGCCGCCATTAGACGATCTTCGGAGCTTCAGAATTTACATTATACTTATATTGATTTCTAGTCAACAGGGGCACTTTCGACAAAATAAATTTACAGGATTCTTACTACCATTACCATCTTTATAACAAGTACGCTTTCGGATAAAAACTACACTTTTTTTCAGGTCATTACCAAAGTATGACCCTACCTTAAAGAGCTTCTACAAGTGAGATCAAAGAGCTGTACAAGAATAGGAAAAATTAATAAAGTGTTGTGGATAAGAAGTGTTTAAGACGTTTCCTGACAATGGTTTGTATTTTGTTTACTGCAAGTTCACCTGAAACAAGGCTAAATGCCACTCTTGGTAAGGGGCTACAAGAAGAAAACATTAAGATGAAAATAATTCAAGGGAGCTGAAGGTAGGAATTGATATTCCTCTTAAAACAGTCTAGATTGTAGGATGGAGGGACACAAGTACCAGGCTAGGAGTTCCAATGAATTACATGTACATACCCACTGTCAGACAGAACTGTAAAATATTAAGAGCTCCATCTCTCTTCATGTATTGAAGAAACGGGAAGAGAAGAGAATGGTTGCTAAGAATCTCTGACATCTCGTACTGGAGGGCCTGATTGGGACAAGAACACAGGTAAAAGGTTACTATGAATATTTATATTCCAAGTTCATCATGAATAATAATGAGATGATTTGAGACTTACCGATGATTTCTTGACAGGACGGACATTGCTGAATGTTTCGAGTAAGACAACTTGCTTTGAAGGAGGATCACAAGCAGCTGGAAACTGTGACGTAAAAACAAGATTAAACAAAGCGTAATCAAAAATCATCTGAACAACTAGGAGGGTTTCAGAATTGTATTCAAAATGAACTGAGATTGTGCAGATGAAAGATATTATACAAATAGTGACTGCATTGAGTGCATTATCGCAGAATATAATCACAAGGTGAAATCTTGACTATTCCATTTCTCGAGGCAAAGCCGAGTGAAATGGAAAAAGGTCAGATTTCACTTAGTGATTATATTCTGCTACAATGCACAAACGAAATGAATTCAATATTTGTTGTATTTAACCGACACATAAACACAATAAACACTAGAGACAAAAACCCGCCCATCCCACACTCTGAACATTCTACAAACCCCTTCTAAACAATGTGGACGACTCCATGTAGACACCAACCTTGTCCGCTGTGACACGACCTTGCCTCATTTGGATAAACGAGCGGGGGACAATTAGTATGGAAACGACGCTGTGAAGCGACCAATAAGTATCCATATTTGTCCAATATTACAAATTTGGGAGCGTTGCGGCAATAAATATATGACAACATAACGGATGACACATGGCGCGGGTTCTATCAATTAAATGACAAGGATCTGTGAAAGCGGTATATCATTTTGAATATTGCCATCTTCGCATTGCAATAGTTCAAGTTGGAAATTTCAAGAGCCTGAACAACAGTGCAGAATGTAGTTTGCCTGAGATATTTTCTGACTCTGATGCCATGGAGGTGGTAATGGCATTTCTCGCAAATGGTTGCATTTAGTTCCTTCATGGACGGATGACAACCAAACAAATATCGTGATGGTAAATTTTTATATCGGCACAAGCCAAAAATGAACATTGGTAAAACACATAATTGGTGTGAAACCAACTTTAATTTGATTGCTTACCGGTTCTTCATCAAAGAAAATCATCAGAAGTTTGTTGACAATATCCTGTAAGATATATAAAGGAATATTTGACATTTGTTTGATACTTTATTATTATTACTTGCAATCTTGTAAGGCACTTTCCCAATGGGAGACTTCAGAGGATGCTAGATGGCCGTAAACTTACAAGGAAAAAGTCATTGTTCTCAGAAGTGTGCGCATTATGTACACAATGGAAAATTACGGGGTATTACTGCTGCAACCAACATTCCTGGCCAAAATGGTTGGGAAACTTGACAATAGACACACCCTCCCCGTCCCCTGCTCTCCCAATCAATTATCTCATGCTGGAACGCAGACCACACATTAATAGTCAACATTGACTGGGGCCGCAGGGAAGGGGGCCCCATGATATTTGGTCAGGTTTGTAGCGCTCCAAAGGCTCCTATTGCAAAAGATTAGTCTACTTTATTTGTGTTAATTTACTGTCACTGTCAGTCAAAAGTAAACCCTTAAGGCCATGTCACACAAAGCAATTCACAGGCAACCAGTCCCAGGTTATAGAACAAAAAGCTTACGGGATCTGCCACAACGTCCATTCCAAGTAAGAATACAGATCCACTTGCCACTTCACGTACGAAGGTCTCTGTAGTCCTAGAAATAAGAAAATATCCAGACAAGAAATAAATAGCTACTAGACACCTTGCATAGGCCGCAATCGCTGAGGTCATACAATGGAAATGCGCAAGTGCATGCATGCCAAGCAGAACCCTCGGCCATTGATAGGTTTTCCCTTGACCTCACTGAGGGAGCTGTTTGTAAGCTTGTCATGTCGTATACACTGAGTCCAGACAAGATAAAAAACATAAAATGAATAAGTGATCCTCTGCAAAAAAGAAATTGTGGGGTTCAAGAAAGAAAAGTTGACTGGAGTGGCACTTGAACCTGCGACCTCCGGATTAACGTGTCAGCGCTCTACCAACTAAGCTATCTAGCTCTATGTTGGCGGTCTCCTTATTTTGTCAACATTTTGTTCGAGGGTGCCAGTAAGAAGCCAACCAACCTGTAACTGCCGTATAGCCAGGGATCACACCCAAGTTTATGATACAACCTTGGAAGCAGCAGCACAGAAATCTCCTTAAGGGGATAAGACTTTTTATTTTAAATATCAAGTAATAAACCACACGGGAAACTGACTGGGTAAAATGTTAACATAATTTTGGGTTAAACAAAAAAAAATTGACCAGAGTGGGACTTAAATCTGTAACCTCCTGACTTACATACCAAAACTAAATTATGAGAAAATAGAATGAGCTGTTGCAAACTGCTTACCAACCAAATGGTTCTATGGTATCAATGTCAAACAATTGTTAAAGGCTTGACGTTTCAATCAAAAAATTACGACATCTTGAAAAGAATCGAGTTTGAATCAATAAGCCATTTGTGAGTTTTTCAATGTCTGGTACAACACCTTGTTTAGTCACAAGTTAATGTTCAATTTGGATTCCTCAGACTGACTCCAGTGTTGCTGTGTCACATGGTTAGGGGCAAGATAAGAGAAGGCAAACACCAATACACAATTGTCAATGAAATGTGTAGCACCATAATCAGAGTCCAGCAGTTTGGGTGTTGAGTTTGGTGTTGGACTGAGGACTGCACTAGTAAACTAATTATGCTTGACATTGAATCAGGCATACCACCATAATCAGAGTCCAACAGTTTGAGTGTTGAGTTACTGTATAGTGTTGGACTGAGGACTGCACTAGTAAACTGATAATGCTTTACAAGGGATCAGGCATACCACCATAATCAGAGTCCAACAGTTTGAGTGTTGAGTTACTGTATAGTGTTGGACTGAGGACTGCACTAGTAAACTGATAATGCTTTACAAGGGATCAGGCATACCACCATAATCAGAGTCCAACAGTTTGAGTGTTGAGTTACTGTATAGTGTTGGACTGAGGACTGCACTAGTAAACTGATAATGCATACCACCATAATCAACAGTTTGGGTACTGACTTTTAGGTCTTTATTTTGTCAGTAAGAAGAAGGATTCTAGTAAATCAATCAAGGGAGGTAGGGTTAATGAACATATTCTTCCCAATATCAATGCAGTATAATCTCTTACAAATTGTTTGTCAGTTTCTTCTTAGCTATTCTCACATGCTTACTTGTTATTATGAGAGTTTGCTGGAATCAGTACAGTAAACAGCAGTTCACACAGATGCCTGAGGTACTCGTGTTCAGTCTTGCGATTTCTGGCTGCACAGTGGAGATGGTCGCCATACGTCTTGATCACCAAATCTTGGAAGTCCTCACCCCACTTGGCTTTGGATAAGATAGAGAACAGGTATAGACCTTTACCAGGATGCTACCATCTAGTTGTCATGCATAAATATTAATGTGTGATAAATACTAATGATCTCGGGTTCGGACAATTAATCAGTTAACCATTTAACCATAAACAAATGCTGAAATCCGTTTCAAAATTTCCTCAACATTTACCAACAGACATGATCCCGTCACACAGGCATCCTCTAATTTTGATGCTCATGGTGCATGAACATTATTACCCCGATTACTGAGCCATTTTGTTTTGTTCCTTAAACCATCTCAGCTCCCCTCCTCACAAGAACCATCTTACAGGTACCCATTTTACCCCTGGGTGAAGAGAAGAAATTACAGTTAAGTGACTGAGATTCAACCCACACCCTGAAGCATAAAACGTAGAAAAGCACAAATTTCTCAATAGCCTTTGCACAAGAACTGACAAAAACTTACCTTTTCTTTTAGCTCTTAATAAAACATCTAGATGTCTCAAGGCAGCTTTGACAAGTCTGTCCAGAATGAAAGTGGGGAGGTCGATTTCCCGGACACGGCGTATCACCACGGCGATGAGGAAACGTAGTGACATTCTCAACTCATTCACAAACTCTTCCTCTTTGCTGATGAATGGACTGGAAGTAAAAGATGGTGAATAAGAAAACATAACCAGAAGTTTAACATCATTTAAACTTTCTTCTCTTGGCAACGTTTCCCATTTCCCTTGAAACTACTGAAATGAATGAGTTGTGTATGATAGTTAAACTGTACACAGAACCAACGATAGTACAAGCTGACAGAGTTATCTACCATTCATGAATACCTGATATACATTCCGATTGGTCGAGATGAAATCACGTGGCCATGTTTAAACGCGCGATATAAAAACAGTGACGAGTTTTTAAACATGGCCCCGAGGAAATTGAGTCAAAAGAAGGGCACTATCATATAATTGCAGCCCAATTTTAAGTTGGTAGGTTGCATAATTTGGCTCACGCAAGTTTGAAACTTGCGTTCGATAGTTTGAAACCTAAGCACGCAAGTTTGAAACTTGTTTGAGGAGCTGGTTAGTGCTCAACATGGATAGAAATTCAATGCAGAGTCGAGGCGAGATGAGGCTAAACTGTCAGACCTGTTCTCAACTTTTAAAGGTTTTTGTATGTTTTTACTGGAAAAGTGTTATATATATGCATCACAGTATACAGTCAACCCTCCTACTGTCTGACCATTCAATATCGTCAACTGTTGTTGTGAATAAGGGAACAAAAGAGTGGTGACTCAGTCTTAAACGGATGTTTAAAACCTTCGGCTCACACGGCCCCAAGCCAGCCGGTTTTAAATGTCCGTTTAAGACCTCGTCGCCACTCTTTTCCATTTTTCACAATCATGTGGATGACATTGAATAGTCAGACAGAAGGAATATTAGGCCTATGTATGAACATCTTTGGACCTATAGAATTGGGAACACATCTTTTGTTTTAACATTCTTAACATTTCTTTTTGTTATTTTTAGAGTCTTAGGTGAACTTACGTGTACCAGCTGTAGACATATTCTTGCAAAATCAACTCCAGCAACTGAAAAATGGAAAAAAAACATGAAAGGATTCTGCAGGAATATAATGTTCATTATAAAAATTATTAACATTCCATGGAAATGTTGAGATAAGAAGGGTTTTTTTGTTCTGTGTGAACAAAGGTTATCTCTCATGCTTTGGTCATCATCATCGATCTCAGGAGAAACCTACCTCTGAGAGGGCAGCATCAACTCGCTCTGGTAAATAGACATCATTCCATGGCTGCACTTTATTCAAGGTCAGTTCAATCCTGAAAAGAAATTTCAAAAATTCCATTCAATTTCAATACAAAACTTATAATATAGAACGAATAAGAACACTTCTGAATTATGCACAAATAAAATATGTCAATACTCACACAATAGGATAAAATTTTGTAAAACTATAAACAGTTTGAGGAGAAAATCATCCAGAGATTTTGTTGTTTGCCCTTACTGCCATCCATCTTAGATAAGCTATCAGTTACAAATGTATGATGGCTATTTGAACCACTATGTACCAAATTAAACCTCAAAATAATAATAATAATAATAATACAACGTATTTGTATAGCGCCTACTGCAGGCCAGCCTGTAAGCGCTTTAAGGTATTATTTCTTGCAAGGTATGTGGAGCTACAATTTGAAGTATGAGGCCTGTTCATTTATAGCACAATGTAATGGCTTACAAGGTGCTGTGGCGCAATACATGTATGCAGCCAATCCAACCAGGAACACCGGGGCGAACCCCTTCTCTTTACGATAAGTGCACTGGGTTCTTTTACCTGCATTACACAACACACGGGACCAACGGCTTTACGTCCCATCCGCATGTGGTTAAGTGTCTTGCTTAAGGACACAAGTGTCACGACTGGGATTCGAACCCACACTCTGCTGATCAGAAACACCAGAGCTTGAGTTTGGTGTTCTTATCCGCTCGGCCACATTTAAATGACTTGAACCAGAAGAGTTGTTTTGAGTAAAGAGAATACAGGATTTGAACTGGCCTCTTGTCACCGGGCACGCTCAGTGTTCTAGTGATGAAGACATATCTGCTCTAGAATGCGAGGGTCATGGGTTCAAATTCCACTCAATTAGCCAGTGGATTTGTTGTCTGCATAACTGAATATACAGTGCTTATCACAGATTGGTGTACTGGGAAAACAAACACAAATATTGATCTCTGATCCAAAAATTACATCCACTAAAGAGAAAGGAGTTAGTTTCATACTTGTGCCTGACGCAATCAGCATCACTACACACTGGGCAGACTTGGGATGATGTCTGCTGCTTTGATGTTGACTTCTTTCTCTCATACCAGATGAGGAGGTTGGGAAGGATGGAGACTCGGTTGAAAAGGATATAGAAAGATGTCATCCCAGCAAGGAAGAACCATGGTATTGCAAGAAATGACAGGTAGCTGATGAAATATAGACAATGAGATTAATGGTTTATTACAGTGATGTTGACACTAGAATCTGAAAGACCAATACACCGTTAAATCATTTAGGAAGTACTTAAAGACACACTTTTTTTCAACGTTGTAGTATTCTTGGATTTTTTTATGTTAGATCATCCTTTGTCTGGAATCCATCGGATGAAGTTTTATGCTTGTGTAATTTAATTGATTACCAGCATACAGCTTGCATGTTGAAGAGACTAAACTGGTATGCTATGCGCAATGCTGGTTTCCGATAACCAAGAATTCATGTTTTGAGACATGTCTACAAAAAATGCATGCATGCAAGCAGCCACTTCCATGTATGAAAACATGAACCATTGGTTATTGTGGACCAACTCATTGGAAGCAGCCATATTTGTTACTGAAAGGCGACGTTATGTCGATTATAGCCCCATAATAGTGCCAATACCCTGGACTTCCTCCGATCCTTGGCCCTACGCCCATGTACCTCCAGGAGGTGAAATTATTTTTTGAATAGAAACTCACGTTTTTATGCTGAGATTTTTTTCCCCAGTTGTCACTTATTGTAGCTCATTTGTGGACAGCACATTAAGACGAAAATGAAGCACGAACACATGACTTAGCCCACGAACCGCCCCGCGCGCTATTATTGGTGAGTTGATATTATGAGCGGGTCGTCAGCCGCACTGTGCGTGAAAGGTAAAGGAGAAAAGTCTTACACCAAGACTAGCGCATTAGCAAACATCACGGGTCACGGATGCCGGGCAGTCAAACCGTGTCAGTAACGGTTCGATTTTCTTCATAAATTACACAAACACGAGCATGTCATTTTCGTCTTAATGTGCTGTCCACAAATGAGCTATACACCTAGCTGGGGAAAAAATCTTGGCATAAAAATGCGAGTTTCTAATTCAAGAAATAATTTCACCTCCTGGAGGTACATGGGCGTAGGGCTAGCCCTGGTAGGACGTCAGTCAGTGTACACTGACGTCCTGGGTATAAAGCGCCTCTACAATGTGAACATATTTTGAAGTAATGTTTTTTCATAATTTTACCTGATTTAAGAAGCTGAAATTCCGTTTATATATTCTTTATGTCCGTAACTCACTATTGATGGGTCCAACAATAACAATTTCGTCCACGAATGACATTATTCTAGCAAATAAGTCCGAGTTGTGCACTACCGTTTTTATCATCGTGTACCAATTGACTGTGTAGGCTCAGGCGCGCATGTGCGACATGGGCCCTCTATCGCAGTTGCTATGCAAAGGACGCACATGCGCTGAAGCATTCACGTCTTGTCAGTCTCGGCCTGTCGCCGAGAATGCATAAATTTCCATTTTATTTTTCACAATAATGTCATCCAAGGATAAAATTAGCAATTCTGAATAGAGCAGGCGTAAGGTTCAGGACACAAGGAACATGTGAGTCAAGTTTCAGCTTCCTCAAAAAGGTAAAAATATGATAAAAAATGGTTATAAATTTGTTCGCAATGGTACGGGACCTTTATACCCTGGACTCCGTCACGTTGTATGCAACGGAGGAGTCCAACCTGGGCTAGGCGTAGGGCCTACCAAGGATCGGACGAAGTCCAGAGTATTGCTATATATTAGGTATGCGCACACACCCCCTTAATCATTCGTCTGATTCTTTGATGCTGGCGATGACGTGCGTCATGGAAATCGATGATGACGTAGTGGAGAATCCCCTTTATCCGCCATGTTTTTTTTTTAAGCACTAATATATCACTTTTTACTGAATCATACGTTTATTAAAGGTAAACCTACATATTAATTGTTATTCTGTCTTTAATATCTGAAAGTTTTGTCAGTTTTTATGCTTGTAATTTCTTTATCAATTAAGACTTCTCAATAATTTTGGTATCACTGTGTAGGATTTTTCATGCTCTTTCCAGTGGTACTAATTGCATTCGTATTGGTTCACTTTGAATTTTTTCTTCACATACCTATATATATTGGCACTATAATTAATGCAATTATGGGGCTATCGATAAGGATTCTGAATAACGGGATTAACGGTTAAAATTTATCAATATTTGCAATTTTTTCCTTGCGGAGTGTACTTTTCGGACCCGCGCAATGCTCAATGAGAGTACAAAGAACAAATAGAGCCTTATTTTGGCGAGATCTGGATTCAAAAAAGAACTGTACTGAGTAGCAAACACTGTAGTAGTAGTGGCAAAAGTTATGTAAATTTTAACGATAAGAACTTGGTTTACTAAAAAAAACAGATCCAGTAAACGACCTAAAGTGTCACTTACTTATAGAAGACAATAGTTAGTAAAATAAGTCCACCAACACCAGCAGACAGAGCTCGATTTTCCCTCAACTGGTCTCGCAAATTTGAGATTTCTTCACGAATCAACTGCCGCACGGCCATTGCAACTTTGTTTTTCCCAAATGTAGACAGGCTCCCTAGACCTAAATATTAATGAGTTCCGCGATCTGAAAAGGGTACCGTACAACGAGCGAAAGCTAGTCTTAGCCCAAGACGTCAGTGATCGATAGCGGATGGTGTACTGCGCTCGGTTACAACTCGTTATAGCGCGCCCTCTTGTGGCTTGAATTACCCAACTTGAGTCAAGTCAAGTTGGGTAATTCAAGCCACAAGACGGCGCGCTATAACGAGCTGCAACCGAGGGAACCGAGCGCAGTATAGTACACTATCCGCTATCGATCACTGACGTCTTGGGCCAAGACTAAGCTAAAGCTAGCACAGGGCGTTTACGAAACGGAAGCTTAGACGCAGGCTTAGGCTTCAGGCTCCGTTCTCTCGTCTGAATCCCTGAACGCATAGCACGCGTATAGTCAAATCAACTGAGGGGCCTAGCTAGCCTGAGCCGAATCCGAAGCCGAAGCCGTGGATTCGTAAACGCCCGTACACAAAAAATACCACCGCATTGGGCCCGAATCACGAAATTGGAACACATGCAGTACAGGGAGGTGATAAATTGGATCCTTTTGCTAATTTCTGTCGGTGAGTACGTTGTTTTATCAGAACGAACACTGAAATATTAGTGATAACTTACAAATTTTTATTTGATGATATTACATTTTATAACTATAACTCATTGGAAAACATTAGACAAAGAAAAAACACAATCGTTAAATATTATAAAATAAGCTGCAAACACGGAGACGATGTGCCAGTATGCATTATGTGAAAATATACGTTGTTTAAATACTAAAACATACTTTGAAAAGAATTTAGTCCAGGAACTTGAAGACTGTTGTACTGGGCATACACAATTTTTGAGCTGGCTAATTTGGTCCACTAATTAGTGGTTAATTAGCACAAGACATACAGACACCATTTTCAATCTATAATACGCACAATTGCCCATGCGATTGAGTCAACTACCTCTTTAAAAGAATTTGTACCATTCATTAGGTGTTCGGGCAACAGCCGAACACCTAATGTTTTTGTTCGTTTTTTAGGTGTCCGGGCAACAGCCGAACACCTATTGATTTTGTTCGGTTTTTTTTTTTTTTTATAGTTTTTATTCTTCTTCTCAGAGTCGTTTGTCCGCAAGCAAACGCATAGTTGCGAAAATCGAATCAACTTGAAACTTTGCATGTCGTTAGAGTATACCTTGTAGATAATTCTAAAAGTTGTTACGTCATGATGACGTCACCAGGTGTCGAATAACAAGGTTTTTAAAGTTGAAAAAGGGACCATTTAGTATTAGCTGTATCTCATTGAATTTGAAAGCTACGATATTCATAGTTGGGCCCCCGGTAGTTCAAGACTAGGGCTACATTTAAGAAGTTAACGTCAAAATCGTATGATCTTCTCTTCCGGTCGTTACCCTAGGTCAAGTTTGCCTTTGTTTTTTTTCTTGAAAAACATCATTTTCGGGCTTTTCTATAACATAACTCAAGATTTAAATTGAATTTAACATTGAAACTCATCAGACAATTGGACCTTATTATCAAGACCACACAAACTTTATGATGTCATGATGACGTCATCAGGTAACGAGTTACAACAAATCAAAGTTAAATATTTTTAAGAAATCATAACTTCTGAACCACATGGTGGATTTTGACAATCTACATATCATCGGACAGTTCGATAAAAAATCAACAAGCGCTAAACACAAAGTGACCCCATTTGACCTTGACTTCCGGTTCAAACCGGAAGTTGAACAATTTCACAAATTCTGATCTCAAAAACTACGCAATATTTCAACATAAATTTTGCATTACGTTATAGATGAGTGATCCTGCTCAAACATTTGCACAGAGATGATAACTTTTTAACCTTTGCATAGGGTCAAATCTGGACGTCAATGTCTGTTGCCACATTTATGATAACGACAAATACACGTACATACACTTTTTTTCGTACCACACATACACTGGCTATCTATATACATAAGGTATGGGCGCTTTCCCGGTTCCCTTAACTGTTGACAACGTAGCCAGCGTGTAGTACAAAAGGGCCATTGACCTTAACCGTTCAAAGTCCAAGAAGACTGTAGCTAGCTGGCCCACATGTTGTGTGGTGGCGCTATACCAAGTTAATGGTCATTTGTTTACTGCGCTCTGAGACAATTATTGGCTTTGTGGTAAGTGAAATCTTTTCTCTATGGTGAAACAGACTTGGAAATATGCGACGTTCGACGGTAGTCCAATGAAAAGCTCAGTGCAGAAAGTTCTTGATAGCCTTTTGTTGGTTTCATGGTAAATATCAACTAAACGACCGATTTTGCTGACCTGTTTTGGTGATTTGAATAACTTTTGATAACTGAAACTTGGCAACAATATTACACCTGATGATTAGATAAAACAGAAATTTCGACAACATAATGACGCCACCCAATGAATTATTGGGTAATGTAATTAATTTAATCAAATTTTGAGTTTTTGGTTTAACAACCATGCAGAATTTGCAAACTAGGAACGATAAATTCGTTGTTATTTCTTGAAAACAAAGGGTATTGGACACTTATTGTTTTATACATTGGAACAAATCAAATTTTCATAGATCTATCAGAGAAATTGGCCTTTAATCTTAATCCATTGCCTAACGCAGCATGGCATATACCCCACGCGACTGGCAACGGATGGTATAGCTAGCCAGTCAAGACGCTTGTTACAGACCAACGTGGCTCAACCGTAGTTGTTTACAATCAGTGCCATGTGCGCCTGGCGTGTTTTTTACTAACTATCGGTACAGTTTATGAATATTGACATGAAAATTGTCACATGTTCAACCATGGTTCAACTAATACACGTTCTAGAGCTCAGTGCAGTCTTATTAGTAGGAACGTAAGCATTTATTTCCTGTACGTAATTGATTTACACTTTGAAATTTCAAAGGCTATCAACAATCTTTTCATCGACTCAATAGAATAGTTCACACATTGACACAACACTGACCCTAATGAAATCCGAACACCTAGTGTTTGTTCCAACAAACACTAAATCGCTAGTTAGGTGTTCGGGCAACAGCCGAACACCTATTGTTTTTGTTCGTTTTTTAAAAAATTTTTTTAAAAAGTTTTTATTCTTCTTCTCAGAGTCGTTTGTCCGCAAGCAAACGTATAGTTGCGAAAATCGAATCAACTTGAAACTTTGCATGTCGTTAGGGTATAACTTGTAGATGATTCTAAAAGTTGTTACGTCATGATGACGTCACCAGGTGTCGAATTACAAGGTTTTTAAAGTTGAAAAAGGACCATTTGGTATTAGCTGTATCTCATTGAATTTGAAAGCTATGATGTTCATAGTTGGGCATCAGATAGTTCAAGACTAGGGCTACATTTAAAAATTTAACGTCAAAATCGTATGACCTTCTCTTCCCGGTCGTTACCCTAGGTCAAACTCTGCCTTTGGGTTTTTTCTTGAAAAACATCATTTTCGGGCTTTTCTATAACATAACTCAAGATTGAAATTGAATTTAACATTAAAACTCATCAGACAATTGGACCTTATTATCAAGACCACACAAACTTTATGATGTCATGATGACGTCATCAGGTAACGAATTACAACAAATCAAAGTTAAATATTTTTAAGAAATCATAACTTCTGAACCACATGGTGGATTTTGACAATCTACATATCATCGGACAGTTCGATAAAAAATCAACAAGCGCTGAACACAAAGTGACCCCATTTGACCTTGACTTCCGGTTCAAACCGGAAGTTGAACAATTTCACAAATTCTGATCTCAAAAACTACGCAATATTTCAACATAAATTTTGCATCACGTTATAGATGAGTGATCCTGCTCAAACATTTGCACAGAGATGATAACTTTTTAACCTTTGCATAGGGTCAAATCTGGACGTCAAAGTGCACGTGTCTGTTGCCACATTTTATGATAACGTACAATAAAAGTATAGGCCTACACGTTACATACACTTTTTGTTCGTACCACGCACTGGCTATCTCATACACGCATAAGGTAATGGGCGCTTTCCCGGTTCTCTTAACTGTTGACAACGCAGCCAGCGTGTGGTACAAAAGGGCCATTGACCTGAACGGTTCAAAGTCCAAGAAGACTGTAGCTAGCTGGCCCACATGTTGTGTGGTGGCGCTATACCAAGTTAATGGTCGTTTATTAACTGCGCTCTGTGACAATTATTGGCTTTGTGATAAGTGAAACCCTTTCTCTATGGTTAAACAGACTCGGAAATATGCGACGTTCGACGGTAGTCCAATGAAAAGCTCAGTGCAGAAAGTTCTTGATAGCCTTTTGTTGGTTTCGTGGTAAATATCAACTAAACGACCGATTTTGCTGACCTGTTTTGGTGATTTGAATAACTTTTGATAACTGAAACTTGGCAACAATGTTACACCTGATGATTATATAAAACAGAAATTTCGACAACATAATGACGTCACCCAATGAATTATTGGGTAATGTAATTAATTTAAGCAAATTTTGAGTTTTGGGTTTAACAACCATGCAGAACTCGCAAACTAAGAACGATAAATTCGTTGTTATTTCTTGAAAACAAAGGGTATTAAATACTTATTGTTTTATACATTGGAACAAATCAAATTTTCATAGATCTATCAGAGAAATTGGCCTTTAATCTTAATCCATTGCCTAACGCAGCATGGCATACCCCACGCGACTGGCAACGGTGGGTAGCTAGCCAGTCAAGACGCTTGTTACAGACCAACGTGGCTCAACCGTAGTTGTTTACAATCAGTGCCATGTGCGCCTGGCGTGATTTTTAACTAACTATCAGTACAGTTTATGAATATTGACATGAACATTGTCACATGTTCAACCATGGTTCAACTAATACACGTTCTAGAGCTCAGTGCAGTCTTATTGGTAGGAACGTTAGCATTTATTTCCTGTACGTAATTGATTTACACTTTGAAATTTCAAAAGCTATCAACAATCTTTTCATCGACTTAATAGAATAGTTCACACATTGACACAACACTGACCCTAATGAAATCCGAACACCTAGTGTTTGTTCCAACAAACACTAAATCGCTAGTTAGTTTTTATTCTTCTTCTCAGAGTCGTTTGTCCGCAAGCAAACGTATAGTTGCGAAAATCGAATCAACTTGAAACTTTGCATGTCGTTAGAGTATAACTTGTAGATGATTCTAAAAGTTGTTACGTCATGATGACGTCACCAGGTGTCGAATTACAAGGTTTTTAAAGTTGAAAAAAGACCATTTGGTATTAGCTGTATCTCATTGAATTTGAAAGCTATGATGTTCATAGTTGGGCATCAGATAGTTCAAGACTAGGGCTACATTTAAAAAGTTAACGTCAAAATCGTATGACCTTCTCTTCCCGGTCGTTACCCTAGGTCAAACTCTGCCTTTGGGTTTTTTTCTTGAAAAACATCATTTTCGGGCTTTTCTATAACATAACTCAAGATTGAAATTGAATTTAACATTAAAACTCATCAGACAATTGGACCTTATTATCAAGACCACACAAACTTTATGATGTCATGATGACGTCATCAGGTAACGAATTACAACAAATCAAAGTTAAATATTTTTAAGAAATCATAACTTCTGAACCACATGGTGGATTTTGACAATCTACATATCATCGGACAGTTCGATAAAAAATCAACAAGCGCTAAACACAAAGTGACCCAATTTGACCTTGACTTCCGGTTCAAACCGGAAGTTGAACAATTTCACAAATTCTGATCTCAAAAACTACGCAATATTTCAACATAAATTTTGCATCACGTCATAGATGAGTGATCCTGCTCAAACATTTGCACAGAGATGATAACTTTTTAACCTTTGCATCGGGTCAAACTGGACGTCAAAGTGCACGTGTCTGTTGAATTACGTTTTATGATAACGCACAATAATAGTATAGGCCTACACATTACATACACTTTTTGTTCGTACCACACACTGGCTATCTCATACACGCATAAGGTAATGGGCGCTTTCCCGGTTCCCTTAACTGTTGACCACGTAGCCAGCGTGTGGTACAAAAGGGCCATTGACCTGAACGGTTCAAAGTCCAAGAAGACTGTAGCTAGCTGGCCCACATGTTGTGTGGTGGCGCTATACCAAGTTAATGGTCGTTTGTTTACTGCGCTCTGTGACAATTATTGGCTTTGTGATAAGTGAAACCCTTTCTCTATGGTTAAACAGACTCGGAAATATGCGACGTTCGACGGTAGTCCAATGAAAAGCTCAGTGCAGAAAGTTCTTGATAGCCTTTTGTTGGTTTCGTGGTAAATATCAACTAAACGACCGATTTTGCTGACCTGTTTTGGTGATTTGAATAACTTTTGATAACTGAAGCTTGGCAAAAATATTACACCTGATGATTGTATAAAACAGAAATTTCGACAACATAATGACGTCACCCAATGAATTATTGGGTAATGTAATTAATTTAAGCAAATTTTGAGTTTTGGGTTTAACAACCATGCAGAACTCAGAAACTAAGAACGATAAATTCGTTGTTATTTCTTGAAAACAAAGGGTATTAAATACTTATTGTTTTATACATTGGAAAAAATCAAATTTTCATAGATCTATCAGAGAAATTGGCCTTTTATCTTAATCCATTGCCTAACGCAGCATGGCATGCCCCACGCGACTGGCAACGGTGGGTAGCTAGCCAGTCAAGACGCTTGTTACAGACCAACGTGGCTCAACCGTAGTTGTTTACAATCAGTGCCATGTGCGCCTGGCGTGATTTTTTACTAACTATCAGTACAGTTTATGAATATTGACATGAACATTGTCACATGTTCAACCATGGTTCAACTAATACACGTTCTAGAGCTCAGTGCAGTCTTATTAGTAGGAACGTTAGCATTTATTTCCTGTACGTAATTGATTTACACTTTGAAATTTCAAAAGATATCAACAATCTTTTCATCGACTCAATAGAATAGTTCACACATTGACACAACACTGACCCTAATGAAATCCGAACACCTAGTGTTTGTTCCAACAAACACTAAATCTCTAGTTGGGAGTAAATATTGTTCCTTAAGCAAAGAGTCTGCAAGGCTGTTAAACTGGGCATACCAAATTTTTGTGCTGGCCAATTTGGTCCACTAATTAGTGGTTAATAATGCACAGTTATACATACGCGATTTTCCAACTATAACACACACAATTGCCTATGCGGTTGAGTCAACTACCTTTTTAAAAGCTGGCTAATTTGGTCCACTAATTAGTGGTAAATTAAGCACAGTTACACAGACGCTATTTTCCATTTTATAACACGCACAATTGCATATGCTGTTGAGTAAACTACCTCTTTAAAGGCACTGTACACGTTTGGTAATTACTCAAAATATATATTAGCATAAAAACTGACTTGGTAACGAGCAACAGAGAGCTGTTGATAGTATAAAACATTGTGAGAAACGACTCCCTCTGAAGTAACGTAGTTTCTGAGAAAGAGGTCACTAAAATAATAAAAACTTATTGCAAGAAGTTTTTATTCCTATCTGAAAGCACACAAATTTGTACAACAAGAGTGTTTTTTCTTTCATCATTTTTCTTGCAACTTCGATGACCAATTGAGCCCAAATTTTCACAGGCTTGTTATTTTATGCATAATTATGTTGGGATACACCAAGTGAGAACACTTGTCTTTGACAATAACCAAACGTGTACGATGCCTTTAAAAGAATTTGTACCCTTCATTGTGAATTAAAATGAGTTTTTTAGCCCAGAATCTTGAAGGCTGTTATACTGGGCATACCAATTTTTTTAACCTGGCTAATTTGGCCCACTAATTAGTTGTTAATTATGCACATTTATACAGACGCTATTTTCCATCTACAACACGAACAATATGTGGTTGAGTAAACAACCTCCTTAATCTTGAAAACTGTTATACCATGGTTATACTGGGCATACCAAATGTTTGAGCTGGCTAATTTGGTCCACTATTTACTGGTTAATTCTTAATTAACCCATATTATATAGACGCCATTTCCTCCTATAATACTGAAAATTTCCAATGCGGCTGAGTCAACTATGTACCGTACCTAGGCATATATAAATGAAAGTTTCAATTTGCCGTGAACAAAAAAATGTTTATACTTCCTATGTCCTCCCAATAAAAATTACGAAAATGTTAATGTTCAACTTAAAAAAACGAATACAAATGACAATTAATCAACAAGATTAACTTTTAAATCCGATGAATTTTATTCAGTTTCTGGACATTATAATAATCATCAAACTACCTCTTTAAAAGAATGTGTACCCTTCATTATTAATGAAAATTGGGGTTTTTTAGCCCAGAATCTTCAAGACTGTTTCACTGGGCATACCAATTTTTGAACTGGCTAATTTGGTTTACTAATTAGTGGTTATTTATGTACATTTAAACAAACGCTAATTTCCATCTAAAACACGAATAATTTATATGCGGATGCATAGATTAATTATATTCGCAAGATCACAACCATTAATTGTCTTTCAAAGTACAACCATGCTATTCCAGTTTTTTTCAATAGCTCCACCTATTGAAAGGCACATCAAAATAAAGCCCACACATTGCTCTAAACAACCGAATGAGGGCGGTAGACATGGGGACCATAGTTTTTTTGGGTATGACAATTTTTTCAATGTCACACTGATTGTGTTTTTGGCGGTCGCTAGCGACCGCCATATGCCTACCTCTTTAAAATAATTTGTACCCTTCATTGTCAATACATTTTTTTTCAGCCCAGTATCTTGAAGACTGTTTTACTGGCCATACAACATTTTTGAGCTGGCTAATTTGGTCCACTAATTAGTGGTTAATTAATCAAATTAATACATTTTAGATCTATAACACGCACAATATCGCATAAAATAATATGCGGAGAAGCAAACTATAGCCGTACCTATTCAAAAGAATTTGTACCCTTCATTATGAATAAATATGAATAGATTTTATAGCCCAAAATCTTTAAGACTGTTATACTGGGCAAACCAAATTTCTGAGCTGGCTAATTTGGTCTATTAATTAGTGGTTAATTAAGCACAGGTATAGGACGCCATTTTCCAACTATAACACGCACAATTAAATATCAGGTCGAGTAAACTGGTACCTTTTTGAACGAATTTTGTATCATTATTCATTAGGCCCTATGAATAATAATATTAAAACAAACAAATTCAGCCCAGAATCTGGAAGACTGTTACACTGGGCATACAACAATTTTGAGTTTGCCCGTGCTTTTGAGTCAACTACCCGTACCTTTTGAAAAGAGTTTATACATTTCATTACGAATAGAAGTTCAAACCCATAATCTTTTTGATTGGCGACGTTCGTTTTGTTAACGCGCCGAAATCGCAACACAAATTACTGGAGAAGAGATATCTGTATCACACAAACATCTGTTTCGATCAAGATACAGTCCCTCTGAGTCAGCCTCCCAAACAGTTTAATTGCGCCCTCTACCGGTGACTAATACAAAAAACAGCGTCGCCAATTTCATTTCATTTCATTTTATTCGCAAACAATACAACAATAAAACATACAAAAATTGCAAATCATATTATGATCTACAAGACTGTAAGATATATAAGACTATTTATTATTATTATTATTATTATTATTATTAAAAACAAACAAAACTATAGTTATTATGAAGATTACCCAAATGTAAAAACACCTAGCAAGTAACTGAAGAACCCGGCTTGGCGGGCATCAGATAGGCCTACATGTAGGTAGGTAAACAGCCAGTGGGGGTGGTACACAATATCGATCGGAAGCAAAACAAAACGAGAATAATGTACTTCCATGGTACTGTGCGACGTAAAAAAATGCTACGCACACAAAAAAATGCGACGAAAAAAAAGCGACGAGAAACAAAATGCGACGGGGAAAAATTGTGACCTATTGAAAGACACATCAAAATAAAGCCCACACATTGCTCTAAACAACCGAATGAGGGCGGTAGACATGGGGACCATAGTTTTTTTTGGTATGACAATTTTGGGGACCATAGTTTTTTTTGGTATGACAATGTTTTCAATGTCACACTGATTGTGTTTTTGGCGGTCGCTAGCGACCGCCATAATATGCCTACCTCTTTAAAATAATTTGTACCCTTCATTGTCAATACATTTTTTTTCAGCCCAGTATCTTGAAGACTGTTTTACTGGCCATACAACATTTTTGACTGAAAATACGGTGACTGCTCTATATTCTGACACCCCTATATTCCGACGCCCCTATGTTCCGACAACCCCCTCATGATTTACATGCTAGGGTTAGGGTTAGGGTTAGGGTTAGGGTTAGGGTTAGGGTTAGGGTTAGGGTTAGGGTTAGTGTTAGGGTTAGCGTTAGGGCTAGCGTTAGGGTTAGGGTTAGGGTTAGGGTTAGGAATAGTAAAAACAAATTGGGGTGTCGGAACATAGGGGTGTTTTAATACAACAAGGTCTGTCTGATCAAGCCTAAAATTGTCACCATTTGCTCTCTTTTTTCTTGGCAATCACGAACAAACAAATAACATGTCAGTGCATGGTTCAAAATTTCATATTAAATCCTACCCCTCAAATCCACATATTCAAAACAAAAATACAACAATTACCAATGAAGCAACTTCTCTTGATGAAGGAGCTTGAAGGTCAAAATCATTTTCCAAAAGTAGTCTATAATTAGCAAAATCAGAATGCAACGATTTATAATTTAGGGTAATGAATGACCTGTAATACCACAACCAATTGTTGGTAGTCTATTTAACATTTATAACATTTAAGTAAGACAGAGAATTACATAGCTATACAAAAGAAAAAACACTTTAAGATTCAACAGAATAAGATTGAATCTTGGGACAAGAATGTCCGAAGGAGACCGAAGGAGACATTTCAATGCAGGTGCTGCGATCGCTCCTCTAAGATAGGCAGGTAGCTTGCTGATTGAAGTGTGAACTGAAGAAGGGTCTTTATTTTCCTCATCTCCATGACTCCATGAAAACAAACTCCAAACTCCAAACAAACTCCAAACAAACTTTGAACTCCAAACAGCTGTTTTACTATAGGCCAGTCTAGACATCTACGACGAGTAGATCTCTTGGGAGATGGTGAGCCTACTGCAGCACAAACAAACGATTAAAACAGTTACTTTCATTAAATTGCTTTTACCCAAGGATTTCGTGTATATACTTCAATCAAAACTAAATGCAGAAAACCGAAAACAGCGAAAATAATTTTGAGGAACTCGTGCATGTCAGAATTCTTTTGGCTGTTGCAATCAAGATAAGCAACAGAAATTTTAGGGGGATGTCAAATGCCGAAAATCGTTCCCTTGACCATTGGTGCTGGTATAAGTTTTCTTATCACCAAGTACCCAGAATGAAACTAATCTAGCAAGTTCCATGCAAAAGGCTTACAACCAAAGGCTACCTTTTGCTATTTCTTTATTTAGGAACAATTTACCTTTTACTGGAGAGTGGAGCTCCTTTACTATAGGCCAGTCGAGGCATCTTCTTGTTAATGGGCAGATCTCTTTGGAGATGATAGGCCTATTGCAACAAAAAACAAAGGATTCAAACAGTTAGTTTCAGATAAATTGCTTTCACCTATGGAATTTGTGTATACTACGATAAATAGTGGAGTGTCGTGGCCTAACGGTCTAGTGATGTAAACCTCACCGAACAGACAGGACTTGTTATCATCACGACACAAAGGACACTTTAAAAATGGTTCCATCAGCTTGCGTCGCTTAAGTTATGATCTGAAAGTCTCCAAACTATGAGTAAATGTCAATCACTCAAAAAGCCTGATGTTTTTCAGATGCAATAAAAAAATCAAACAAGTTCCCAAAGATGTCAACAATTAATCAATAATGAAAATATCAACAACTTCAAATATTCATAGGGTTTTATAAGTGTCAAGAATTAAGTTAGAAAAGTGTATGATTTCAAGGGAAGATCTTACGGGCTAGGGCTTGCACAAAGTCTAAACTGCAAACTGGAAACTGCAAACTGGAAACTGCAAACTGGAAACTGCAAACTGCAAACTGCAAACTGCAAACTGCAAACTGGAAACTGCAAACTGGAAGCTGCAAACTGGAAACTCAAACTGGAAACAGCAAACTGGAAACTGCAAACTGGAAACAACAAACTGGAAACAACAAACTGGAAACAACAAACTGGAAATTACATCTGGAAAATACATCTGGAAACTACAAACTGGAAACTACAAACTGGAAACTACAAACTGAAAACTACAAACTGGAAACTACAAACTGGAAACTACAAACTGGAAACTACAGGCTGGAGACTACAAACTGAACACTATAAACTGAAAACTACAAACTGGAAACTACAAACTGGAAACTGCAAACTGAAAACTACAAACTGGAAACTACAAACTGGAAACTACAAACTGGAAACTACAAACTGAAAACTACAAACTGGAGACTACAAACTGGAAACTACAAACTGGAAACTACAAACTGGATACTACAAACTGGAAACTACAAACTGGAAACTACAAACTGGAAACTACAAACTGGAAACTACAAACTGGAAACTACAAACTGAAAACTACAAACTGAAAACTACAAACTGAAAACTACACACTGGAAACTACACACTGGAAACTACACACTGGAAACTACACACTGGAAACTACAAACTGGAAACTACGAACTGGAAACTACAAACTGGAGACTACAAACTGGAGACTACAAACTGGAAACTACAAACTGGAAACTACAAACTGGAAACTACAAACTAAAAACTGGAAACTACAAACTGGAAACTACAAACTGGAAACTACAAACTGGAAACTACAAACTGGAGACTACAAACTGGAAACTACAAACTGTAAACTACAAACTGTACACTACAAACTGTAAACTAAACTGGAAACTACAAACTGGAAACTACAAACTGGAAACTACAAACTAAAAACTGGAAACTACAAACTGGAAACTACAAACTGGAAACTACAAACTGGAAACTACAAACTGAAAACTACAAACTGAAAACTACACACTGAAAACTACACACTGGAAACTGCACACTGGAAACTACACACTGGAAACTACAAACTGGAAACTACAAACTGAAACTACAAACTGGAGACTACAAACTGGAGACTACAAACTGGAAACTACAAACTGGGAACTACAAACTGGAAACTACAAACTGGAAACTACAAACTGGAAACTACAAACTGGAAACTACAAACTGGAAACTACAAACTGGAAACTACAAACTGGAAACTACAAACTGAAAACTACAGGCTGGAGACTACAAACTGAACACTATAAACTGAAAACTACAAACTGGAAACTACAAACTGGAAACTACAAACTGGAAACTGCAAACTGAAAACTACAAACTGGAACCTACAAACTGGAAACTACAAACTGGAAACTACAAACTGGAAACTACAAACTGGAAACTACAAACTGGAAACTACAAACTGGAAACTACAAACTGGAAACTACAAACTGAAAACTACAGGCTGGAGACTACAAACTGAACACTATAAACTGAAAACTACAAACTGGAAACTACAAACTGGAAACTACAAACTGGAAACTGCAAACTGAAAACTACAAACTGGAAACTACAAACTGGAAACTACAAACTGGAAACTACAAACTGAAGACTACAAACTGGAGACTACAAACTGGAAACTACAAACTGGAAACTACAAACTGGAAACTACAAACTGGAGACTACAAACTGGAGAGTACAAACTGGAAACTACAAACTGGAAACTACAAACTGAAAACTACAGGCTGGAGACTACAAACTGAACACTATAAACTGAAAACTACAAACTGGAAACTACAAACTGGAAACTGCAAACTGAAAACTACAAACTGGAAACTACAAACTGGAAACTACAAACTGGAAACTACAAACTGGAGACTACAAACTGGAAACTACAAACTGGAAACTACAAACTGGAAACTACAAACTGGAGACTACAAACTGGAGAGTACAAACTGGAAACTACAAACTGGAAACTACAAACTGGAAACTACAAACTGGAAACTACAAACTGGAAACTACAAACTGGATACTACAAACTGGAAACTACAAACTGGAAACTACAAACTGAAAACTACAAACTGAAAACTACAAACTGAAAACTACACACTGGAAACTACACACTGGAAACTACACACTGGAAACTACAAACTGGAAACTACAAACTGGAAACTACAAACTGGAAACTACGAACTGGAAACTACAAACTGGAGACTACAAACTGGAGACTACAAACTGGAAACTACAAACTGGAAATTACAAACTGGAAACTACAAACTAAAAACTGGAAACTACAAACTGGAAACTACAAACTGGAAACTACAAACTGGAGACTACAAACTGGAAACTACAAACTGTAAACTACAAACTGTACACTACAAACTGTAAACTAAACTGGAAACTACAAACTGGAAACTACAAACTGGAAACTACAAACTGGAAACTACA
Organism: Plazaster borealis; assembly: GCA_021014325.1. Lineage (NCBI taxonomy): Eukaryota > Metazoa > Echinodermata > Asteroidea > Forcipulatida > Labidiasteridae > Plazaster > Plazaster borealis. The sequence goes on from CM037475.1 coordinate 28,569,523, forward strand.
AACTGGAAACTACAAACTGGAAACTACAAACTGAAAACTACAAACTGAAAACTACACACTGGAAACTGCACACTGGAAACTACACACTGGAAACTACAAACTGGAAACTACAAACTAGAAACTACAAACTGGAGACTACAAACTGGAGACTACAAACTGGAAACTACAAACTGGGAACTACAAACTGGAAACTACAAACTGGAAACTACAAACTGGAAACTACAAACTGGAAACTACAAACTGGAAACTACAAACTGGAAACTACAAACTGAAAACTACAGGCTGGAGACTACAAACTGAACACTATAAACTGAAAACTACAAACTGGAAACTACAAACTGGAAACTACAAACTGGAAACTGCAAACTGAAAACTACAAACTGGAAACTACAAACTGGAAACTACAAACTGGAAACTACAAAATGAAGACTACAAACTGGAGACTACAAACTGGAAACTACAAACTGGAAACTACAAACTGGAAACTACAAACTGGAAACTACAAACTGGATACTACAAACTGGAAACTACAAACTGGACACTACAAACTGGACACTACAAACTGGAAACTACAAACTGAAAACTACAAACTGAAAACTACAAACTGAAAACTACAAACTGAAAACTACAAACTGGAAACTACAAACTGGAAACTACAAACTGAAAACTACAAACTGAAAACTACAAACTGAAAGCAACACACTGGAAACTACAAACTGGAAACTACACACTGGAAACTACACACTGGAGACTACAAACTGGAGACTACACACTGGAGACTACAAACTGGAGACTACAAACTGGAAACTACAAACTGGAAACTACAAACTGGAAACTACAAACTGGAAACTACAAACTGGAAACTACAAACTGGAAACTACAAACTGGAAACTACAAACTGGAAACTACAAACTGGAAACTACAGGCTGGAAACTACAAACTGAACACTACAAACTAGAAAATACAAACTGGAAACTACAAACTGAAGACTACAAACTGGAGACTACAAACTGGAAACTACAAACTGGAAACTACAAACTGGAAACTACAAACTGGAAACTACAAACTGGAAACTACAAACTGGATACTACAAACTGGAAACTACAAACTGGACACTACAAACTGGACACTACAAACTGGACACTACAAACTGAAAACTACAAACTGAAAACTACAAACTGAAAACTACAAACTGGAAACTACAAACTGGAAACTACAAACTGGAAACTACAAACTGGAAACTACAAACTGGAAACTACAAACTGGAAACTACAAACTGGAAACTACAAACTGGACACTACAAACTGGACACTACAAACTGGAAACTACACACTGAAAACTACAAACTGAAAACTACAAACTGAAAACTACAAACTGGAGACTACAAACTGGAAACTACAAACTGGAAACTACAAACTGGAAACTACAAACTGGAAACTACAAACTGGAAACTACAAACTGGATACTACAAACTGGAAACTACAAACTGGACACTACAAACTGAAAACTACAAACTGAAAACTACAAACTGAAAACTACAAACTGAAAACTACAAACTGGAAACTACAAACTGGAAACTATAAACTGGAGACTACAAACTGGAAACTACAAACTGGAGACTACAAACTGGAAACTACAAACTGGAAACTACAAACTGGAAACTACAAACTGGACACTACAAACTGGAAACTACAAACTGGAAACTACACACTGAAAACTACAAACTGAAAACTACAAACTGAAAACTACAAACTGGAGACTACAAACTGGAAACTACAAACTGGAAACTACAAACTGGAAACTACAAACTGGAAACTACAAACTGGAAACTACAAACTGGAAACTACAAACTGGAAACTACAAACTGGATACTACAAACTGGAAACTACAAACTGGACACTACAAACTGGACACTACAAACTGGAAACTACACACTGAAAACTACACACTGAAAACTACAAACTGAAAACTACACACTGGAAACTACACACTGGAAACTACACACTGGAAACTACACACTGGAAACTACAAACTGGAAACTACAAACTGGAAACTACAAACTGGAAACTACAAACTGAAAACTACAAACTGAAAACTACAAACTGAAAACTACAAACTGGAAACTACAAACTGGAAACTACACACTGGAAACTACAAACTGGATACTACAAACTGGAAACTGCAAACTGGAAATTGCAAACTGGAAACTACAAACTGAAAACTACAAACTGAAAACTACAAACTGGAAACTACAAACTGGAAACTACACACTGGAAACTACAAACTGGAAATTACAAACTGGAAACTGCAAACTGGAAACTGCAAACTGGAAACTACAAACTGAAAACTACAAGCTGGAAACTACAAACTGGAAACTACAAACTGAAGACTACAAACTGGAGACTACAAACTGGAGACTACAAACTGGAGACTACAAACTGGAAACTACAAACTGGAAACTACAAACTGGAAACTACAAACTGGAAACTACAAACTGGAAACTACAAACTGAAAACTACAAACTGGAAACTACAAACTGGAAACTACAAACTGGAAACTACAAACTGAAAACTACAAACTGGAAACTACAAACTGGAAACTACAAACTGGAAACTACAAACTGGAAACTACAAACTGGAAACTACAAACTGGAAACTACAAACTGGAAACTACAAACTGGAAACTACAAACTGGAAACTACAAACTGGAAACTACAAACTGGATACTACAAACTGGAAACTACAAACTGGACACTACAAACTGGACACTACAAACTGGACACTACAAACTGAAAACTACAAACTGAAAACTACAAACTGAAAACTACAAACTGAAAACAACAAACTGGATACTACAAACTGAAAACTACAAACTGAAAACTACAAACTGAAAGCTACACACTGGAAACTACACACTGGAAACTACAAACTGGAAACTACAAACTGGAGACTACAAACTGGAAACTACAAACTGGAAACTACAAACTGGAAACTACAAACTGAAAACTACAAACTGGAAACTACAAACTGGAAACTACAAACTGGAAACTACAAACTGGAAACTACAAACTGGAAACTACAAACTGGAAACTACAAACTGGAAACTACAAACTGGAAACTACAAACTGGAAACTACAAACTGGAAACTACAAACTGAAAACTACAAACTGAAAACTACAAACTGAAAACTACAAACTGGAAACTACAAACTGGAAACTACAAACTGGAAACTACAAACTGAAAACTACAAACTGAAAACTACAAACTGGAAACTACAAACTGGAAACTACAAACTGGAAACTACAAACTGGAAACTACAAACTGGAAACTACAAACTGGAAACTACAAACTGGAAACTACAAACTGGAAACTACAAACTGAAAACTACAAACTGGAACTACAAACTGGAAACTACAAACTGGAAACTACAAACTGGAAACTACAAACTGGAAACTACAAACTGGAAACTACAAACTGGAAACTACAAACTGGAAACTACAAACTGAAAACTACAAACTGGAAACTACAAACTGGAAACTACAAACTGGAAACTACAAACTGAAACTACAAACTGGAAACTACAAACTGGAAACTACAAACTGGAAACTACAAACTGGAAACTACAAACTGAAAACTACAAACTGGAAACTACAAACTGAAAACTACAAACTGGAAACTACAAACTGGAAACTACAAACTGGAAACTACAAACTGAAAACTACAAACTGGAAACTACAAACTGGAAACTACAAACTGGAAACTACAAACTGGAAACTACAAACTGAAAACTACAAACTGGAAACTACAAACTGGAAACTACAAACTGGAAACTACAAACTGGAAACTACAAACTGGAAACTACAAACTGGAAACTACAAACTGAAAACTACAAACTGAAAACTACAAACTGAAAACTACAAACTGGAAACTACAAACTGGAAACTACAAACTGGAAACTACAAACTGGAAACTACAAACTGAAACTGGAAACTACAAACTGGAAACTACAAACTGGAAACTACAAACTGGAAACTACAAACTGGAACTACAAACTGGAAACTACAAACTGGAAACTACAAACTGGAAACTACAAACTGGAAACTACAAACTGGAAACTACAAACTGGAAACTACAAACTGGAAACTACAAACTGGAAACTACAAACTGGAAACTACAAACTGGAAACTACAAACTGAAAACTACAAACTGGAAACTACAAACTTGAAACTACAAACTGGAAACTACAAACTGGAAACTACAAACTGGAAACTACAAACTGGAAACTACAAACTGGAAACTACAAACTGGAAACTACAAACTGGAAACTACAAACTGAAAACTACAAACTGGAAACTACAAACTGGAAACTACAAACTGGAAACTACAAACTGGAAACTACAAACTGGAAACTACAAACTGGAAACTACAAACTGGAAACTACAAACTGGAAACTACAAACTGAAAACTACAAACTGGAAACTACAAACTGAAAACTACAAACTGGAAACTACAAACTGGAAACTACAAACTGGAAACTACAAACTGAAAACTACAAACTGAAAACTACAAACTGGAAACTACAAACTGGAAACTACAAACTGAAAACTACAAACTGAAAACTACAAACTGAAAACTACAAACTGGAAACTACAAACTGGAAACTACAAACTGGAAACTACAAACTGGAAACTACAAACTGGAAACTACAAACTGGAAACTACAAACTGGAAACTACAAACTGGAAACTACAAACTGGAAACTACAAACTGGAAACTACAAACTGGAAACTACAAACTGGAAACTACAAACTGGAAACTACAAACTGGAAACTACAAACTGGAAACTACAAACTGGAAACTACAAACTGGAAACTACAAACTGAAAACTACAAACTGGAAACTACAAACTGAAAACTACAAACTGAAAACTACAAACTGGAAACTACAAACTGAAAACTACAAACTGGAAACTACACACTGGAACTACAAACTGAAAACTACAAACTGGAAACTACAAACTGGAAACTACAAACTGAAACTACAAACTGGAAACTACAAACTGAAAACTACAAACTGGAAACTACAAACTGGAAACTACAAACTGGAAACTACAAACTGGAAACTACAAACTGGAAACTACAAACTGGAAACTACAAACTGGAAACTACAAACTGGAAACTACAAACTGGAAACTACAAACTGGAAACTACAAACTGGAAACTACAAACTGGAAACTACAAACTGGAAACTACAAACTGGAAACTACAAACTGGAAACTACAAACTGGAAACTACAAACTGGAAACTACAAACTGAAAACTACAAACTGGAAACTACAAACTGGAAACTACAAACTGGAAACTACAAACTGGAAACTACAAACTGGAAACTACAAACTGGAAACTACAAACTGGAAACTACAAACTGGAAACTACAAACTGGAAACTACAAACTGGAAACTACAAACTGGAAACTACAAACTGGAAACTACAAACTGGAAACTACAAACTGGAAACTACAAACTGGAAACTACAAACTGGAAACTACAAACTGGAAACTACAAACTGGAAACTACAAACTGGAAACTACAAACTGGAAACTACAAACTGGAAACTACAGGCTGGAAACTACAAACTGAACACTATAAACTGGAAACTACAAACTGGAAACTACAAACTGGAAACTACAAACTGGAAACTACAAACTGAAAACTACAAACTGAAAACTACAAACTGAAAACTACAAACTGGAAACTACAAACTGGAGACTACAAACTGGAAACTACAAACTGGAAACTACAAACTGGAAACTACAAACTGGAAACTACAAACTGGAAACTACAAACTGAAAACTACAAACTGGAAACTACAAACTGGAGACTACAAACTGGAGACTACAAACTGGAAACTACAAACTGGAAACTACAAACTGGAAACTACAAACTGGAAACTACAAACTGGAAACTACAAACTGGAAACTACAAACTGAAAACTACAAACTGAAAACTACAAACTGGAAACTACAAACTGAAAACTACAAACTGAAAACTACAAACTGAAAGCTACACACTGGAAACTACACACTGGAAACTACAAACTGGAAACTACAAACTGGAGACTACAAACTGGAGACTACAAACTGGAGACTACAAACTGGAAACTACAAACTGGAAACTACAAACTGGAAACTACAAACTGGAAACTACAAACTGGAAACTACAAACTGGAAACTACAAACTGGAAACTACAAACTGGAAACTACAAACTGTTCACTACAACCTGGTTACTACAAACTGGAAACTACAAACTGGAAACTACAAACTGGAAACTACAAACTGGAAACTACAAACTGGAAACTACAAACTGGAAACTACAAACTGGAAACTACAAACTGGAAACTACAGGCTGGAAACTACAAACTGAACACTATAAACTGGAAACTACAAACTGGAAACTACAAACTGGAAACTACAAACTGGAAACTACAAACTGAAAACTACAAACTGGAAACTACAAACTGGAAACTACAAACTGGAAACTACAAACTGGAAACTACAAACTGGAAACTACAAACTGGAAACTACAAACTGGAAACTACAAACTGGAAACTACAAACTGAAAACTACAAACTGGAAACTACAAACTGAAAACTACAAACTGAAAACTACAAACTGGAAACTACAAACTGGAAACTACAAACTGGAAACTACAAACTGGAAACTACAAACTGGAAACTACAAACTGGAAACTACAAACTGGAAACTACAAACTGGAAACTACAAACTGGAAACTACAAACTGGAAACTACAAACTGGAAACTACAAACTGGAAACTACAAACTGGAAACTACAAACTGGAAACTACAAACTGGAAACTACAAACTGGAAACTACAAACTGGAAACTACAAACTGGAAACTACAAACTGGAAACTACAAACTGGAAACTACAAACTGGAAACTACAAACTGGAAACTACAAACTGGAAACTACAAACTGGAAACTACAAACTGGAAACTACAAACTGAAAACTACAAACTGGAAACTACAAACTGGAAACTACAAACTGGAAACTACAAACTGGAAACTACAAACTGGAAACTACAAACTGGAAACTACAAACTGAAAACTACAAACTGGAAAACTACAAACTGAAAACTACAAACTGGAAACTACAAACTGGAAAACTACAAACTGAAACTACAAACTGGAAACTACAAACTGGAAACTACAAACTGGAAACTACAAACTGGAAACTACAAACTGGAAACTACAAACTGGAAACTACAAACTGGAAACTACAAACTGGAAACTACAAGCTGAAAACTACAAACTGGAAACTACAAACTGAAAACTACAAACTGGAAACTACAAACTGAAAACTACAAACTGAAAACTACAAACTGGAAACTACAAACTGGAAACTACAAACTGGAAACTACAAACTGGAAACTACAAACTGGAGACTACAAACTGGAAACTACAAACTGGAAACTACAAACTGGAAACTACAAACTGGAAACTACAAACTGGAAACTACAAACTGGAAACTACAAACTGGAAACTACAAACTGGAAACTACAAACTGGAAACTACAAACTGGAAACTACAAACTGGAAACTACAAACTGGAAACTACAAACTGGAAACTACAAACTGGAAACTACAAACTGGAAACTACAAACTGAAACTACAAACTGGAAACTACAAACTGGAAACTACAAACTGGAAACTACAAACTGGAAACTACAAACTGTATACTACAAACTGGATACTACAAACTGAAAAACTACAAACTGGAAACTACAAACTGGAAACTACAAACTGGAAACTACAAACTGGAAACTACAAACTGGAAACTACAAGCTGGAAACTACAAACTGGAAACTACAAACTGGAAACTACAAACTGGAAACTACAAACTGGAAACTACAAACTGGAAACTACAAACTGGAAACTACAAACTGAAAACTACAAACTGGAAACTACAAACTGGAAACTACAAACTGGAAACTACAAACTGGAAACTACAAACTGGAAACTACAAACTGGAAACTACAAACTGGAAACTACAAACTGTAACTACAAACTGGAAACTACAAACTGGAAACTACAAACTGGAAACTACAAACTGGAAACTACAAACTGGAAACTACAAACTGGAAACTACAAACTGGAAACTACAAACTGGAAACTACAAACTGGAAACTACAAACTGGAAACTACAAACTGGAAACTACAAACTGGAAACTACAAACTGGAAACTACAAACTGGAAACTACAAACTGGAAACTACAAACTGGAAACTACAAACTGGAAACTACAAACTGAAAACTACAAACTGAAAACTACAAACTGAAAACTACAAACTGGAAACTACAAACTGGAGACTACAAACTGGAGACTACAAACTGGAAAACTGGAAACTGGAAAACTGGAAACTACAAACTGGAAACTACAAACTGGAAACTACAAACTGGAAACTACAAACTGGAAACTACAAACTGGAAACTACAAACTGGAGACTACAAACTGGAAACTACAAACTGGAAACTACAAACTGGAAACTACAAACTGGAAACTACAAACTGGAAACTACAAACTGGAAACTACAAACTGGAAACTACAAACTGGAGACTACAAACTGGAAACTACAAACTGGAAACTACAAACTGGAAACTACAAACTGGAGACTACAAACTGGAAACTACAAACTGGAAACTACAAACTGGAAACTACAAACTGGAGACTACAAACTGGAAACTACAAACTGGAAACTACAAACTGGAAACTACAAACTGGAAACTACAAACTGGAAACTACAAACTGGAAACTACAAACTGGAAACTACAAACTGGAAACTACAAACTGGAAACTACAAACTGGAAAACTACAAACTGAAAACTACAAACTGGTAACTACAAACTGGAAACTACAAACTGGAAACTACAAACTGGAAACTACAAACTGGAAACTACAAACTGGAAACTACAAACTGGAAACTACAAACTGGAAACTACAAACTGGAAACTACAAACTGGAAACTACAAACTGGAAACTACAAACTGGAAACTACAAACTGGAAACTACAAACTGGAAACTACAGGCTGGAAACTACAAACTGAACACTATAAACTGGAAACTACAAACTGGAAACTACAAACTGGAAACTACAAACTGAAAACTACAAACTGAAAACTACAAACTGAAAACTACAAACTGGAAACTACAAACTGGAGACTACAAACTGGAGACTACAAACTGGAAACTACAAACTGGAAACTACAAACTGGAAACTACAAACTGGAAACTACAAACTGGAAACTACAAACTGGAAACTACAAACTGGAAACTACAAACTGGACACTACAAACTGGAGACTACAAACTGGAGACTACAAACTGGAAACTACAAACTGGAAACTACAAACTGGAAACTACAAACTGGAAACTACAAACTGGAAACTACAAACTGGAGACTACAAACTGGAGACTACAAACTGGAGACTACAAACTGGAGACTACAAACTGGAGACTACAAACTGGAAACTACAAACTGGAAACTACAAACTGGAAACTACAAACTGGAAACTACAAACTGGAAACTACAAACTGGAAACTACAAACTGGAAACTACAAACTGGAAACTACAAACTGGAGACTACAAACTGGAGACTACAAACTGGAGACTACAAGCTGGAGACTACAAGCGGGAGACTAAAAGCTGGAGACTACAAACTGAAAACTAGAAACTGGAAACTACTAACTGGAGACTACAAACTGGAGACTACAAACTGGAAACTACAAACTGGAGACTACAAACTGGAGACTACAAACTGGAGACTACAAACTGGAAACTACAAACTGGACACTACCAACTGTAAACTACAAACTGGAAACTACAAACTGAAAACTACAAACTTAAAACTACAAACTGAAAACTACAAACTGGAAACTACAAACTGGAAACTACACACTGGAAACTACAAACTGGAAACTACACACTGGAAACTACACACTGAAAACTACAAACTGGAAACTACAAACTGAAGACTACAAACTGAAGACTACAAACTGGAGACTACAAACTGGAGACTACAAACTGGAGACTACAAACTGGAGACTACAAACTGGAAACTACAAACTGGAAACTACAAACTGGAAACTACAAACTGGAAACTACAAACTGGAAACTACAAACTGGAAACTACAAAACTGGAAACTACAAAACTGGAAACTACAAACTGGAAACTACAAACTGGAAACTACAAACTGGAAACTACAAGCTGGAAACTACAAACTACAAACTGGAAACTACAAACTACAAACTGGAAACTACAAACTGGAAACTACAAACTGGAAACTGGAAACTACAAACTACAAACTGGAAACTACAAACTGGAAACTACAAACTGGAAACTACAAACTGGACACTACAAACTGGACTCTACAAACTAGAAACTACAAACTGGAAACTACAAACTGGAAACTACAAACTGGAAACTACAAACTGGAAACTACAAACTGGATGCTACAAACTGGAGACTACAGGCTGGAGACTACAAACTGAACACTACAAACTGGAAACTACAAACTGGAGACTACAAACTGGAGACTACAAACTGAAAACTACAAACTGGAAACTAGAAACTGGAAACTACAAACTGAAAACTACAAACTGAAAACTACAAACTGGAGACTACAAACTGGAAACTACAAACTGCAAACTACAAACTGGAAACTACAAACTGGAAACCACCGGGCTGATATCATTTCATTTTTGGCCTAGCTTACCTTCACTGGTTTGCTGTAGTAGTCTTTGGGAAAAAAGTCTGGTAGCACTCTCCTCTTCTTTGGTAAGGAAACCAACAGATGCATAAAGGGGTCAAGGGTTATGGAAACCTTAACAAAAATAGATAATTAAATATTGAAATTACTTGACAGCAAGTTATTAAAAAGATTTTAATGGCAGTTAGCAACTTGATCATTGTATAAAAAAGAGAGAGAGAAAAGAGGAGTCGAGTAAAGTCAAAATTTGGTTCTATAAAATGGCGGACACTATTAGTTCGGGAAGTAAAGTAAAACCAAACTTTTAGGTATTCTTGTGTGGATAATTATATTCTACTTTTAAAATATTTTTCCGACCATAATCATTTCATAACAAACGCTTTTTACAGCCCAAGGTGCCCAAACCAAAGGCAACATGTCCCTTTTAAGCAACGTATTTTTTTTACTAATCACTAAAATCATGAACTACTGACGTAACTGCCTACCTTTCCACATTCTGGATAAACTAATATTGACTTGTACTGTCCTTGGAAGAGATCTACGATGAAAGAATCATTGCGTTTCTTGTGTGCCTGCCAGGGTACCTCAGCAATTTCCTACAGAATCACAAGGGGTCAATGAAAAAGAAATTACTCCAACATTGAAATAATCAACATGTACAATAACAACTTAATTTAAATAACGTTGTATCTCAAGCAAGGCAGGCTCCATGCAAAAAACCCATCAAATCTTTGCACTATATGGGACAGTTTGAGCATAGAGATAGGACCACGGAAGGAGTTCGAACCTCCCCGGCAGTAACAATAGTGATCAATGAGCCAAACGAACCCTTTGTGTAGCATGTGCAACGCCGCATTTTACACTGGTAAACTACAGCTCATTTGGGACCTGCGTTGAAGAATACTGTGTCATATTTTCTGACGTCATTTCGCTGCAAGATATTCCACAATAATGGAGTAGATATTTCGCGTCAAGTAAGACTTCATCGAATGCGCAGTCGAGTACAGTTCACCCTGGTTCATAAAGACGCACGCAATCGCAAAGATTTTAATGACAAGTTTCCGTCAATGTTTTGTTTTTGAAAATCAACCAATGCTAAGAGAATATACACAAAAATCTTCAAAATTCATGCAAGAATTATGACTTTTGTTAAAACTCACATATATACAATTTTCATGGATTTTCTGAGTCAAAAAAGTGTGCATCTGGAAGGGAGTGAGTTTTTCTTGTTGAACATGTTAATTGATGATGTGGCCAACCTTAGCCAACTCCAAACCACAAATCCAAACATTTTAAGACTGTGAATATTCTTTTCCTGAAACGCTTTCATTCAGCAGAACTACTGGTTTGGGGTTCTGCGCACGCCGATTACCCAAAATTCACTGCGCAGCTCTGCTATGGACAATTGGCTGACCGCAAGGTGGACGTTTGTGTCAGCAGTCACAATATGATTAGCATATGACTGCAAGGTATTTGCGGCGGTGATCATGTTTCCTCTGAAGTAAGAGAGTTGTAACTCCTTCCGTGGTCCTATCTCTATGGTTTGAGAGAGCTACGACAATTTTTGCAAAGACACAATTTATGTGAATGTTTTTTGTGAAGTTACATGTACACTATTTTGTCCAGTGTAACAGCCAACTATAGACGATGTGACCTCTGACGTCATTCGAAAATCATAACATGATGCGCGCGCATGTCGCCGGGCAAAACCTTTGTGTACTGACAGCCAGCTATAAAGGACATGCAATGTTACCATGAGTACGCGTCTTTTTGCCCTGCGGAAACATGACTTTTGTCAACAGAGGGCGGTTTGAATGTAAACAGAGGTCACATCGTCTATACTACAGTCCGCAGTGATGCAGCAACTTGTCTAAGTCACGCTCCTTGTTCGTAACTGCATTACTGAATACAAGTTCTCATTATATCACAAAGGGGTCAGACTTCGACTGGGGCTTGGGCTTGAGGCTCTGCCGATATTTTTTGAAAATGTGCACTTATGGAGCCCAAAACCAGAACAAAAACCCCAAGCCGTGGTTTCAAATAGGGGCTAAGGCATAGGCCAATAGTTGAGGTTAAAGGTTAAGGGGTAAACGTTTCCTTATATGGCCTGGTTCATACTCAACTAAAATTGCGAAAGCAAGGGAACTTCTTTGCCTCACTATTGAAAAACATCATGTGATGTCAGCTTGCGATGTCACAACAACTCGCTTCGCATGGGCCTTCGCATGAGTATGAACCCGGCTAAAGGATTGAAAGTTAATCTTTAGTCTGTGACAGACGTCAGGCATGTCGTTCGTGACAGCGTCAGGGACGTCATTCATGACAGACGTCAGGAGTGTCATTCGTGAAAGACGTCAGGAGTGTCATTTTGGGCCGAAGACGTCAGGAGTGTCATTCGTGACAGACGTCAGGAGTGTCATTCGTGACAGACTTCAGGAGTGTTATTCGTTACAGACGTCAGGAGTGTCATTCGTGACAGATGTCAGGAGTGTCATTTGTAACAGATATCAGGAGTGTCATTTGTGACAGACTTTAGAAGTGTCATTTGTGACAGACGTCAGGAGTGTCATTTATGACAGATGTCAGGAGTGACAGATGTCATGAGTTTCATTCGTGACAGAGGTCAGGGGTGTCATTTGTGACAGACGTCAGGGTAGTCATTTGTGATAGACGCCAGGGGTTCCATTCGTGACAGACATGCACACTTGAAATGTCCATCATTAATATAATTATTATTATCATGTATCTTGAACACTTCAACGCACACAATAGTATTTATATACGTACCTTCAGTTTGGATGGAGCACAGGATCTGAATTTGCCTGACCAAAGTGACCTCATGATGAGCACAGCAAAGCTTAAGATCAGTGTACCAACGGTACCCAGCGGGTTACTGTAGTTGATCTCAATCTTCATATTCAAATCTGTGAAAATGTCATCAAAATAGACAGACAGGAAAATAAATTGTAGCACTTTAATGACTAATTTGTCAAAAACATCTGCATAATAAGCTTTCATAGCAACAACTACTTCATCAGATACAATGAAGAAAGACAACTTCAACCAGCGAGGTGAAGCGGTTTTTGATACAAACCTGTGACAGTTATAGTCATAAAGTGCTACAATTTATTTTCCTTTCTGCAATTATCGGACTTATGGCTACCCACCAATTAGTATCATAATATACGTTAAACTTGGAAAAAGAAGATTTGTTTTGTTTATGTTTTGCTGGCTACAAAAAAGCTCCCAGGTAAGTGTGCTTTACTTGGTCATTCCATGCAGTCCTTTAATCCTTACAGCAGAAAAACATGTTTTGCTTTAGGTATGTCAGGGTAATCAATATTATGCAGGTTATTTTAAAACTTCTTTAACTTTAAATGATGCACAAATTTTATTTCGATTTTAGCCTTGCACCGCTGTGTGATAAGCACTGTGTACTCAAAACTCCACCGATCCAGGTTACACATGTGGTCAAAGCCGGCAAAAGAGGCATCAAGTGATATTCTTTTTTGATCTTGCAAAATGTATAACTTCCGCTGCATGCCACCAATTTATCTCACTTAATAAAGGTTAAATCATAATACCTGTCCAGAAGGTTTGACAGAATGTATACAGAGAGGTACAGGCACTTTGAATGGCTATAAAGTTTCAAAATCACGAACAATATTTCGGGTCTACGGTCTTCACAACGCTGCTTGCTTACACTCCGTTTTGGCAAATTTTCTGCTGCACTATAATAATAATTATAATATTAACTAGTTCTTATATAGCGCATTTCACAATAACGTCTCAATGCACTTTACATTAGTCCCTGGTCATTGGGCCAATAACATTCCTGTAAGTGTAATCTTTCTCAGCTCCCTGGGGACTACAGCCCGAGCTGCCGTGGCGCTCCGAAGGCTTTTCGAACACAATATCAACCTCTAGTATACCCTCGCAGGTACCCATTTATACCCCTGGTTGGAGAGAAGCATTTATAGTGAAGTATCTTGCTCAAGAATACAAGTGTCAAGGCCGGGATTCGAACCCACACCCCGATGACTTAACCATGGGAACTTGAATTCGATGCTCTAAGTCTAAACCACTCGGCCACATGCCACCAGTTTATCTCCCTTAATTTAGGTCAAATTACACGGAATTATATTCTTACCTATCAAGAAGGGTTAACCGAATATACACAGCCAGAAAACAGGCAAAATTGAACAATTCTAAAGGCTTAAAAAGGTGACCCAAAATCGCAGCGAGATGAAAATAACGGAGACAGAATTCACTCAAGATGTCGTCTTGTCTTCGTACAGAAAATAATTGCAAACCCCGCGAAAAGGACAAAGGATAGACCTTTCTATTGTTGATAAACAAACCGCGCTGGTTGGCATGGACCGCCGAATGTTAGTAAAACATTCAATCGTGTGAACATAGTGTTTTAACCAAATTCAACTTTTTCTGCAAACTTTCAATTAAATAAAATACCTCCCGTGATTGGTTGTTTTGTTTCTAACAAATTCAACACTATTTTTGAATATTTGTGTAACATTGTTACAAACTGTGGCAATCTGTTTTTGTTTTGCATTAATGGCTTACCATAGTTTTAAGGTCTATAGCATTTTGCTGCGAGGGCGCTGTACAATAATCTACATAACAAGTAAGCATTATGTCACAGTGTAGTATATGCTACGTCATCAAAGTAAGCGTGAATTGAGATTAAAAAAATAAAAAGTAGAATAAAATATATGCATGTTATCGTAATCTTAAAATTGCCTACACCTACATAAACGACAATTTTACCACTAAACATAATTTTTATGCAGATGCAAAATAATTGTCAATAAATCTTAAATTTGTTAAATTGTCGCGGTCCACACTGCTAAAATATAGGATTCGAACTGCCGCTAGCTACCGGGTAGTCTCGGTGGTCTGGTCGGTAAGACATCTGCTCCAGAATGGTAAAGGTCGTGGGTTCGAATCCCATCCGAGTAATATGCCTGCTATTTTTTTTTAACAGGACTCGGGAAAGTACTGAGTAGGCCTATACAGTGCTAAACACACATCGGTGTACGGGTAAAACCAAATATAATATTCCTAAATTTGTAGTTGACAACCATGTACGTTAAATTTATACTTACCGTTTATACATTGAAAATCTTATACAAATTAAATTGAAAACGTTCAAATTGAACTACTTTTGCAATAATAGTCTCAAAGCGATTTTCTTTCTCACTATTGCCATGAGGGGATCTGGACTTCTGAACTTATCCAAAAGGTGTTTTTCTTTGTGTAGTTTTTCGTTGTTTAACCTGTAGGTCTAGTGTTAATTATACTTGGCGTCTGTATAAATGTGGTTAATGAACCACCAATGAGTGGTCCAAATTAGCCAGCTCAAAAATTTGGTATGCCCACTGCCCAGTATAACAGTGTCCAACATTCTGGGCTAAAATTTTGTTTTACTCGTTATGAAGGGTACATATACTATTAAAGGGGTAGTTAACTCAACCGCATAAGCAATTGTGCGTGTTGTATAGATGGAAAATGGTGTCTGCATAACTGATTACTGGACCAAATTAGCTAGTTCAAAAATGTGGTATGCGCAGTCTAACAGTCTTGAAAATTCTGGGCTTAAATTTACACCTTTATTCACAAAGGGAGGGTACAAATTCTTTTCAAAATATGTTTTAGTATTTAAAGGCATCGTACACGTTTGGTAATTGTCAAAGACCAGTGTTCTCATTTGGTATAGGCCTATCTGGGCTCAATTGGTCATTGAAGTTGCAAGAAAATGATGAAAGAAAAAACCCCTTGTTGTACAAATGTGTGTGCTTTCAGATAGGAATACAAACTTCTTGCAAGAAGTTTTTATTATTTTAGTGAGAAATTACCTCTTTCTCAAAAACTACGTTACTTCAGATGGAGTCGTTTTTCACAATGTTTTATACTATCAACAGCTCTCTGTTGCTCGTTACAAAGTCAGTTTGTATGCTAATATATATTTTGAGTAATTACCAAACGTGTACAGTGCCTTTAAACAGCGTTTATTTTGACATACTGCATACTGGCACATTGCAGCTTATTTTATATTTAACGATTGGGGTTTTTCTTTGTCTAATGTTTCCCAATGAGTTATAGCTATAAAATGTCAATATTATCAAATAAAAATTTGTAAGTTATAGCTAATATTTCAGTATTCGTTCTGATAAGACAACGTATTCACCGACAGAAATGAGCAAAAGGAGCCAATTTATCACCTCCCTGTACTGCATGTGTTCTAATTTCGTGATTTGGGCCCAATAATATGGTGGTATTTTTTGTGTACGGGCGTTTACGAAACGGAGGCTCAGACGCAGGCTTAGGCTTTAGGCTCCGTTCTCTCGTCTGAATCCCTGAACGTCTGACCCTCCGTTTCGTAAACTCCCTACGTTAAAATTCAATCTGGTACCCAGCCTTCATACCTTACGTTATGTAATTGCGTACAACATGCA
This sequence comes from Plazaster borealis, assembly GCA_021014325.1. Taxonomy (NCBI): domain Eukaryota; kingdom Metazoa; phylum Echinodermata; class Asteroidea; order Forcipulatida; family Labidiasteridae; genus Plazaster; species Plazaster borealis. Next base: position 28,586,775 of record CM037475.1, read on the forward strand.
CGAGGGATGTATGTACATGTACACCTCTTACTACTTTACACGGTCACTACCTAGCCTACACACACTACACACACATCAGTGACATCGCTACACTATTTCACCATCACAAACCGTCGTTATTTGACGGAGAAACATGAACACTGTGTGCAGAAGCTGTGCTCCTATTTTGAGGCGGGCATTGGACAGCAGTCCCAGGTGAGATGGAAGTTATGCTATTTAAGTCGGTATCCATGCTGAGCAAGAGGGCTGGAAATCGTTAAAAACGTGCCCAATATCCGGACGGGGTGGCGGGGGGGGGGTCGTTATAATGAACAATGGTCGATACGAAATGCACTTGACAATGCTTTTTGACTTTGAGTAGTGGAAATCACAAAAAATTGAGATTTGATCTGATTTAGTTGTAAGTAGTCTAGTTGGATAGAGCTCTTTGAGACATTCATTTTGCTACTTTATTTGTGGGGATCGGTTCATGAAAACCGGACTTAAGTTATGGGGGAGGGTCAAAGTTAAAAATATAGGACCTTGTTTACATAACAAATTTTGTTGACCGTGTACAAGCGCAACGTTTTCGCCGTTGCACACAACATCCAATTCCCCTCGCGTAATTGAACGTTTCCCAAGGGCCGTATCAACGTGTTTGACAATCAAGCGCGAAAAAGTGCGACAACTAAAAGTTTTAATTCCAAAAGTAATTACATAATTAAATACTCAATTAACTGTCATTTTCGGTTCATTGTGGGGCCCTAAGAGGATAACTACTTACAGTTCTCAATGAATTTCAGCGAAGAAAACAAGATTTCTTGTGATTTTACAGAAAGTTTTACACAAATACTCCCAACAAAACGGACGCCAAATTGCATATCAATCGCAAGAGAAAAACTCCATCTTGAAAGTAGTTCCGTTTATTTTTATGAATGAAACGATTAACATGCGTTTTATCTATATCCCTCCGCACCACCGATCTCTCTATAGCGTTGTACACGTTGAGGTGGTCACAGTTTCCCATTAACAAAAAGTGGCTGCGCGGTGAACAGCGCCCTCACTCGGTACTGATTGACACTACTTTGAGGCAAACTTGCCTTATCCGACCTCCATTATTTCTCAGTCCATATTCCAATTTTACCTCTGTAAATTACATAGTTCTTTTGTTAGTCAATTTAGATACTTTTTAGAAAGGTCAACAATAATAATAAAATAATGAATTAATATAATATTGCTCGAGAGTAGACCCAGTAACTTGGGCGCTGTACTCCTTTTTCAAAATTTTGACATTATCGGTCGCACTAGCGCCCCATCGTATCGAAGTATATTCCCGGAAGTTTCTTCAATTTAGACGGGTGCCTTGCCTCAACCGTGACAGCAGGACACCCACTAAAATTGGAAAGGTGCCCTGCCTCAACCGCACTGTTATCACGGTTGAGGCAAGGCACCCGTCTAATGTTCATAGTTGACCCTGCATAGCTGAGAGCCGGGCGTCATGGCGGTTTTACCGATATGCTCAGATGAACTTCACAAAAATCGTAAATTTGCGGCACAAAACAAAATCTTGAGTACATTTTAAATGCCTGATGTTGCATCGTAGACATATCAAGAAGCCAGCAGGCGTATATAAAGCTATTTTGTTTTTTAGTATTTTTTGAGGCATTTTTTGTTGTGAATTATAGCAAATTAGGGAATATAGGGAATATACTTCGATACGCTGGGGCGCTAGTAGGACCGATAATGTCAAAATTTCGAAAAAGGAGTACAGCGCCCCAGTTACTGGGTCAAGCTCGAGAGGATTTTTAAGGGACATTAAAGTCTAACATTGATTAAAGACTAAAAGAGGTGAATCGCACAAGCGGTGCATCGCACAAGTGACCTTAAAAAGTGGAGGTGGGATACAGCAATTTTTCCCACATAGACAAGTGAAGTAGACTTGGGACTGAACAGACAGAGTCAAAGAATAATATTATATTATTACATTTTTAATAATAACACTTCTTGAGTTTTACATAGCATATATACATTTCCTACTATGCCTAGTAGTAGCCAGATCTAGGTGCTTTATTGCATTATTATCTCTGTTCTTCAGAAAGAATATTTCAGGTTCTTGACGGCCTCGTAGTGGTCAGGCAAAGTAAAAAAACCAAAAACAGTTGACCAAAAAGAAAATGGCTGCTGTTAAATTAATGATTTAAAGTGATTGAAAATTTTTCATTTCAAAATGACTCTCAGCTTTTTATGACAAATCTAGTCACAATATCCATACAAAATAATAGGCATGCAATTTTTCAGCTGATTTCCTTGTTTTTGTTTTCTCAGCTGTGACATTGAAAAATGAAAAATACAGTAGAAACACTTGCTGTGCCCGGCACTTTCCTCTTTTTTTGAAAAACTGCAGTTGCATGCCTGAAATATCCAAAGTTGTATTTGTTGTTTAGTCATGGTCTCATTTGACAGAAAATAACAAATCCTTCATAAAGCAGCTTCTTTCATATCACAGATTATGCCGACTTCACAGAGTCCAGTTTTCAACACATCAGGTCTGCAGGGTGCTAGCAACCAATCAAAGACTGCAAGATGATCCTCTGAGGACAAGATGCTACAGCAGTGATGCAATCCCACCTCCTTCCCTAGATGGAGAGATCAAGTATCCAGAAAAGATTTCCAGCATCGTTGAGCAGATTTCAAGCCTCACTGTGGCAGAAGTTGCAGATCTCAATAAATTATTAAAGGTGATCTTTTTAGAAATTTATGGAACAATTTGATTTGATTTGATTTCATTTCATTTCATTTATTCTGGTTGTGAAGCAAAGGACTCTCAGAAAAGCGAACTTAATCACTATACTAGCCAAGAACCCAATGAAGAGAAGACAAGGAAGGAAGTTTCAGTTTTAGATGTGGGAGGAAAACCCCAGAGAATTATTCCAGGGAAAACCCACGCAGTCAGGTAGGGATTGAAAACCCAATCCACGTAGTGCCCCCGGTGTGGTTCGAACCGGGGTCCTAGAGGTGGAAGGCAAGGAAAGATGCCACTACGCCAACCCGATCACCGGGTGATCTTTATAGAATTTTATGGAACAATTTTATAAAAATGAAGTGAGAGAAGTTTATCATTGTTGCTTGCCTACATGTATGTTTAATCATAACTTTTTTGTGGAGAAGTTTTTTCAAGATAGTGATTGTCTCCTTTCTTAACCCAACAGCAAGCATTAGGAATTCAAGATGCTCCAGTTATGGCCATGGGAGCTTTTGCAGCGCCCTCTGGTGCTCAAGAACAGGTCAGTTTCTCATTATAATATGAGGGCATTATATACATTTTCCTTGTGATGTCAGAAACTCAAATAACTCCCCAACTGAAGTAAACGTCATCAGCTGATTGATGTGGACAGCTGATAACGGTCTTGTATGACTTTGAATCGTACTTCAGTTCTTTTGGGACACTAGGCATGCTACATGTAGGTGGCAGCAGATTTATCAGGTAAATCCATTGTGCTCGGAAATGTGAGCTACTCAAACCTATACAAATAATGGAATTCACCTGATAAATCTGCTGCCACCTAGAGCTCCAAATTCTCTGACTTGAGCCCAGTTGAGTCACATTGTTGATTACCCAGACTCGGACTTAAGTCCATCTGAGTCACATTGCTGAAGACTTGGGACCAGACTTAATATTGTTGATTACTCGGACTCAAATTTGTATTACTCTAACTAAGTCACATTGTTAATGACTTGGAATCGGACACAAACCCAGTTGAGTCACATTGTTGATGACTCTTTTCAAAGAGAAAATTATTGGACTCCATTGGTCTCATGTTTCTCTTGCTTTGACTAAACGTATTCTCACTTGTTGTTAATGAAGGAGGAAGACGACGATGCTGATGTTGTTAAACCAAAAGAGAAAACCCAATTCACTGTGAAACTCACCAAATTTGATGAAACAAGTAAAGTCAAACTCATCAAGCAAATTAAGGCTCTAACAAGCGGCATGAATCTTGTACAGGTAAGTGTGTTAGAATTTGTGTTTTGAACTTGCCGGGCCCCATTTTATGGCTCTGCGTACTGCGGAATTCTGCACTTACAGCCCATATAATTATTTGCTTTGCAGGGCACCGTAAGCACAGTATTCCGCAGTAAGCAGAGCCATGAAATTGGACCCTGGTTCTCAATCATAGGCATAATATCTGCTGACCTTGTGTTTATGGTCCTTTTTGAAACCTTGGGTTGGGCTTGGGCTTCTTAGGCTCCGTTGATTATTTAGAAGACGTTCGCTTTCCTTATGGGGCTTCAATCAGGCGGACAGAGCCCAAACCGTGGTTTGGAAGTATAAATGGCCACTGCTTGGTTCCTGTAATACCCGTTCATCCTTACTCTTTGTTGCCATTTTCTAGGGCTCTCACTCAATGTTAAAACCCTATAGTAACTTAACATCCAAATTGTTGACTTTTCTTAGGAGCTTGGCAGGTTAAACTCTAATTACATTTGTATACCTGGCCCAATGTCAAGCACACCAGTTTGGCAGAATCAAGCAAGTTTTCATATCTGGGCCCAACTTCATAAAGCCTGTAAACACAAAACCTTGCTAAGCACAGACAAACATTGATTTGCAGAAACAGATTACCAACTAAAAATCAGTAACGTTTACATTTTTGTGACAGGTGCCAACTGATATTTTGCTAAACAAAGAAATTTGCTAAGCAGTATTTTATGCCTCATAGCTGAATGAAATTGGGCCCTAGTGCATTAAGGACCCAAGAAAACGCTGAGCTCGGCTGCACTTTGTGTCCTGCTGTGGATAATAATAATAATAATAGTGGCTTCTTATATAGCGCACATATCCGTCACTCGTGACGCTCAAGGCGCTTGAAAGTTCATTATTTTCCTGCAAGGTATTGTGGGAGCTACGTTTTTGAGACCAAGTCCTTTACATAGCACCATGTAATGGTTTACAAGGTGCTGTGGCGCAATATGCTGCCGATCAAACCACGAACACCGGGGCGAACCCCTTCTCTTTTCGATAAGTGCACTGGGTTCTTTTACGTGCATTACACAACACACGGGACCTACGGCATAACGTCCCATCCGAAGGACGAAGCATGTGGTTAAGTGTCTTGCTTAAGGACACAAGTGTCACGACTGGGATTCCTGCATGGCAAAATGATATCACAGGATACGCTTCCCTGTGGAAAAACAGCGACATGCAATGCGCTTTTTCTATTAAAAAAAAAATTAAACTAACATCTGTCACGTAATATTATTAAGCCATACACTTGTCAAAATTCAGTGTAATCAAATGGCCACTTGCATCCAGATAATAATCTCACAGTTGAGTCATATGTATACTGACTGGCCCAGTTTTCTCTGGGTTTTATTTCTATGGCTTAGCATAATTGTTATTGAGGAACTATTATTAAGTGAAATGGATCAAGTAAAAATTTGATGTGTGGAAGTCAAACTTTCTTTCTGCAAATGATAATTTGATCTTCTTTCACGTTGAAGAGTATATCGTCGGCTCAGTGCTATAAGGTCATTAATTGCAATTTCATATTCGAAATGATCAAAAGGTCATTAAATAAATAAAAGCATTTGAAGAAAACAAATCTAAATCAACAAATAAATGTTTTACTTAGAATATGAATGTTTCTCTTTTGCCAAACAAATACTTTGAAGATCACTCTTGATCAATAAACTCCATTTACCGATAGCTCCGAAATATGCAAAAGCAATTTTATCAAACCCATACAAATTGCACGAATGACCTTATAGTTCTGAGCAGACGATATACAAGTTGTTGAAAAATTATCCCGGAATGTTTTCTTTTTGGGGTGGAAGAAATGGATTTGTTTGTATACTTATTATCCATTTGGTTGTTTGCATTGTCTAGGCAAAGAAGTTTGTTGAGTCTGCACCTCAGGTAGTCAAAGCCGACGTCAGCAAAACGGAAGCCGAGGAGATGAAGAAACAATTAGAAGAAGCTGGGGGTAGCTGTGAAATTGAATAACCTTGAACCCTGGGAAGGATCCCCTCACTGTACATTATTAAATTGTCAACCACAATCCCAATCTTTCCAACATTCTTCCACTCCTTCAAAGACATCAATATGTTCCTTGGTTTGTAGTGCCGCTTTTCGTTAAAAAAAATGGAGAACTTTTTTTACTGAACAAATTTTGACAAATGATGATCTTTGAAAACCAAAAGCCATTAAGTACGTAGATTTTTTAACAGTAGTAGGAAGGTACAAGGAGCGGGGCTTCAGCATACTTCAGTATTGTCAACCATTCATAAAAACAGCTTCTTATAAAAGTGATGGCAGGTCTTTACATGAAATGCCTTATACTACTCATGAATCATGTGCTTTGGCATTGCAGACAACAGCTGTGTCTAAGATAAGGGCTTTAGCTATGGCTATGGTAATTGTTACCCAATACCTCAATATTAATACTTGAGACAATATACATGGCTAAAGCCTTTGGATGTGTTTGAGTTCTCAGCGGCAGTTGCTATGGCCGGAAAGCTGAAAGGACCTATTCTTCAACGTTGTCATTTTGGCCAATGGCAGTAGCCTTAGCTGAAGTCGCTTTGTTCGATCACATTTTTAGATTGATAAAAAACACACCCTTAACAGAAGTATAAAATAAATTAATAGTCAGAAATAAATACCCTGGCATATTGTCATGGTACGCAATTGTGAGTAAGATTTGAATAATGTCTGGTACTATGACTCACTTCAATTTGAATTCCACAGACTAGTTAGGCTGCATCTGAATCAAGCGACATCAGCTATGGCTATGGCTGTTGGCTGCAACGGCAGCGTTGAAGAATAGAACTTTTTTGGCATTCCATCCATAGCCACTGTCAAAGCCATTCATTTGGTACATGGTTTTGGGCAAGCCTTGACATAGTTGCTCATCTGAATGAATGTGTATTGCACAATGGTACCAGGCTTTGCCTATCTAGAGCTTGCTATACAAAAGCTTGCCCCAAATCATGTGATAGAGCGTGATGACGGTCTTAGTCTGGGGAATCCAATTTGAATGTTCGTTTATGACAAATCTAGTCATTGTACCAGACATTCAAAATGGCCTATTGCTTTAAGGTTTTGTTCTCTGTTGGGTTTGTGGATTTTATTAATTCCCCTAACTGCCTCTAGCTACCGGGCAATCTCAGTGGTCTAGTTGGTAAGACATCTGCTCTAGAATGGCAAAGGTCGTGGGTTCGAATCCCACCCGAGTAATATGCCTGTGTGTTTTTTTTCACAGGACTCGGGAAAGTACTGAGTATATTGTGCTTTACACACATCGGTGTATGGGTAAAACCAAATATAAAATTCCCCTAATGTTTTCACATCATGTAAAGTAGTTGAAACTACTTAGTAAGCTTGATTAAACAAGGAATTAATGATTGTATAAACTGACTCATTTATTTGTCTTTGGATGTCTGATGTCTTGCGTCTTACTTGATTATTTTATGAAAGTTAAGCTTCAGCCTCTTTCAGGGCAAAGTGTTCAAAACTCTTGATAGAAGTGGAGCTAATGCTGAGGTTTTGGATAACAGACCTGCAGGGATCGATTTCACAAAGTTCTTCCTAACTTAGGACAAGTCCCAGGCAATGCTAAGAGATAGGACTAGTCTTAAGTTAAGACCAGTTAATTACTGGTCCTAACTTCAGATAAGACTTATCTCTTTGTGAAATCGGCCCCTAGTCATTAGGAAATTTAAAGACCTTTAATAATTCTGTCTAAATTGCTTCATTTTTGGAGGAAACACAAATTGTATTGCAACCAAAACAAGTATGCGGCTGTCCCTGTCTCTTTGTAGTTATTGAAATGAAAGTTTGAAGAGATAAAAAAAAGCTCAAAAACACTTATAACTTGTATTACAAAAATTGTGTTGTCTACATTTAGCAAAGTTAACTTCTGAAGAAAAGATTGGTGATAGAATATAGGCTATTTTCGAAATCACGGCTGGAGCTTGGGCTTCGATTTAAACACCTGTTTGAAGTACCATACCAATATATATGTTTTCTAAGCGACGGAACGCAAGCCGAAGCCTGTTACCGCGGTTTCGAAAACGGCCACAGAGCCCACGATAGAAAAAATGGTGTGATTGACCTCTTGAGGGCGCTCCTCCCCCAAAAACCTAAATCCGGAACCACACGCTCGCATGTCATGGCAGCTGCAGAATTACCCGAAAAATTGAGCGAATTACACGGGTTGGTATCAGCAGTAAATAACCAACATGCAGCTGAAAAAGCTCAAGATCTTGTTGTTGATCTGGGGTACCTCTGTCTTCGCCAAATGCCCGAGAATGAGATAGGTGAGCATGCAGCAGAATGTTGTTGTTGTGTTGTTTGTACAGTGGTATCCTCGTCGTATCCCCACATTATTCGCGCACGTAAGAATTGAAATTGAATTTTGACTTGATTAACAGAATCAAGAACAACTTTTAGCTTTAATTTTAATTGTCTGATGTCAAAGCCCACCTGAGAGGAGAATTTGAAGCCCGCAGAACACCGTCAAGCACAGCGAAACTCGTCGTCTGCAATCTACCCCGATTTGTCAAGTTTCGTTTTCCGTCACATGAATTTGCGCACTTGGGCTGGAACGCCACTACGGAGTCCCTATTGTCCCGCCTTTCTTCTAAATGCTTTAGTCCGTGCGGCAGGGAAGCTGCCAGTGCCAGTTGAAATCGGCAGTGATAATTATTTACGGGAAGGGGTGGTGGGGTTGGCGAGGTGGGAAATGGACTCTGCGCTGTTATCACAAAGTTGGTAAGCCCCGCGTCCAGTTAAATGCAAACAATTGGTAATTTCTGAAAAAAGGATTATAAGGCGCACGTCCACTTCAACCTTCCGTAGTATTTTGTACGCCCTCTGTTGTTAAATGAAAATCACGTGGTCTTGTAATTTAAGTATTGAAGTATGGCAGACGATACACACAGAACTTTCAGTGGTTTTTTTTTTTTTTTAATCGACCATCTTATCTTAGCTATGTTTTGTATTTAGTCTAAAAAGGTAAGATTGTATACTACATTTGTAGTTTATCTAAAATCTTACCGGAAAGGCTTTGATTTTCCACATCTTCACAGGAAATTGTTTATCAGGCTTTATACTTTCATGAAATAAAAAAATTGAGTCACTGCGTATTGTAAACAAAATAATATGCGTCGGAAAGGTACCTGCGCGAATATTTGTGATGCGCGAAATTGGGGTACGGGAGGATATACTATTACTACTACGCTCTACCAATGGAGTGCCCAATGGAGGGAGGAATTCCCCCATGCATGAAATAGTTATCTGTCTGCTTGATGGCTAGATTGTGTTGTGACTGTCAGCAGAGGGACCGTGTCCATGATGTCCATATATCCATGCATGGATCAGGAAAGAGGACTCATTAATAGTCATGATGTGATACTACCTAGTACCTAGTCCATTTTCCATCATCATGTCCATCTTTATTGTTTATTCATTGAAAATGAAATTAAATTGAATTTGGTTTAATTAGTCTACCTGGCCATCTGCTGAGTGTGGGCTCTGTAAATCACTTGTCACATTTTGCCTTATTTTATTAAGCGAATTCATAAATGATTATTTATCTACTTTGCATTGTATTCTAATCTTAGTAATTTATAATCAAAATATTAATTAATTGCTATGAACCAAGTGCTAGGCCTATCGCATGATGACATGTGCACTCCACTGGTTGAAGCATCTACTGCTGATCAGTAAATCAATCACATGGTCAGTCATGCTCTTAAACCAAACCTTATTTTCCTATTGTTATTTTTGCCTACTCTTCCTCCCTTTCCCCAGACAGATCAACGTACCCAAAGAGTTCATATTTAACAATGGATAGGCCTACCAGCCATTGTCTAACCTTGTTAGTTGCCATAAATAATCATAACCCTTATTAATCCTCTTGTAGACCGGACAGTTACGATGACCTTTATGTAATAAAGGTCATAACATTTTGTGACCTTTTTTTCAATATTTGAAACGTACCTAATTGGTACAATGTAAAATGAGGGGAAAAACATTGTAGACATTATTTTCAAAATGTTAACTCAATTTAATTTATAAAAAAACTCACATACCATGTAGTCCGTCATGGCTCTGTAGGGGACTAACCAAGAGCTAGATTACCACAATTAGGATATTATAGCCTAGGACCTACAATGTAACTAAACTGCTCACAAAAAGTTAGGAAACTTTTTTTAATTGAGTATATTTTTATTATTTATTACTCTCTTTGTATATGTTATATATCAATGCAAAGCTGAAGTGTTCCTCTTTAAAATGATACCACATTTGCAATGATTACATGTTGCTGAATTTGGCTACCTGAATGACAATGAGGCAAAGTCACAAATCAAATGTGCCAAAATTACCGCTTGTTTGAATTACAGTGTCAATTTGTTTGTTCACACAGTAACACAAAATTGCTAATTTTGGCACATTTGATTCGTGACTGTGTCTCATTCTCATTAATGTGGCCAAGTCCAGCAACATGTCATCATTGCACATTTGGTATCATTTTAAACAAGAACACTTCAGCTTTCTATTGATATGCAACATAATACAAGAGGGTAATAAATAATAAAAATATACATGATTAAAAAAAGTTTCCTAACTTTTTGTGAGCAGTTTAGATGCGTTAATCGTAACCCTCCATCCTCCTGATGTTCGCAGACCATGGGTTATGACACAGTCTGTGTAATAATCATATTAGATGTGCAATATCGACCATTTTTTGTCAGACTAGTAACCAGATTTGCCAAATTTTCACCACTTTCAAAAATCATGACACACATTCTAAGAACACGGATTTGATCTTCAATTTGTAATGAATCAATAAAGAACACTTTCTAATCATCAAGAAAATATTTTGAAGAAAAAAAACAACAAAAACTTACCAGAGACTGACAAAAATGTCTGTGAACCGCTGCAGACGCCAGGTTGTTGAGTGATTTTCATTGATTTGCACAAGGGCAGGTTATTTATGAGGAACAATTTACAGATTGAGCGAGCATTCTGGAATGCTGATCCTACAAACAAGCAGCGCAACCTGCAGATTGTGCAAATCTGTTAAATACATGAACTGCACGCACACAGACGAGCGCCACGCATACACAGTGGTTTGGTTTACGTTGATTGGTTGAGACATGGTCCATCGTAGCTCTTCGACCATCGTAAGGTCTAAGAGATGTGACCAAGAGCTTTGATCATCCCAGCTTTATCATGATTATGTGAGCTATTGTAAGGATCTAGATTTTGTTATACCTTGTCTCTGCTTTTATTTACAGCTTATTGCTGCTCAGTTTTATTCAACAAAGATGACGGTATCCTGGTTAGTCTCCACAAAGCAATCCCTAAAGATCAGGTACGAACTTCGAAGAGCAAAAAGCATATCCTGCCCAGTGTATGCCCATAACCAGTAGGACTAATTATCTTGTCATTACATCCATGGCTGTGGCTTCATACACGTTGTTGTGCTACAATAACGTATTCAACTTTGTATGGTTGTGAACAGTGGTTCAATAGCTTTGAACTATTTACCATAATATGTCAGTTTGGTTGCTTACAGTATACCTTGATAAAATGGGTGAAGCAAATACAGGTAGTTTATATATTACAAAAATGTGGGCTGCTTCACTGGGCATATTGACCTCATCATCGTGTTTCTTATTGTGTAAAGTGATTACATCTCATTCTCAGTTCAGAGGGAGTAAGGTAGAGATACTGAACTTCCTTCATGCCTTTATGGGTAAGGCTGGAACCCGCCTCCTGCCCCGCCTTGTTGACATTAAGAAGCTCTGTGTCTCTGCCTTCATTAGAGACACATCAGCCAAGGTCAGGACCACGTCACTTCCACCGCTGATAGAGGTAGGATTTTTTTAACGGATTGTATACATTTGGTAATTGAATTGTTTCAATCCTATTTAGTTGTAGATTATAGTTGTAGATTATATCCTAACCTGTGAAAATTTTGTTTTAAGAGGTGTTAGCGTTTTTGAGATAAACTGAAAATCTGGAGCGGTTATGTCCACGCAGGAAGAATAGTCTGCAATTGGAATACACAATCTGAGAAACGTTTCTGACAGAAACGCTTCTCAGATTCAAATTTTTGGGGATAAAAACTTATATCTTTTTCCGTAACCACATTACTTCAAAGTGAATATTTCTCAAAATGCTTTATACTATCAGAAGCCACTGTACTTCTTACCTAGTAAGTTTTTATTGCCATTAATTTTATGAGTAATACAGACCCTTTAAAGGAAAAACAAAACTTTCATAGATCATTACACACAGTGCTTGGGAAACATCAGAGACCGAATTTGCATTTATTGATCATAGGATTCTCCCCCGGACTTTTCAAACTGTGGAGAATTCTGGACCCAAAGTTTCGGTTAAAAATATCCCAAACCCTTAAAGTTGAGAAAAAATCTGACAGTTAAGCCTAAGCTTGCCTCGCTCTGCGTTGAATTTCTATCCATGTAAGTAGTTCCTCGCAGAAGTTTTGAAATATGTAACCTACAAACTTAATTAAAGTGGACCGTGAAATGTGCGCACTCTCCGCAATCATCTGATAGCGCCCTCTTTTGACTCAATATCCTCAGGCCATGTTTAAACACTCCTCACCGTGTTTATATCGCATGTTTAAACATGGCCATGTGATCTCTTCTTGACCAATCAGAATGGATAAACTGTTCCAGGTATTTATAAATACTTGTTTAATGAGTCGGGCCATTACAGTGCTGAATTGTCATTTACAATGTATGCAATACCATCACAACAAGGGGTTGTACACTCGGTGTATCCCCTGGCTAATGAACTGAGGTGGTAATAAATTCAAACTGATGATTGAAGCAATATTTACATAGTCTGCAAACTGACAAGAATGCAGCGCTCACACAAGTGCTTGATGATTCCATCTACACAACCAAATTGTGAGTTTTTGATATAGACACAAAATGAACATTAAATTTCAATTACTATTATTGCTATTGATGGTTCATTAAAATTTAACTTGTAGCCAATGGCTTGTAGCCAATTATTAAAATAAACTTTTGGAATCATTTGTGGTAAATCTGTTGTGGTAAATCTTGACAGCGAGGTGATGACATTCGTGCCGTGTTGTGGTTGAGCGGTCTAGTTCACCGAACCTTAGCTTTGGTGTTGTCAGCAGCAGAGTGTGGGTTCGAATCCCGGTCATGACACTTGTGCCCTTGAGCAAGGCACTTAACCATAATTGCTTCGTAAAAAGTTGCGAATGTAGTGCATTCTGCTCTACCAGCCAGGCTCCTAGTGGATGATACCCATACCTACATCCTTACGGACTGTGAAGGGGGTAAACCTGTTTCAGCCCTAGGAGTAGGTGGCAACGTGCCCCTAGTGACAGTTGATTTGGGTCGACAGCCCAAATCAGTAGCCCTCACCTTGAAGTGGCCGTCTGGCCTTGTGAGTAAGGCAATATTTCATAAAAAATAGAATAAAAAAATTTGCAAAAAAATGAATGAGGTGGTAACTGGAAGTAGCAAGGTGGGCCACCTCACGTTTGAATGGACACTGGCTTGAATGATGAGACTGTAGAATCTCTGATTAATTGGTCATATTTTTGAACGCATGAGGGCGCTTTCTTCAGGGAATGTCTTGCATCACAATTACAGTTTCATCTTATTTTAATTGCCTGTATGTAGTTTTCTTGCATCAATGATGAAATACATAAACATAATAATAACAACAATGAAAAAACCCTGTTTGTTTACTTGTTTTCCATCACGTAAAAATTGGTCCACATGCGCCCTCACGCGGTCAAAAATATGGCGAATTACATGATTGATTTATTCCCTAGTTGCTGCAACTCTCTGCATCTGCCAACATGGAGACAGAGCTAGAGATACCTAAGATGATTGAGCAGTTCTTCCAGCAACTGATGCAGCCCTCTAAACTCACACAAACAGGTAAATATTGAGACTTTCAGCTTGGTTTTCGTCCCTGCCTTTCACCTTTGTGGACCCTGGTTCGAATCCAACTTTTGGACTCTGGTTCGAATCCCACTTTGGACTTGGGTTTGAATCCCGCTTTGGACTGGAGCCTTGCATGAGGATTGGGATTTCAGTCCTTACATGCCTTACCTAAGTTTTCCATCAGTTGGGGTTTTCCTCCCGCATCTAAAACTGACATTTCTTCAACATCTTCTCTACCCAGGTATCTTCAGGCTTATGGGTCACAGGACAAGGCACTTTTGAGCACTTTGGATTCATTACCAGAAAGATATAATAATAATAATCATAATAACTCCAGAAGTAATCTGGCTGGCAAAATCTGATTTAGGGAGAACAGGAATAAATAAATAAACACGAATAACTGGGGAAAATATTATTACCCATAAATCACATTTTAGCCACCATCCGTACATAATTGTTTTATTTCATTACAATTTTTTACATTTCTGTTTGACAGTAAAACAGGGAATATTCAGTTTGCTTGGTGTGCTTGCCGAGGTGTACCCAGTGCAGATGTCGGCCTATGCTGATCGTCTTCTCAATGTATACATTTCAATTCTTACTCAACAGGTAAGAAAGGAACTTACTTTCATACTGTGTGATTTAAAGGCGCTTCCTACTTCATGCCAATTGCGCAAGCAAAGAGAATTTTATTTCATTAGCCCCTCTCAGTTGCTTCGCCATGAAATATGAACCTGAACATTAAAAATATTGCATTTGCAATCCAGCCGAGTAGTTTGCCTGTAGATTGTTTCAGCAGTACTCTGGAACCACTAAGTACACATTGCTTATCATACACCGATGTAGGGTAAAACAAAAACATTGTTCAATATTATTTGCAGAAACAGCTCTGTCAAATTTGACCCTTTTCTTTAGTGATTTCCTTTCTTCTTTTATGATAAAATGTAGCTTTTTTATGACTTACTAGTAAATAAATGTCTGCATAAGCTTTCGCAGCAACAAGTACTTCATCAGATGCACTGAAGAAAAACAACTTCAACCAAGGTTGTCTGCAGTTCATATAAACCTTTATTGAAGTTGTTTTTCTCCATTGCATCTAATGAAGTAGTTGTTGCTACGAAAACTTATGCAGATATTTATTTATTACTATTTAGTCATAAAAGTGACTACATTTTATTTTCCTCTCTGCAATTACCTGATCAACACGGCTACCCATCACTTATTTTCTTATATGATGAAATAGATGACCTCAAAGACCCGGAAACCAGAGATGTCAGTTATTGCTGGCTGCTTGACTGGCCTGAGCCACTACCTGGTCAACTTCACTCAATCTGTTGAAGAAGGTCAGTGTATCAACAAGTCAAAGAACTATTCACTTGTTTTGTATTATTTCTTTTTCATACTGTGATCACAACCGCGCAGGATGAATTTCCACAAAAGAAAGGTTAAAGGTCTGTATTCAATGATTCCTCTTGAAACTGAGAAGATTTGAAGTTGGATGGAGATGTGCTTAAGTTTGCTGCTATAGGCTGTGGAACTCCCTCGTGCATTCGAACATTGGGACCCGCTATAGTTTGAGTTTGTTTGCTTGTTTCAATCCTATGCGGTTATGTCCACGCAGGAAGAATAATCTGCAATTGGAATACACAATCTGAGAATTCAGATTCAACTTCTTTTATATAAAAATTGATTTCTTTTTCCATAACCACATTACTTCAAAGTGAAATGTTTCTCAAAATGCTTTATACTATCAGAAGCTGCTGTACTTCTTACAAAGTAAGGTTTCTTTGCCATTAATTTTATGAGTAGTTACCAAACGTTAAAGAGGATTAAATATGTAAAGAAGTACATGTATGTTAACTGTCAGATTATCCAGACTGTCTACTGCTACCTAAACTCTCAAAGACCTTCACTGAATCTAACCTTTGGTATGCAGGTGCCAAACATTCCAAGGACATCTACCGATTTGCCCGCAAGGCGATTGATCCAACGGTAGACCACTCCCGTTATGAAATCAACAAATCTGGACTTCAAGTCTTTGCCAAACATGCTGCGCAGTTTAACAAATATATATACGAAGACTACCAGGTAAGAAGTCAACATTATTCAATAAATTAATCCAGATTTGGACTGCCAACCGCCTAGTTTGTTTCATACCTATGTAGTTCAACTTTCCTGGGAAAAAAAACAACCAGTATTCTAACCCTAGAGTTATCTCATTTAACCCTACATCAGAGAAAGGGTAGCTATTTCCTGGGAAATGGCTATTCCCAGGAGTTTGCTGGGGTTCACATAGTGAGTGTCAAAGGTCAACTTAATATTCCCAGGAATTTCCTTTGAAATTTGTTGAGAATGAAAAGGGGATTTTTTATTGTGGAAGTGGGACTGTGAAAGCTTTGCATCAGTAAAAAATAAAGTGTGGTGATGCATTTGTTTTATAGGAGCTGCATGATGTGTTTGAGAAATGGAGTTATCATTGCAATGCTTCAGTGAAGACAGTGGGCTTTGCTGCACAGGAAGCCTTCTTACAACTAATGGCAGAGATGCTGGTTGAGAAGGCAGCTAAGAAGGACCCTTCTGACAGGGCTGTGTTCAGGGTAAGATAGGTTCTGCTGTTAAGATGGGTAAGATTTCCTCCTACAAACCATTGGTATCACTGGAAAGCTGAACGCCTCATCGTTCTATTGTGTATGTGCACAAATTGTTTACTGATGGGGGTCTTAACTCTTTCATGCACCAACCGGTCGCTTTTGACCGGTTTAAATCCCATCAGAAAAATAGTTGTTAAACAAAAAATAAAGATCGCACGGGAAAGAGGACTCTTGAGGGTGCTATTGTGACCTGTTTTTAGGGGGGTCGCCATTTGCAAAAAAACCAAGTGAACAATTAATGTGTCCATATGATCAATTTATCACTAAAATAAATGGTGCATGGAAGGGTTAAACCCCGAGACGGGAGGTAATTGGGAAGGGTTACCCACGTACGTTATAATCTTTCAAAAGCTAATGAACTGGCGAATTTGAAAATGCAAAAACTCAAAATTAAAAAATTGCAACTTTGTCTCGGACACATGGTGACGGGTCGCTTTATTGTTGGATTTTGTTGTAGTTCTTTGTGCAGCGATTCCGTGCAGTGATTGATAATCCACAGAGTAGTGCAAGGGCTTTGTCTTCGGCTATCAGGGGCTATGGCTTCTTTGCTGCGGTAAGTACAACACTCCAGTCACAATAACTCGATATCTATAATAAATGTTGTTTCCAGAAAAGGCATTGGCCTTACTTTTGTCATTGTTAAAGCACATGTATGGTAATTTTCAAAGACCAGCATCCACCACACTTTATGTGAAGCAACATATACATGAAATAACAAACCTGTGAAATTTTAAGCTCAATCGGTCTTCAGAGTCATGAGATAACAGTGAAAACCCCCATTATATGTTTGCACTGTTTTCAAACATTGGGTTTTGGACATGCGAAATAAAAGCTAATTGCTGTACTCGTTTCCTAAAAACTAAAGCATTTCAAGCAAAACTATTTCAAAGGAGGTTTTCCACCAGGACCATCTTTATACCATGTAAGTTATGTGCAAATCTGTGAACATTTATATTTTCAATCTTACCAATGTTGTACACACCTTTTAAACTCAATAAAACTGAAGGCCTTGCTGATACAACTCCTGTAGTAAAAGCCTTCCAAGAAGTATCCCAGTAGAAATTGATATATCCCCTTACAGCAATAACGTTTCATGCCTGTTAGCCTATATCCTTATATATTTTTTATCACCATTCAGCCATGTAAGTTATTCATGACGGAGGATGACGTTCGATTCATGTTCAACGAAATGATGCAGAAGAGTGAACAGCTTTATCTTCAGTAAGTTAGCATTCTAAAAATGTGACATTTACACCCACTGATCAGCAGAGTGTGGGTTTGAATCCCAGTCGTGACACTTGTGTCCTTAAGCAAGACACTTAACCACATGCTTTGTTCTTCGGATGGGACGTTAAGCCATAGGTGTCGTGTGTTGTGTATTGCACGTAAAAGAACCTAGTGCACTTATCGTAAAGAGAAGGGGTTCGCCCCGGTGTTCCTGGTTTGATTGGCTGCATATTTCGCCACAGCACCTTGTAAACCATTACATGGTGCTATGCATAGGAATAGGTCTCATACTTCAACACGCAACTCCGCTTACCTTGTAGGAAAAATACTGAGTGCTTTGAGACACCCATCGGGAGTATAAAACGCTATATAAGAACTGCGTATTATTATTACTATTTGTTAATTATTCGAAGCAGGAAATCTCAGTTGTGTACTTCCATTGTATTTACAGGCAGGGAGAGGTCTCGGATGACAAACTGACTCAACTTCCAAACTTCCTGGAGGCTCTTGCCAGTATTATTCAACAACTTGATGTGGTAAGCCTTGACTTTTCAGCACTGTTGGATTTGGGTTTTGACCTTTGAACTCCACACTATTTCATCAACCTTTATATTAGCCTGAACATCTGACGTCACACTTCGAGGCTCGTGAATAACGCCAGATACCTGCCTGACCGGATGCTGCCAGATGTACCTTTGACCTCGCATTCATTTCACGCGGAGATTCGCAGTCAATTCACACAAACATGTACACATATCAAAGTTAATAAAACAACATTACATGTATGTACAAACATTATGCACACGCTGCATGCAGACGAATCGAAAGTGCAAGCTGACAACTACATCACCTCGGACCAATCATAACACAGATGTGGAAAGCTTACGTCACTGCACGTTTATCCAATGAAATCATTGCATCCAATGAAATCATTGGGCCTGTTAGACCAGTGCCTGTCTTTATCCTTGTGGATAAAAACAGGGGACCAGTCTAGCATTATATTTGCACTTCAAACCCATGTTACCTTTTTCTCAAAGTATTGTTTGTCTTGATATTGAGGTTATGAAGTTATTATCCATCGGAATTTACTTGTTATTTTAGGACAAATTATTTGTGCATTACATTTTCATCATTGTTTGTTTCTTTAAATTTATGCTTAATTAATCAATCTAGTAAGGTTTGTGATAAAGCCATGTTTATGAAAATAATTTATCATCAACCCTTTTCTCTTGAAGACGATCAGAGCACTGATATAAAAACTTAAGTTGTTCCACCACTGATTCTTGTCAAAAATATCACAACTCATAGAGAGATTATTTTCATTTACTGCAAACCGTTACTAGCCTCAAGTAATCATTCAAAACACTTATCTTATGTTCTGGAAACAAGTCATTAAAGTTCTGATTCCTGTTTTCTGCTTAAAGCTTTCTGACACATTCCTAACTGCTCTGGAACGTCTTATGATCGTCCAAATCGGCAGCTACCCAAGAGTTCCACACAAGATCCAGTTCCTATGTGATAGGTCTGTTTTACTCATTCTTATTTCATTGGCTACTAAAGGACCGACACTCAAGAATTTCCTGACAAAAGTTGGTAAGCTATTTTGAGTTTGAGTTTGCAAGCAACAAATTAGTAATATTTTTAGCTGCAATATACAGTGCGTATCACACGTCGGTGTAAAGGTAAATTCAACATGATATTTTTTTATCCCCAATGCATTACATCTATTTACTCTTTCATGCGCCGACGGTCGCTAGCAACCGGTTTAAATCCCTTCAGAAAAATAGTTGTAAAATGAAAAATAAAGATCACACGGCTACACAGTTTTCAGGATGGGAAAGAGGACTCTTGAGGGTGCTATTGTGACCTGTTTTTTAGGGGGCCGCCATTTGCGGGGAAAAAATGAGTAAACAATTAATGTGTCCATATGATCAATTTATCACTAAAATAAATGTGCATGAAAGGATTGGCTGCTGAATGCACAGCAGCACCTTGTGTGCCCGGAAGAAGGCCAACAAAAACTTACTGGAGAAAGGGCGTAAGCAATTGATGTCCAAAATTACATTTCAAGAAAACTGAGCATGAAAGTTTGATTGTTTTTTTGCCATGCATACAGTAAGTCATTGTAGGAAGGTTAAATTCTGTATGGGTATGTGAGAACATCTCTGGGGTAATTCTAGCAACAAAAATGTAACAGTAATTCGATATTTGTTTGTCAGGAGCCATTCTATTGCTTACAACCTTTTGTAACTGTAAAAAGTATTTTGTGTGCCTGGAAGTGGGTAGAGCCTTACGCCCCTCTTCCGGGCACACGACGGTGTATTAAGCTATAGTCTTGTTTCCACTTAAACAGCTTAGATAATGCAGAAACGGGCGCAATTTCTTAAAGGCACTGTACACGTTTGGTAATTACTCAAAATATCTATTAGCATAAAAACTTACTTGGTAACGAGCAACGGAGAGCTGTTGATAGTTTAAAACATTGTGAGAAACGACTCCCTCTGAAGTAACATAGTTTTTGAGAAAGAGGTAATTTCTCACTAAAATAATAAAAACTTCTTGCAAGAAGTTTTTATTCCTATCTAAAAGCACACAAATTTGTACAAGGGTGTTTTTTCTTTCATCATTTTCTTGCAACTTCGATGACCAATTGAGCCCAAATTTTCACAGGCTTGTTATTTTATGCATACATGTATGTTGGGATACACCAAGTGAGAACACTGGTCTTTGACAATTACCAAACGTGTTCAGTGCCTTTAAAGCTGTTAAGTAGTAAATACTGCTTGGCAAATTTTGCTTAACAAAAAAAGAGTGGGGCACCAGTCGCAACAGTGTATTAGCTTCATGGATTGTTGGCTGGTAACCTGTTTCTACAAAGCAAGATTTTTTCTGTGCTTAGCAATTTGTACTTAAGGCTATGATATTGGGCCCTGATAAAATAATGGTCAAATATATAAATACGAGAACCTTTGGCATCTGTAATCAATGTACTTCATTTTATTCTTCTTCATATTCAGTTTATCAAGCATTGGTCCGAACCTGTTCACACCCTGTAGATCTTGAACTAGTAAGTCAGTATTTTAACTCAAATAGTAGAGAGTTATTTCATTGTTTTAAAATCTGGCATGAGACTGGTGATTGTAATGGTTTGTACTTTGGTTATGACCAAATGATATTGCAAATGGTCCGTTGACATTGCCTGCAGAAACTAAAAACTCCAAATGTGCAGTGAAATTCCACCATAATCCATGGAGGAACGAAATGAACCAAGCCCACTGCTAAATGATTGCCTTGGAAGATCTTCCAGCAGTTAAAAAGTTTGAAACTTGCATCTAGTTGGTGTGCTGAGAAAGTAAAGTGTTGACTTTAAAATGGTATTTACAGAGAAACCAATGAATTTAAGGAGCATAAACTCTGCACATACACCCAATGTAAAGATAGTATACAAAGACTTACCAACAAGATAGCACTTGTGTGTGAAGTCACCACTGTGTCATTGTTAAGCCAATCAAAGAAATGCTAGCTTATGAATATGTATGAGTTATATATAACTTGTTTTGCCATAGGGAGCCCAACAAGATGACAGCAATCCAGACACCACAAACACTGAGGCAGATGATGAGGCGGATATTATGGCTGATACCAGACGCATCTCATACAAGGACTATGTGAATCTGTGGGCCAGTCTACTTGATAGTCATCAATTGAAGGTAGATTTAGGCTGCATCCGAATTGGCGACTACAGCTACGGCTATGGCTGTTGCTAAGGGTGTTGCTAAGGACGTCCTATACTTCAACGCATGATGACGCGGAAATCTAGCCGTAGCCGTAGCTGTAGCTGCCAATTCGGACACGGCCATAGACTCCTTGTACTGACATCACATGTGGCTACTGTCTGCCCATGGTCTGCCATTTTGGGAATCAATTTGATTGTAAAGATATGACAAGCGTTTCACTACACGCGGTGCCGTTATTGCTCACTACACATTAACAAATAGGAAAATCGATACCCAAAATGGCAAATGGCACAACCAAGATTTATCACGGGTGATGACATCGATCGGCCAGATCCGAATTGACTGCTGCAGCAGTGGCTATGGCCAGCTCTCTGAAAACGCCTGTTCTTCAATGGCGCTGCAACCACCAGCCAAAGAGATAGCTGAAGGCATTTGATTCAGGCATTCCACTATAAGACCAAAAATATGAATGAAGGTATTTCAGCCGGGGTGTAGTCAAAACAAAATTATGTTAATACTTAATATAGAAATAATTTTTTCAGTTGGATAAGTTTTATCTTTCTCAAAACTCTGTTAGAGTGAGCAAGGAACCTAGAAATCAGAGTCTAACTGTTTTGACTTCTGAGTTATGGTGTTGGATTATTTTAGGCCGTGTCCAATTGGATGTCTTCGGTTGTGACTACGGCTGGATCGCTGAAAAAGCCAATTCTTTAATATTGCCACTGAAGCCAATGCCAAAACACAGCTGCCCGATTGTTCCATTGTCTAATGGTAGAAGTCACATCACACCAGTATTACAATCTCTCCATTGGCTCCCTATACCATCTAGAATTGTATTGAAGTTACTTTTGCTTGTTTTTTCATTGCCTGGAAGGTTCTGCTCCTGAATACAATACCAATCTGTTCATTCAATATCATCCCTCTAGGAATCTTCGGTCATCCAGTTCATTATCACTGATATTGTTCCTAAAACTCACACCTTATGGGGGGATCGTTCATTCGCACATGCTGGATCTTCTCTCTGGAATGAACTTCCTCAAGATATTCGTAACATTTCTGATGTACACAATTTCAAAATTACTTTTTAAACAAAAATTAACCTTTTCAAGATGTATTTCTTTGATAGTTTTGTTGCTTTCCATTGTTAATTATTGTATGTTTTCCCTTATTGTTTGTTTGCTTTATTTTCACTGGTTATATATGTACATGTATTGTTTTGTTTACATTGTCTCTGTTTCTCTGCGCCTTGAACATCTCTTTAGATTGATTTGGCGCATTACAAATGCCTATTATTATTATTATTATTAATATTATTATTATTATAGCCATAGCTGAAGTCCTTTAATTCGGACACGGCCTTAGAGTGATGAAAGATACCTTTGTGACTAGCTGTTTTTTCATTTTCAATTTTCTAATCAGGAAGTCAAAGCAATGGGAATGAGTTATGGGGAACGTCGTCGCATTCATATGATGATCTATGATGAGTTGATCTTCTCTATTCTTAAAATCCTTGACAAGTTGGACCTTACTTCTAACAAGGATCAGCCACAGCTCCAAGACCAGGTAAATTGTCTCTAGCTCAATTTTTATATAAAAGCACGTGGACAACATTGGTAATTATCAAAGACCAGTGCCCAATTTTATAGAGCTGCTTAAGCACAAAATATTGCGTAACAAATTTCTGCTTAGCAGAAATGAGCAGGATACCAGTCACAGATTGTATATTTGACATGGTAGTTTGGCTGGTAACCATATTCTGGTAAGCATAATTTTGTTGTGCTGAGCTACTTGTTGTGCTTAAGAAGCTCTATGAAATTGGGCCGAGGCAAGCAGAACAATGGAGAGGGTTGTGTAACAGGCATGACTGCAGTGCAAGATGGTTTGCCATGACCAAAAGAGCAGGTCTTTCTCAGCCGCGCTACCATGGGCAGCGCGCTGTATCAATACCTCTCATCACTAACCCCTGGTATGGATGTGCTGAAATACAGCGCTGATTGGCTCCTAAAGGTGACTACTTTGCGTGAACGCTTGTTTAAAACTTTTGAGCGCTTGATTGGCGCTTGAAGGACGCTTTTACGCGCATGTCAAAATGCAAGTATTTTGACGTGATTCCATCTCATATGAATCATGTTTTTACACGGTCACCCTAAACTGCATACAGTTAGACATTTCACAAGACCAAAGAAGAATGAGAGGGGGCCAGTTGCTCTATGACTTGATGCCTCTTTTGCGGGCAACCATACATTAGCGGGTGTGTAGAATGGATCAGCCACAGTCCTAATTAAAATGTGCCAGATTCTGGCACATTTTAATGAACCAATTCCAGGGGTTATGAGCGAGGAAGGCATGCTGGGGAAAAAAGCGGTGAGATCGATCACCCCTGGGAACGAGGTTGGGTCTTTGTGCACCCTATAAAGAAGCGTTTGAACCTGACCCAGGAGTGGCACTCAAGGTCATGTCTTGTGGACTTCTTCGACAGTTCATTAATGAACTATAGACAGCGGTGTTCAAAGTCTTCCATTTTTTTTTTCTCAAGCTTTTACGTAAAACAGCAACAACTTATTAAAACTTGATAACAAGATTTGATTATTGAATAACTTCATACAGGGATCTGTTGGTTTGAATCTATCTGAAGACTTGTCATCAGATCCTCTTCATGGTTTACAAGCGTCTAAACCTAAAGATTTCCAGATCTTCATCAACTTAGTTGACTTCTGTAGGTATGTCAACTCTACATTATTTTGTACCACAATCGAAATGTGCCTCTTTCTTGAATGGGCTATGGGATAAATTTTCTGCAATTTGAAATCCTCAGACCAAATCCAGTATTGCTATGCCACATGGTTAGGGCCATGCATTTTCTTGTTACAAAAGAGACGACAAACACCAATACACAATTGTCAATGAAATGTGTGGCACAAGGATATCAGTCTTTGACTTGGAGGTTGCAGTGCAAGATAGAAATTCAAATTGAGCATTCACTTGTGACTGAACAAGGCATTGTACTAGACATAATTTAAATGTAACTTACAAATGGCTTCTTGTGTTTTTGTGTGAATATTGGAGTGTCGTGCCGAGCGGTCTAGTGCACCAGACTTAAGTTCCGGTGCTGTCAGAGTGTTTGGGTCCTGGTCATGGCTCTTGTGTCATTGGACACTTGAGTGTAATTGCTTCATATTTCTGATGGGTCGTAAAGCCATAGGTCCTGTGTGTTGTGTAATGCATGTAAAACAAACCAGTATACTTTAAAGGCACTGAACACGTTTGGAAATTGTCAAAGACCAGTGTTCTCACTTGGTGTATCCCAACATATGCATAAAATAACAAGCCTGTGAAAATTTGGGCTCAATTGGTCATCGAAGTTGCAAGAAAATTATGAAAGAAAAAACACCCTTGCTGTACAAATTTGTGTGCTTTCAGATAGGAATAAAAACTTCTTGCAAGAAGTTTTTATTATTTTAGTGAGAAATTACCTCTTTCTCAAAAACTACATTACTTCAGAGGGAGTCGTTTCCTACAATGTTTTATACTATCAACAGCTTTCTTTTGCTCGTTACCAAGTAAGTTTTTATGCTAATATTTGTTTTGAGTCATTACCAAATGTGTACGATACCTTTAAATCGTTAAGAGAAGGGGGTTTGCCCCGATGTTTCTGAGATAGTTGGTAGCAGATTGCGCTGCATCAACTTGTAAACCTTAAGTTGCTACATAAGTGAGCCTCACAGACATATTTTAAACATAGCCTTCAAACATGCAACTCAACTTTTAAATGTGTGAATATTTGCACCTCAACTTTGAATTGTGTGAATATATGCACCGCAACTTTGAATTGTGTACATATTATGCACCTCCACTTTAAATTGTGTGAATATATGCAACTCAACTTTAAATTGTGTGAATACTTGCACCTCAACTTTGAATTGTGTGAATACTTGCACCTCAACTTTAAATTGTGTGAATATTTGCACCTCAACTTTAAATTGTGAGAATATATGCACCTCCACTTCGAATTGTGTGAATATTTGTTTTTTCTGCAGGGATCTACTTCCAGCTCATCAGACCTCTCTGTTTAAGCAGTGGGTTTATCAGTTTGGTCATAAGGTCATCTTACTGTCCAGCAGGCTACCACTAGTCAGTGGGTTCTATAAGCTATTGACCATCTGCATGACCATCTGCTCTAAGAACCAATATTTCAAGGTAAAACTCTGTTTAGAACTTTGAAAACTAGAAAGATATGAGATATTGTTGGATGTGATGATAAATTTACTTCAAATAATAACAATACGAAATAATGATACTGAAGAGTGTGTAACTGGTCAATTAAGGCGCGTGTTCGCTCTACCCTTAAGGGGCATTGCTGTTGTTTGGAATATTCCTTAAACAAATATTACTCTACAAGAACAATTCATGATAAATAATAATAATAATAAACTGCTACAACGTGGTCGAGCCGTAGGCATGTACATGTACATGTAAAGGCCCCACATTACCTTGTAAACCCTTACATGGTGCTCTGCAAAGGAATAGGTCTCATACTTCAACACGTGACTCCGCTTACCTTGTAGGAAAAAATACTGAGCGCTTTGAGACACCCATCGGGAGTATAAAGCTCTATATAAGAACTGCATTATTATTATTATTATTATTATTATTATTATTATTATTATTGCCAGCCAGCCACATTGACCCAAATACATGAGGTTTTAAGTCATATTTACCATGAAACTGCACACAAAGAATAATGCTATATATGCATTTACATAACTCTATACAAACATCAGCAACTTAAAATCTCAATGCTCTGGTCAACATCTCATCACAAAGCCACAAGTTAAAGGGTCTGTACACGTTTGGTAATGACTCTTAACATTAATGGCAATAACAACTTACTTGGTAAGAAGTACAGCAGCTTTGAATAGTATAATGCATTTTGAAAAACTTGTCACTTCGAAATACTGCAGTTATGGAAAAAGATATCACTTTTTATCCCCCAAAATTTGAATCTGAGAAGCGTTACTGACAGTAACGTTTCTCAGATTGTGTATTCCAATTGCAGATTATTCTTCCTGCGTGGACATAGTCGCTCCAGATTTTTGGCAATATTTCACAAACTCTAGCACCTTTTGAAATGAAATTTTCACAGGTTAGTTTTATGGTATATATCTACAACTATATAAGATTGAAAGAAACAGTGGGTTCCAATTACCAGACGTATACAATTCCTTGTCTTCCTACATCTTCAATCAATCCATAGGCTGTTAAGACACCGGATGTAAACGTCTCAGAGGAATCCATGGATATAGACAGCCAGCCATCAATCGTCTCATCCAGTGATCTGATGGCCTCATTCACCCTGTTTGCCAAATTCTCCAAGGAGGTCTTGGTCCGTCTTAAGCAGTACAAAGATGATCTGCTAGCATCTTGTTTATTCCTTGTGCTGTCACTGCCTCATGAGATTGTGGAATCAGAGGTGATGCAACTGGTGCCTGCTTTGCAGGTAGGTCAAAGGTCATACTGGATGAGTGAAGTTACAGAAAGCAGTCAACTCATGTGATCTTCAGTTGTTCCATTGAAACTGATAATGTTTTTTAAATGTTCATTATTTTCAATAATTTGTTTCATATGCTTAAAGTATACACAAATTTGAAAAAAAGCAATCATGAATGTTTGAACAAAATACTCCAGTACTTGCTGTGTATTATTAACAATTGGAGGTCAGGTGGTATTCATTGATCAAACCATGACATGGCCTACGTCATTAAAGGCACTGGACATGTTTGGTAATTGTCAAAGACCAGTGTTCTCACTTGGTGTATCCCAACATATGCATAAAATAACAAGCCTGTGAAAATTTGGGCTAAATTGGTCATCGAAGTTGCAAGAAAATAATGAAAGAAAAAACACCCTTGTTGCAACAAATTTGTGTGCTTTCAGATGCCTGAAAAAGGCTTCAGGCCTGAAGTCTTTTTCAAATCAAATATTTTAGTGAGAAATTACCTCCTTCTCAAAAACTACGTTACTTCAGAGGGAGTCATTTCTCACAATGTTTTATACTATCAACAGCTCTCCGTTGCTCGTTACCAAGTAAGCTTTTATGATAATATATATTTTGAGTAATTACCAAACGTGTCCAGTGCCTTTAAGCATGCACACGTTATACACATCAGTACAAAATGCCCTCAGAGTGAATGCTAGAGCACAATCTTGTACATTTTGCTTATTCAATGATAGTTTATCCTCAAATCAAATAAGAAATATCCACTTGGATGTTATATATTAAACAGATAATGAAATAGAGTGTGCCCTGTACAGTTTACCTCGGAGAAGCCATTTTCTCAAAAAGGGTCGACTAAACAAAATTGAAACTCACAACTGAGTGGCACACAGACAGTTTGGGACCTTTGAATGGCTGACATCAATGTTAAAAACATTCACCAGCCTTACAAAAGCACAGAAAAATAAGACTGTGCTGCTTTGCAAATCACGGATGAACTTTAACAATTGAGGTCATGTGGCGCGCTGTGCATGAGAACCAAAACTTGTCAACCTTTTTCCCATGGTCTGATGATATAGTGCGAAAATAGCATCTCCTGGGAAAACTGTAGAGGGAGCTCTGTAATGCGAATCTAATATGTAGCCATAACCTTGTGTTTTTGCGTATTTTTTTTTCTGTGGAGATGACTTTCCGCCTTGGATTGAGCTACCTGCCGCTGGTTGAAGCCGGCCTGGCTGCATTAGAGGGTTGGATGCAACACCTCCCTCAAGATTCTCTACGTCCGTACCTTCAAGAGATTTTACCACTCTTTGATGGATATCTCAAAGCTTCAGTCACTCAAGGTAAAGATAAAGAGTCGATGGCTGAAACTTTATACTTATGATAATGTTCCTATTGTAAATTTTACGAAATGTGACCTGTTTGAAATGCTCTAGATTACTAGCTTTTGAATGATTATAACTTATGTGGGTAACCCATCCTAATAATCCCCTGTGAGGGGATCAAAACTGTCAGTAACAAGATGCATTTTGTGCAGGAAGTGGAAAGCACACACACAATAGAACGATGAAGCGTTCAGCTTTCCAGTGATACCAATTGTTTGTAGGAGGATAGTCAAGATGCTACAAACTGTGGACTTCATTTCACAACCTTCTCAGGGTGTTTCATTGACTTCATATTCTAATCAAGCTACTTTGACCTCAACTCTTTTAAATCAGTGTCAAAAACATATTGATAGTGAACTGATTCAATGAAATAATAACAAGAATTACCAGAAATCCCCTGAATGACTTCTTTGAATTAAAATCAAAACCAATATTTCAAATAATTTGGCAGCATGACCCAAGTGATAATGATTGCTACTGTCTGTCTGTCATGTAAACAGGTGATGATAAAGGAGTTATTAAGACAGTTACCATGACAACTCAATCCAGCAAAGGAAGGAAGATACCTTTTAGACTACTCCAAAATGCTGGTAAAACAGACCCGGTATGTCTCAACAATCTTGATACACAGGAACTATAACCCCAGCTAAATTTTGCTCCCCCTCCCCACACGGTCAATGTCCTGGGCCCAATCTCAAAGAGCTGCTTAAGCACAAAATTGGGCTTACAATATTTGTTCTAAGCATAAATTAGCAGGAAACCAATCACACATGGTACATGCGCAATGGTATTTTGGCTGGTAACCTTATTCCAGTGAGCAGAAATGTTTTGTGCTTAGCTTCTTTTTGTGCTTAAGCAGCTCTATGAAATTGGGCCCATGTAACAACATTGTTGAGGACGAGGGGAGGGTATATTTATTGTAAAGTGTTCCAATCTTTTTGGCCGGGATTGTCTGAATTTTCTCTAACTTGATCTTCTTTCCAGCCTTTTTCACTCCACTGCAAGAGGAAAGCCTCCATTTCACTCTATCCTGAGCTGTCTGTTGCCAAGCAATGCCCTTATATGTGCTTAGTTCATCTCTCCATCTTCTGTTTTGTCTTCCTCTTTATCTTGTTCGGTTTCTTAAAGTCCAATTGGTTGTTTTGCATTCCCACCTGTTGTCATACCTCCTTGCTTGGTGTCCTGCCCATGTCCACTTCTTTGATTTATTGGTCTTAATAATATCCTGCACTCTTGATTTCTTTCTTCAATCCTCATTAGTTAATCTGTAAAGCCTTGATTGGATTGTGAACATGGGAGCAGTGGACTGGGGGGTAATTGATTGGCAAATGTCTTAACCATTTATTGCCAGGATAGATGATGACTGTATGCGTGGAGGGAATATTTATAGCAATAGACTGTGCAAGTCTCGCGCATATTTTAAATTCTGGGACCATTGTTGTCCCAACCATATGGAGATGTACGTGGGCAAGATTTAGTTTTGTCAATTATTTTAGTTTAGTGTGGTTTATGACCATGAAAAATATACATGTTTCTGGGAATGTAATACTTAGTGATAACAAAATAGGAAAGTAAAATCAATTTAACAATATAACAAAGAAAACCCGAAACTTAAACTTGAACTCGACTTCCGGTTGCTGCAAAAAATTAAGAATTTTGTGCTCACCTAAACTTATGTAAATGCTTGTTTTGGATGCGCGATGATAATCGCCAGATGCTGTATCTAAAACGGGTGCAGTCTATGGTTGTTGAGGCTTCAGTGTCCTCTATAAACTGCGTCAAGCGTCAATTTTACGCCCGTGTGACCATCGTGAATCCACGTAAGTGGTTTCTGAAAAGTTAAAATCAAATAGGCATCCTTGTCCCAGAGTTTTAATTTTGCTTCAATAATAATTAACACATTATTTGTGTATTTATTAAAAAAACTAAAACTGATTTTATGGACGTGTAATGAGTATTTTTTTCGTTCAGATTTTATCATTGAATATAATTTAAAACAAAGATTTGATTTCAGAGAAAAAAATGTTCTTCGTTTGAGGTGTTTTCTCGTTCCGACACGCGCGAGACTTGCACCGTCTATAGGCCATATTTTCAATTAAAACTTGAACAAATACTCCCTTCCTAAATTGGCTGTTGAGTATTGTTTATGTTGTGTTTAGTTATTATTTCACCAGTATGTGGTGTTCTTCCCTGAAATATTTTGAAATTCCGATTGGAAAAAAATCCCTCCCCCCCCCTCGTTTGGTTTTGCTATTTCATAGTTGCCAGTGAAGGCCCATAGAAATGCAATTCGAAAACAACAACAAAGTAGTAGTAAAATGTGTGACGTACTACCACGGAAATAAATGCTAATTTTTCTTTCCATTTCCTCACCAGACCCAAGATTCACCTCTTCGTAGTGTGCAGTGTCGGATTATGCAACTTCTGGGGTCACTCGGAGGTCAAACCAATGCATGGCTGTTAGAGACTAGCCCCGATGAGATAGCTAAGGTTGCTGTAGCCTGGGATACCGAGCCTAGACTTCAATTTGCTGTTCCCTTTGTTGATATGAAACCGACTATTGAGCTTGGTAATGCTCTGATGTTTTTAATTCCCAGTCTGCCCCCCAACTCAGTAGTTTAAGGGTAACTGCCTCCAAAAAACCCTTAACACTTTAGAGACCATTTGTTTTTGTATAATGGCTAATTTTGTTGATTCTTTGGCTCAATTTTTCCAGGTAAAATATCTGGAAAACAATAGGAAACCAAAATTCATGCTTTGTTTTACTATTGTAGATTCTATGACAATGGAAACAATGGAAAAGTCAATTCAGGACATGACCTTTACTTTGACCTTTTGGTTGAGTGAAAGTAGGTCACTGGCATTTTTGTTGAAGCCACCAGGAGTGGTTATTGGCATTTTGGCACAAGCTACTTGTGGCCGCTATTGGCCTTTTGGCACAAGCCATGTGTGGCCGCTATGGTCTCTAACGGTGGATTCATTTCTAAACAACAAAAACCCTGATACAAACAGACATGCAATTTTTAATCTGTTCAGCTGAAGTTCCTCCTTTTTTAATTCCCCAGGAAACTGAAAAAACACTTTGACATTTTGTGTGATAGGCAGTTCCTTCTTTAAAAAAAGTACATGTCTGCATAAATCTCTGGGCAAGAATCCCTGTAGGTCTTGGGAGCTGTATGGGAGATATTATGGAAGAAAAATTCATCATGACAATCCACAATCTCTGCTGAAATTTACAAAAACAACAGAAAATTGTAAACAAAAGCACAACAAAACTAAAAGTTACACACATGTGAAATTCAATCAATAAGCCTACATCATAATCTTTCAACAGAATTTTGTGTAGTCTTATGTTTCTCTTTATATCATTCTGCAGATCGTTTTTTGCCAAGGGTTGCTGATCTAGCATTGACATCTGGTGATCGTCAGACCAAAGTATGTTTCTGTTGAATCAAATCAAATATAAAAGAAATCAACAAGATACTGTATTCGGTTTTTTTTTACAGTTATCAAATAAAAACCATGTACATTTTTTTACTTTCTTCTTAGTTTAATGATGCCTTTCTTAAAACTTGTTATTTATTTCTACTTTCTTGCTTGGAGTACCCACAGCCCATTGCATAGAGCAGTGTTAAACTGTTGTTTTTCATTCACTCTTACCTGCTTGTGTGTCAATGACAGTCATGGCCAAGCTGTTTTATGTACCAAACTCATAAACTATAAATGGGTACCTGCAAGGGTAGAGATTGTTGATGTGAAAGATTGGTAAACTGTGCGCTCATTTGTCTGCTGGTGCTGCATACTCCTAAGGAGTTGAGATAACTTCAGGAGTGCTTGAAGCTGATGAACAAGGGTAATAATATTGTGTCATGATGTGAGACGACTTATTGTTCTGTACCTCTCAGAAACCATGTTCAATTACTTTGTATTTTTCTATTTATTGTAAATCTAGGTAGCTGCTTGTGAGTCTCTTCACACTCTGGTGTTATACATGCTGGGAAAAGGGACTCAGCAGCCTGCTGGAAGACAAGCTAAAGTAAGTACTGACCAAGTTCAGCTGACGTCATCACCAGCAAAAAACGTTGCTTGCACCATTTTTGAGTCAGATTCCTCATGTGTTACTGTATAGTGCGCATTTTAGTTGATGTGTGCGTGGTTAGATGCGCAGCACACCTTTACACGTAATTGTACTCCCAAAATGGTAGACCGTGAGCAGACTAAAGGCACGTGTGACATCAGTGCAAGGGGTTTACATTTGGCTTTGGATTGGTGTCAAAGGTCAAGTCTTTGCAATGTCCAATCAGGAAGGAAGTCCTGTCAGAAAGCATGTCAAGCCTTTTATTGTATCAGTTTTTCATTCTTTTCAAGACAGTCGTAAATCTTTCCAGGAAAAAGGATACATCTATCTTAACGTATAATGGAAACGTTTGTGGTTTAGTCTCTAAGGCCAAATGCCAGGTTAATGGATGCCATATTAGCTGCATATTGCGCCACAGCACCTTGTAAACCATTACATAGTGCTATGTAAAGGAGAAGGTCTCATACTTAGGTAGCCCCACATACCTTGCAGGAAAATACTGAATATCGAAGCGCCTTGAGCATCACTGAGTGACGGATATGAGCGCTATATAAGAAGCCAGTATTATTATTATTATTATTACATACATTTGCCAAGAATAGCATATTAGACTTTGATGGTCGCTACCATAATGGAACGACTAACTCCATCAGACCACAACAATTTGTCTTGCTATTTTTTGTAGAGCCCTATGCAGCATCTGTATCGTAGGATATTCCCTGTCCTCCTGAGGCTAGCATGTGACATTGAGCAGGTTTCTAGGCAGCTGTTTGAGCCCCTTGTAATGCAACTCATTCATTGGTTTACGGGAAACAAGACGTTTGAGAGTGAGGAGACAATAGCTCTCTTGAAGGCCCTGCTGGACGGTGTGATCCATCCCACAGATACATCACTAAGAGATATCTGCGCTCGTTGTCTCAGAGAGTTCTTGAGTTGGTCGATTAAGCAGACATCAAAAGAAGTAAGTGTTTAATTAAATAGATCTGCTGAAATCAACTGATAACCAATCTAAGACCATACAAATTCACATTGTATTTTGGTTGGTAACCTGGCTTACAAAAAATTCTGCTAAACACAAGTCACAAACAATATGCATATTGTTTTTTGGCTGGAAACCTGTTTCCACTAAGCAAGATTTTTGCGGTGCTAATAAATTTCGGTGCTTCCTAGCTTTATGAAATGGGCATAAGCAAACGTTTTTTATGCTGAGTAAGATTTCATTCATTTTATGCAGCCTTATGAATTTTTTGACACTCATTTTCTGAGCGCACTAAAATCTTGCTTACAAAACTTAGAGGACATTTTGCAATTATGGTCAAAATACAGAGTCTTTAAAGAATTTCTGATGGATTCGTTTGGACAACAACGGATGCAACACGACAGACAACAAAAGCCTCAAAACAAAATGAATGTATTAAAAGTACAATGTGGAAGAAAAATTAAAATGTCTGCCATTTGGAATGTCTTGAGTTGTTATATTGTTAGGTTTCCATACCACTTTCCACTTTGTAATGTCACAATACTGTCTTTGGTTTTTAATTAAGAATAAGATTCATCAAGATTTAAAAAAAAAAAACTATAAGGGGCGTACAAACTGGACAGAATTTACGACCAGATCATTTCAAAATGGCAACCTTCAAAATTGGTGATGTCATCTCAGCCACCAAGGTTCACCAGATTCTAACTCAACACAATCACTTGTACAAGGTTCCTGATAGGAACTGAAAACATTTTGAATGAGTTCTTGGGTTTGTTTACTGGAATCTACTCTTATACTGACTGTCTTTGATTGTTGTCTTTATTTAGCAACAAGACAAGAGTCCCATCAATGCAAAATCTCTATTGAAGAGAATATACAGCATGGCTCTACATCCAAGTACATTCAAAAGACTCGGAGCAGCCCTGGCATTCAACCATATCTACACAGTCTTTCGGTAAAAACCACTACAATTCCTTGTACCAAATATAACCTTTCTGTTTAAAGATAGTTTCATAGATTGGTAAACACTCAACAAAATGAATGACCATAACATTTTACTTGGTTTGAAGCACTGCAGCTGTTGATAGTATAAACTACTTTGAGAAAGGATTCCCTTTGAAGTAATATGGTTTTGATAATTTTTCATGCAAACAAATTTGAATCTGAGAAGTGATTCATGCATGAATTATTTTTCAGATTTCTGAGGGTTAGTGTCGGTTTGCGAATGCTACTGCCAGAAAGGTTTTAGCCAGGATTTGGTGAAAGGGTGTCCAAATTTGCTGGAAATTTAAAAACTAGGTGTCCAAATTGTTCACTTCCATTACATTTTCATGTAAATGGCAGATAAAACAGGGTGTCCACATTTAAAACAGGGTGTTCAAAAGACACCCAGACACCCCTCTGGCTAACACTATGGCTGCCAGAGATGCGGTTGGTACCCGCTGTCACCTCGCTAAATGTGGATGGGTTCGACGTTCGTGTGAAAATACCGTGACAGTTTTTGTTTTTTTCAGCAAGTAGACACTGTATTCGGCTGAAACTATCACATGTGACTTTTATTGTATCTTTCTTTATAATTTTGCTTGTAAATCAGCATTATGATGCTAAAAACCAATCTACGACCCTTTGATTGCAATGATTTTGTCTTGATGCTGAAGATGAATGTTTCTTCTGTTTGTTTTGTTTTCAGTGAGGAGGACTCATTAGTGGACCAATTTGTTTGTGAGATTCTTGTGACGTTTGTCAACAGTCTGGCACTTGCACACCATGATGACAAGGCCATCGGTAAACACCTACGACTGTGTCCGAATCAATCTACTTCGGCTACCGCTATGGCTGTTGGCTGCAGCTGTTGAAGAATAGACCTTTTCAGTGATCTAGCCATAGCCAGTCAATTCAGTCACAGCTATTGTTCTCCAGTTGAAAGATTTATAACTGTAGATTTAGGCAAAGAATTGGATCATGTTTAAAGGCACTGAACATGTTTGGTAATTACTCAAACTTGGTAACAAGCAACGGAGAGCTATTGATAGTATAAAACATTGTGAGAAACGACTCCCTCTGAAGTAACGTAGTTTTTGAGAAAGAGGTAATTTCTCACTAAAATATTTGAATCTGAAAAAGACTTCAGGCCTGAAGCCTTTTTCAGGTATCGTATCTGAAAAAAACACTCAAATTTGTTCAACAAGGGTGTTTTTTCTTTCATTATTTTCTTGCAACTTTGATGACCAACTGAGCCCAAATTTTCACAGGGTTGTTATTTTATGCATATGTTGGGATACACCAAGTGAGAATACTGGTCTTTGACAATATTACCAAACGTGTAGAGTTCCTTTAAGCCATTTTGTGTCTTTCATTTTGCATCAAGCTTTAGATAGAAGATCAAGTGTTGTATTCACTCAATTGACTTGTAGAATAGAAAGATGTTTAATGTTGATTTTTTTTCATACAGGAACTCAGCTTCATGGTGTTCAAGTGTTAAGTCACTTAGAAAGGATCATTCGAGTTAAAGCTGATTTATTGAACAAGCAACGCCCCAACAGAAGAATCCCAAGGTCAGTGGCCACCATAGAAATAAACTAATGAATGCTGAGCTCAATTCCTGTCTGTGTGTGGAATGCATGCCCTCTATGTCAACTGTGGACATAGAGCCCACAAAATGACATGTGCTGTAAGCACAGAATCCCATGGTAAGCAGCGCCATGAAATTGGACCCTGATCAATCAATATGAAAGCTAAAATCTGTGATGTAGCTAAAACTGCAGCATGTATCAGTTGCCTCGGAACAGATGGGCACAGATAATTATGCACACAGCATTCTCTGAGTTCTGTTTCATTCAATTAACTCAGTGTATGTGGTACCCACTACACACTGGATGTACATTTGTCTATTTTTTGAATGGAGATATCTGTGTTTTATAATCAGAGAGTTTCAATCAGATGTCTGCCCAACCTTGAGTGTATTGGTAATCTGGTTACTGCGTCAATGTGGCAGACCTCAGACTGAGTGTAGACATCAATGTATGTTCCTCATCTATAAGTTGACACCTTTGTTACCAGGTACTGTACTATCTACCTATACTAAGATTCTTGTACACTACCATATACATGTATGGGCATCTGGACCAAGTTTAATAGAGCTGCTTAAGCACGAAAAGTAGATAAGCAAAACAAAATTATACTTACCAGAATAAGGTTACCAGCCAAAGTACCATGTCACATGTACCATATGTTACTGGTATCCTGCTCATTTTTGCTTAGCAGAAAATTGTTCAGCAATATTCTCTGCTGATGAAGCTCTATGAAGTTGAGCCCTTTATTTGTAAGGATTTCACTTATTAAATAGCAGAGACCAGGGGTGCATAGGCCTGATACGTAGTTCTTGTCAGGGCAAGTTTTCTAATGGAGTTCATTTTCAGTGGAACATTTCAACAGGCACCAATGTAATGACCATGGGCATGGAGGCAATAGACTGTGTTTCTTTTTTGTGAAATATTAGGCCCAGAAAGCGGCACATAATTATTGGCGACCCCAGCCAGAAAAATATTTGAGCTTTTGTCTTTGATTAAGTGCTTTTGCTGGGCGACGTAGTTATACCAACCAAAGCATAACCCGAGTTGTTGGCTCAGAAAGGCTTGGTTTTAAGACGGTGAATTTAATAAACTGCAGAAAATTGTCTTCTAAATTTATTAAAAAAATGATTGAAGCATACAATCCAACAATTTTACAAGATCATTTTAAAGACTTAAGTTCCATTTTTGTGGACTTCTCATAATGATCTTCTCTGCTGCAGAGTGTGATATTAAAGGCACCTGGCAGTGGTATTTTGTCAAAATAAAGCTTTTGTCGTTAATATATACATTGTTGTGAGTGGAATGTGAATAAACAATTAACTAAGGTTTAAAAATTGTGGGTTTTTTTTAATTACAAATTTAAAAATAGGCCCCCGTTTACATGGCGCTGTTCATGACGTCAATCAAGGCGCGGGATATTGGAAGAGAAAATGTGTAGTCTGGCCCTGTACGTTACGTCTGGGTACCTGATCAGTATGATGCGTTTTCGTATTCGGACGTCAACCAATGCAATCTTAGGACAGCTGTGTACAGTCGACGTTTATACAAGGTTTTTCACCGGTCCCGAACTGTCCCATGCGCGTTTCTATGTCTTAAAAAACGGAAGATACGAGCACGGTCATAACGAGAACACGGATAATACGAGGTATTTTAGCGGCCCGTGATGACAAATCGGATCGGCGCGCATACAGCTCAAGTCGATCCAAACACCAGAAACATGTTCGCTGCAGCGCTGAAAACAAGTCGGAGTGGACCACTTTGCCCTCGTTAGCCTGACTTTCGATGCCCGTAACTGCCTATATTTGGGATCTGCAGGAAACAAATGCTAACTGACCCCATCTTTAGTCGTTTTGCTGCATACAGCAGCAATACACCTGGTCGCCATTGCCGAAAAAATGCACAAAAAATCCCTTTTTTAGGATAACCAAACGAAACGTACAAGCTCACTACTTGCACGTAAATGCAGGCAAGTTCGAGGGGGGTAGATGTTCGATAGCGGCGAAGTCTGCCTCGATTGACGTCACAAAAAGGGATGGGCGGAGTCACCCTCAAACAACTTTATCATTTTTTTAAACATATAAATCGTGACAAACAATTACTCAAAAAATTGTTTTATTGTTAATAAACATATACTCTTCTATAAAAAAATATAAAAAAACTATTTCCAGGTGCCTTTAAACATTTACACTAGCCTACCCTAGTCATTGTCAGGAGACTGTAGAGTGTTAGAGATGCTGAATTTTAGAAATAAACCATGCTTTAAATAAGACCATGTTTGAAATAAGACCATGTTTGAAATAAGACCATGTTTGAAATAAGACCATGTTTGAAATAAGACCATGTTTGAAATAAGACCATGTTTGAAATAAGACCATGTTTGAAATAAGACCATGTTTGAAATAAGGCCTTGCTTGAAATAAGACCATGCTTGAAACATTGAAGGCTTCTTTCATTCATTTCAATTTTTGGGGGGAAAAAACTACAGGTCGTAATACACCCCAGATATGGATGCAGAATACGTTGAAAGAGAAGGGACCAGACTACTTTATATCCAGGTAAATGACATTCCTCTGGTCTAGATTCCAACGCCCCTCAAGGTTTACTTTTGCTGTAGAGAATCCTTTTAGCAGACAATTTTGCTACCAGTCAGTTTCCCTTGTGGTTTCTTACTTGATATTTGAAATAAGCAGTCGCACGCCCTCAAGTACTCCTGTACTGCCGCTTCCCAGGTTGTACCATAAACTTGGGTGTGATTACTTGATATACACGGCAGTTTAAGGTTGAATGGCTTCTGGCTGGCACCCAAGAACAAAAATATTAATAAATTAGGGAGAACATCAACATTTAACTGGGTATTTATAAACCAATTTTAGGGTGAACAAAGACAAATTGATGAGAGCGGGACTTGAACCTGCTGGTGCTATAACGACTGAGCTCACTAACTAGCCCTGTGTTTGCAGTCTTTTTATTTTTGTAAGAACCACATTTAAAGAATTACACTTAAAGATCACCAAGCTGGTTTACTGCAAACTGAAACCCCAAACAAATCTTATCTATAGATTTGAAGGTGGTGGAATGAAAGGATCCAACTGTAGCGGTATTAGCAAGTATCCAACCCTAGCCTCCATGGGACAGTCCTTCTCTGTCAA
Source organism: Plazaster borealis (assembly GCA_021014325.1). NCBI lineage: Eukaryota > Metazoa > Echinodermata > Asteroidea > Forcipulatida > Labidiasteridae > Plazaster > Plazaster borealis. Next base: position 28,625,995 of record CM037475.1, read on the forward strand.
GTTAGCCTGTACCTGGTTTGATCACCTGCTAGCTGCTCTGGACTGCTACACCTGGGTAGTTGGAGAGAAACTCTTGTCACCAACAGCAGTTTTCACAGGTAACCAAAGTAACAACTCTGGCAAGGCTTTGGGGTACAGTGTAGTCAACACTTTGCTTAACAAGTATTCAAGATGGAGTTTTTTAAACTGTTATGTAAAATCATCACCATTTGCCAAGATGTCAACAACTTTGTTGATTTGTTCACAATCTTTCCAGTGCAAATGTCTGGAAACTTTTTCAAGAAGGGTAGACAGTATGTTAAAATTTAAAATGAGAAACATTTGAAAATGTCAAGTCAAGATATGAGATTAATACTAAGATGTGTACCTTTTTGGTTAAGTGGAAGGAGGTCAAATCTTGTGGCTGTTTACAGCAGCTTTTGGCATTTTTGTGTCTTGCAGCGTCTAATGTCTCCTAAAGGTTCCATTTTGAGATTGTTGTGGCCATAAGCGGCTTGTATCAAAATACCATGCTCACAAGATTTTACAAATTTCAACCAAAACTAAAAGGCCATAGTAAGATCATGTCTTGAAATTACGTTTTCAAAAAATTAATTTTATTTTTCCCAACATTTTTACTGTAAATATTGTGTCAAAAATCAGCACTAGTTGTGAAGCCAAGGACTCTCAGAAAGGCGAACTTAATCACTATACTAGCCAAGAAACCAATGGAGAGAAGACAAGGAAGGAAGTTTCAGCGCTGAAGCTTTTTTTAGGATTCGACCCTGGGTCAAAGAGGTGGAAGGTGTGGAATGATACCACCACGCCAACCTGACCACCCATCAATATTAGCCATGTATCAACGTATGAATGGCTTCTCAATGGGTTAATACTTTACTATAATAGGTGATGGATTTTCTTTTGTTAAAACAAAGATGCAGCAAAGCGCCCTTCAGTGCTCTTCCAGTCCCTCAACTACTTCTTGACCAGATTGAGTTTTCTTGATATCAATGGAGCTGCTCAGAGCCTTGGTGGAGGAGGGAGGAAGACCCCAGCATCCTCTCATCACATCTTCACTCCCAGGGAGTCTGAGGAGTACAGCCAAGGAAAGTGCACTGTGGTGGTTCGACTGTGGGACTTCATGACAGTGCTAATGGGCAATTATCCAAATGAGGCTGTTAAGGTAAGGGTTAAACTTGCTCGCTGGGGGGCTTTGGAGTGCTAGGTGTCGAGAGAAAGACCAGGTAATTTGCATATCATTCTGAGCATGTGCACACTTCCTAGTATAATGGATATACTTGGTGAGTCTGCTGCCACCTAGTGTCCACAAAAGTCTCTCATTGATCAGTATAATGAGTGAAGAACAATAAGGGGATAAGTGAGTAATTATAAATGGAATGTCTTAAAGGGTCTGTATTTGTTTGGTAATCACTCTTAAAATTAATGGCAATAAAAACTTACTTGGTAAGAAGTACAGCAGCTTTCGATTGTATAAAGCATTTTGAGAATCATTTTACTTCGAAGTAATGTGGTTATGGAAAAAAGATATCAGTTTTTATCCCCCAAAATTTGAATCTGAGAAACGTTACTGTCAGATACGTTTCTCAGATTGTGTATTCCAATTATGAATTATTCTTCCTGCGTGGACATAACCGCTCCGGATTTTCTGCAACATCTCAAAAATGCGACCAAAAATTTTCACAGGTTAGTTTTATTGTATATCTACATTTATCATGTTTATATATAGGATTAAAATAATCGAACGGTTCCAAAAACCAAAGGTATACTTTCCCTTTAAACAAAATAGTTTGAACTGGTCAGTATAATGTCATACGCTACAACGGCAGTTACTGGTGTTGTAGTAATGTTCAAACATTGTTGTATTAATATATTTATTACTTTTAGAACTAAATTTGCATGTGTTGACCTTGACCTTTTAGGTAATTCCCAAGTCAATTTGGCAAGGAGGGTTGTTGAAGCTGCTCATCTCTTGCGTCCTACAACCGACACTCGTAGGATTCAACATGGCCGATGTGGAAATCATGAGCAATCTGCCCAAAACGGTAAGGAAAATTAACCAGGGGTGCGTTCCACTTGCGCGAACGACGCCAACGTTTGCGCATGTTTGCCAACAATTTCGAGTGGAACGAGTTGTGCGCCTCCAACGTTGGCGACCATTAGCAACCATAGGCGAACGTATTTCTGAGGTGTTGGTGGGTGGTTTTCAAAATGGCGGACAACAAGATTCTTGTCACGAAAATATGTATAATGTGTTTCAGTGATTGATAACGCAGTCAGGTGGAGTTGAAATAATAACTTAATTATTTGATGTCGCGATGTACGAGCGAGGACTAAAATATATATATAATACAGCCTTATAATACATACCAAGTTATAACAAATTAAATACATACGGTGTCGCCATCTTCATTACAGAGCGCCCCCATATTGACATCACGAAGTGCGCAACCAATCGTTCCAACGATCACAAACGTTTGCGCGAACGGTTGTGATCCGTTTGGGCAAGTGGAACGCAGCCCAGCTTTCAAAGTCAGTTGAGCTGTAATATTCCACATATTGTTTTGCCACGGCTTGGCTTGCTCACTGAGACACATGTACATTGAAATGAAACCCCATGTACTAAGCTGTAGGTCCCAATCACAAAGTCATGTTTTATTGCATTGTACTAAGCTCTTAACCTGTAGGTCTCAATCACAAAGTCATCTTTTATTGCATTGTACTAAGCTCGTAACCTGTAGGTCCCAATCACAAAGTCATCTTTTATTGCATTTGATTGATTTCTTAGACCGGACAGCTTCTGAAATTACTGTCAAGATGTCTACCTGCCAATATGAAAAGTGATCTTTGTAAAGCTGTAACAACCAGCATCACTCAAAACAGGTATGATACACAGCTGGTAATTCTTCATTAGAAAATGTGTATTTTAATTCATGTAATAATTCCATCGGAGATGAATAATATTATTTACCCGACACTAGTGTGTGATAAGCACTGTGTACTCGGTACTTTCCAAAATAATTCTGAAAGCACCGAGTGTTCAGTTATCTTACAATGTTGTGAGGGTGATTCTTTATCCCTGGTGTAATTATGATTTAGGGACCATGGATAAAATATTTCAAGGGCATGGGCACAATCTGACGCATTCCTATGCGTGCAAGCTCAAACAAAAGGAAACCCACTCAGTGTCACGCATAGGAACGCATTCCTCTGTTGGCCAGCTTAAGCCGAATGTCACTGTGTAGTTATAATCGGCTTATTAGATAAACCATTGTCCGGTATACCTGAGCTAGACCGCAAACACTTTGTTGCCTTTTCCGTGTAATCCGACTAACAAAAGGCACCAACAATAGAGTTCGATAATGAGGGAACCTAATAATCACTGGAGCGCAAATCCAATGGTTGCACAGGGCCGTGCGATTTTGGAACGACTCCGTGGAGCCACGCGTGCGAACGCGTTCTTTATTTATCTACGGTCCCTTAAATATAATTTATGTTGCATCACTCGCTACTACTAAAACAGGGTTTGAAATGGGGTCTCATCACAGAGTTTGCTCGATGGTCTAGTGGTTGAGATATCTGCTTTAGAATGATGGGGTCTCGGGTTCAAATCCCACCCAAGTATCCTGTGGATTTGTTTTTGCTGCAGGACTTGGGAAACCGCTGATTATACGGTACTTATCACGTAATGATGCAAGGGTGAAACCAAAACAACAACACCAAACGGTGGTGAAATTAACACTGATCAACATGGGTCTAAGTGTATTTTTATACATTTGTTTACTTCACTGTAGTAGAAGTTGCAGTTAATAATTGCAAATTTACAATGAATTTGTTTTTGATGGTATTTTGAAAATATTGTTTGTTTGTTGTTCGCAGTGAGCATGATTTGGTCAAGCTTCTTCCATCCATGTTCAGTGGTACGGAGGAAATGGCCCTTGACCATGGACAAGTGGGTCACCTTGTGGGTGGGTATGATCAACTTCATCAGGCAAATCTTCTCTCAACAGTGACTGCAGGCGTGGTAAGACAAAATATATAATTTCTTTGTTTAGAGTTTCCAATTATTTATTTTTGGCAATGCCAGCTCTGTTGCCACTAGGGATTACAAAATGTGTCTGTATTCTACATATCAGTACCTTCACCCCTACTGCTACATGGGGTTTATTTATACACGGTCACTACGCGTCCAGTCATGGAATACTGCAGTTATAACTCCCTTCTTGAGAAAATCCAGCAGCGAGCTGACAATTTGATCGGACAAGACCTGGGCCCAATTTCATTGAGCTGCTTAAGCACAAAAAGTAGCTAAGCACAAGAAAATTATACTTACAAAAATGAGGTTACCAGCCGAAAAAGCATGTCACATGCTTTATTCAAAACTTCCCTCAAGACTCGCCTAATGAGGACTGCATAAACATTCCTCTCTCTTGATGTGTCGCTGCGCCATGAGCATCTTTAGATGGATACCGGCGCATTATAAATGCCCATTATTATTATTACATGTACAATTTGTGACTGGTATCCTGCTCATTTCTGCTTAGCAGACAATTGTGAAGCATTATTTTCTGCTTAAGTAGCTTTATGAAATTGGGCACTGGCATCATCTCTTGAACCTGTTTCTGTTAGGCGTTCTGTCTCTTCTCTCAGCCTCTACTACAGTTACTTTCATGGTTTGATCTCAGAAGGTCTCTCACTCATTGTGGATTCTGTCTGCACCTTCACTTGAAGTACACACTTTGCTGCATCTTCTAATTCCTTCACTCTTTCTGTTCCAACATTTGTCCAAAGCCCTTTACTGTGAGATATTCTAATAGCTTTTCCCCAGTACTGCTGCACTTTGAAACTCCCTACCTGTATCTTGCTTTCCACCAACTTGCAATCTATTCCAGTTGAAGATAAATGTGAAAACACATCTTCTGTACCTTCAATTATTTTATATTTTCCTTGTAGCTCTCACCTTGAGCGATTTGTCATTTTGTTTCAAATCTGTGAAGAGAAGACAGTCAGTTTAGGCCCCTCTAATGTTAAATTATGGTCGTGTGCAGAAACCATCTGAGAGTGGGGAAAACTCATGTAGTCAGGCAGCGACTGAACCTCAGTCCAGGGGCCGATTTCACAAAGAGATAAGACTAGTCTTATCTGAAGTAAGGACCAGGAACTGGTCTTAACTTAAGACTAGTCCTATCTCTTAGCATTGCCTAGGACTAGTCCTAAGTTAAGAAGAGTTTTGTGAAATCGACCCCTGGGCCCACTTTCATGGAGCTGCATGTAGGCAGCAAACATTGCTTAACAATTTACTGCTAAACAAAAATGAGCAGGCACCAGTCACAGATGTTACATATGGAATGTTTTTTTTTAGCTGGTAACCTTATTCTGGTAAGCACAATTTTGTTGTGCTTGGCTATTTTGGTGTATTTGGGCCATCGTGTCAAATTGCTGTCTGAGGTGGGCTTCAAACTGCAGTCAAAAAGCGGAGCAAGTACCAGAATATTCACCCTATTTTGTTAACCCATTGTGGATGATTTTTATTAGAAGTTTGACATTCAAACCTTCTTATCTAACATGTTTTGTATGAACTTTTACAGAGTAGCAGTAGTTCCTTTTCTGTTCAACTGCTTCAATGTGTATTCAACTGTCTCACATCAACACAAGAGGATGGAAGACTTGTCGCATCTAACTTGACCCCATCATCTGTTGGGCTTGGTGGACGGCTCTTGGATCTGGCCTTTGAGTTGGGTATTGAGGTGAGTTTTTAAACTTGTAATCAATTGTTTTTATGATGCATTTATTATTTCAGTTTGGTGTAACCATTTTCTTTATCTTACAGCCTAAAACACTGGTATCCAACCATTTTCTTTATCTTACAGCCTAAAACACTGGTAGCCAACCATTTTCTTTATCTTACAGCCTAAAACACTGGTAGGCAACCATTTTCTTTATCTTACAGCCTAAAACACTGGTAGCCAACCATTTTCTTTATCTTACAGCCTAAAACACTGGTAGCCAACCATTTTCTTTATCTTACAGCCTAAAACACTGGTAGCCAACCATTTTCTGTATCTTACAGCCTAAAACACTGGTAGCCAACCATTTTCTTTATCTTACAGCCTAAAACACTGGTAGCCAACCATTTTCTTTATCTTACAGCCTAAAACACTGGTAGCCAACCATTTTCTTTATCTTACAGCCTAAAACACTGGTAGCCAACCATTTTCTTTATCTTACAGCCTAAAACACTGGTAGCCGACCATTTTCTTTATCTTACAGCCTAAAACACTGGTAGCCAACCATTTTCTTTATCTTACAGCCTAAAACACTGGTAGCCAACCATTTTCTTTATCTTACAGCCTAAAACACTGGTAGCCAACCATGTTCTTTATCTTACAGCCTAAAACACTGGTAACCAACCATTTTCTTTATCTTACAGCCTAAAACACTGGTAGCCTGCCTCGTTGACAACACACAGCTCTCAAGCTACGGTGTCTCATCTCACTCCTCCAGCGTCTTGTCCTGTAAAGGAACAACCTTCTACTCTTCCTTTAAGACCTTACTAAACATTGAGATTGCAAGACAGGCACAGAAGACTGTTCCATTGTTGATCAGAGAGGGCGGTAGAGATACTAGCCTAGTAAGCAGTGTACTCAATGGTCTACTGGATCAGCTGACAAGCAGTCATGATGTCAGGAAAAAGTAAGATTTGTTTTTTTATCTACCTGATGGTGAGGAGTTGATTATGAATTGATTATGAATTGATTTGATGAATCAGGTTTGCCCTTTAAACCAACAACATACAAATACATATTTATAATAATACTTTGTAATTTGAGGCTTGCATGTGGAGTATTGATATATATTCGGTTTGCAGTAACACCGTGTGATAATATCTACTTGGCTGTGTGGGTTGCTCTTATAAGAACTTGTCCTGCTGTTTATCTACTGCTGCAGAGTAGATTTAGAATCAGGAGACGACCTTGTTCAGATAAGAACTTGTCCTTCTGTCTCGGAGTAGATTCGGAAAAAAGTTTTTCTGAACTTCACGTACTAGTAAAATACTCCAACTACTCTTTGAAGTTTTTTCCATAAACATTTTTGGTAGCGCACCAATACATATTTCAAGACATTCTTCTGTACAACTTTACCTGCAGTCAAATATCCTCATTGACTTGATAACTGTAATGTTTTACTCCCCCTCTTCCAGATATAGGATGACAGTTCACAGTGCCATACTAACTCAGTGGGGCTCCCTCATGAGCAATTTGAAGAAAGGTTGCCAGCCAGAATTGCAGAGCTTTGCATTACTCCTGCTGCGTAAGCTACTCCAGATTGATGCAAAGGTAATGTACACTGTGTTCACAATGAATGGAGTCCTAGCCCAATTTCATTGAGCTGCTTAAGCAGACAATATTGCTTAACAATTGTCTGCTGAGCAGAAATGAGTAGAACACCAGTCACAAATTGTACATGTGACATGGTAGTATAGCTGGTAACCTTATTCTGGTAAACATAATTAATTATGCTTAGCTACTTTTTGTGCTTAAGCAGCTCTATGAAATTGGGCACTGGTGGGGGATAGTGGGTTGATATCATGACCTACAGAATTCTTAAGCCAAATTTGAGTCCATCCAAATAATATGCAATCAGTAGACTTATCAGACAACCCTCGTTATGTACCATGTTCCAACCCTTCATCAATCGTTGACCAACTCTTAACTCATTGGTCATCTATTGCTACATTTGTCTTACATTGGAATACAATCTAGTGAGGTTTGTGGAAACACAATAGACTGTGCAAGTCTCGCGCATATCGAAAACGGAAAAACAAACTTGAACAAAGACTATATTTTTCTATGAAATCAAACCTTCTTTTAAAACTATATTTTTACAAAATTCTTGAAAATAAAAATACGCATGTTGTTATAAATAAATTTTCATTTTTTGTATAATACAAATAATTTGTTTAAATTAATGTGAAACAAAATTAAAACTTGGGACGAGGATGCTTATTGTAAGAAACCCCATATACCAATCATGCCCGAATGTGTGCGTCTATCACATAGGTTTATTGACAACATGACTGTCAGTTGGGCAGCATTCTTAATTTTTTACAATTAACCGGGAACGGAGGTCAAGTCATATTCTCAGGTTTTCTTTGTTATTTTGTTGAATTGGTTTTACTTTCATATTGTTTATCACTTAGTATTACATTCCCAACATCATATTCATGGCCATAAACTACGCTAAACTAAAATAATTGACGAAACAAAATCTTGCCTATGTGAAACTCCATATGGTTGGGACTACAATGGTCCCGGAATATGTGCGAGACTTGCACAATCTATTCACATAAAACTCTCTCTGTGAGTTGTGGTGGTCCTAAAAAGAATCAGTTGAGTTACACTCGACGTTGGTAGTCTGGCACACATCCTTTAATGAGCAGACTCAATCAGCTACCAACTGTATTAACCATGTTTGCCACACACAACAAGAAAGTGGGGGAATATTGTTCTTTTATGTGTGTTGTCATGAAGTATTGATGTTTTCTGGTTTCAGTTTGTGAATGATGCCACTCATCCTGTATTCAGGTCTGTACTGGATGCATATACAATCATGCTTACTGATCCATCAACAACTCTCACCTTCAAAACCCAGGCTATGGACATTCTCTTTTTCTTCACCGGTTTACCGAAGGCAGAGTTGGCGCTACTGAAGTGAGTTAAGCTGTTACAAATGTTGTTATTCACCTTAAACAAGTACTTGTCTGAGATTGTGCTTGGCACTTCACTGTGACGTGAGGTTAAAGATGGCCTCTGTATGGGTAGCAAGTCAATTTACGACTTAACTATTGTCAAATAGAGTAAACAGCTACACACAATGCTATACCTGCCAGTGATACTTTTTTTCCCAGAACTGTCCCGTTTTCCAAATTTAAAAACACCTTAAAAGCAGGACATCCCATCAGGAGAGGAATATTTAACACAACAAACAACAACAACAACAACAACAAAAACAGCAGTCTGAGTCAGACACCATCTAAAATAGAAGCGCTGTAACACGAGGGCGCTATTTCACAAGTTAGAGGTCGTGGTCCTGCAGGTCTAAATGAGCCCAAATCTTTCAAACTGGCAGAAGCCAGATTTCAAGCTAATTTGATTGAATTCAAGCTGTATGAGTGACTTCAGTCTTGAAGTTGGGTTCCATCTCTGCACAGATTTATATTTTCAAAACATCAAATAGTTAACCCTTCTACTGCCACTCATTCACTAGTTGCACAAATATTGGTACTGAAGAGGAAGAAACTGGATCCAGATAGAGTAACAAAATGATGCCAAAGTTTCTTGTTTAATTGAGTCTCATTTAACCTTGTTTAATTGGTAAACAAGAAGTTTATAATTGTATGTTAGCATACAGTTATCATAATAGACTGTTACATATTGTGTTTAAGTTTTTGTAGAATTTAGGTAGCCTACTGATTATTAAGATTTGGTGCCATGTGTTCATGTTCGCTAATATTTGGCGATATAATGGTCTATTCTGTGTTAAGAAACCTTGAATTATTTTGGCGAATGTTTAAATTAGTAACTTTTGATTGAATGTTTTCTTCAAGCTTTATGAGTACCAACATTCTGAATTATGACTGTTCAACATAAGTGTATGATGATCTAAATTAGAGACTACTAAGTTTTTTTAAAATAATTTTATTATTGTTATTATTTTGTTTTGTCAGCATGATTTACAGGTTACAATGAAATTGAAAGAAAGTTTTGCTTTAATCATTAATTTTTTTAAGTTTTCACCAGACAGAAAAGAAAGTTTTGTTTTGAATAACTTGAAGACCTTTTGCTTCCCCAGGTCATCGCTAGATAGACTCGTTGCTGATAACTTCCCACTGAAGTCATCTGAGTTCCATGTTGGTAGTCCTAAATACAATGATTATATTGCTGCACTCAATAAGGTAATGTGCATCAGAAACATCAAATAGTTAACCCTCCTACTGCCACTCATTCACTAGTCACACAAATATTGGTACTGAAGAGGAAGAAACTGGATCCAAATAGAGTAACAAAATGTTAACCTGTTTTTTTGTTTGTTATTTGTCCATGTCACCATAAAAAGCATTTTCTCTAGATCCTGATGAAAAAAAAAATGTTGAACATGGTTGGGAACATTGTTAAATTTCAGGATAAATACCAAAATCTCACTTTTGAAAATTGGGTTAATGTTAAGGGTTTGCCAGAGCAAGTTCGAAATTTTCCTGCACCACTGTTGCCCATAAACTAGCCATGGACAAAACTGTGAGTTCATCGTTTGTCTTGTTGATTCACCCCTTCGTAGTGTGTCATGGCTGAGCGATCTAGAGCATCAAACTCATGTTCTGATGGCCAAGTCATTAGTTTGTGGGTTCGAATCCCGGTCGTGACACTTGTGTCCTTGGGCAAGACACTTACATTGTAACTATAATTGTTCTCATCACCAAGGAATTAATGGGTACTTGAAAGGGTAGAGGTTGTTGATGTAAATCATTAGCAACCTGTGCACTAGCCTTTAGTCAAGGCTCACCGCGGCACCCCAGCCCAGATATCACGCACAAAAAAAGACTAGCGCGAGCGGCGAAGCCGCGAAGCGCCTTTACCAACTCGTTTTGGGGCTTTATGTTTTTCTTTACTTTTTGCTACCGATTTTGGTAGGAGAAATGTAATGCATAATGCATTAGCGTGATGAGTTGTTGGCCAATAAGAAGACACAATTACTTGCAAGACGTCACATGAACGTTTGATGCAAAGTTGATGCAAATTATTTGCAAGATGGCGACTAGTAGCAGGCCTACTAGTGGAAGTGTTGATGACAGCATTACCCATCTAAATAATAGAGGAGTCCAATATCTAGTTGAAGGTGATTGGTTACAAGAAATTGCATATATAAATATTCCATGATCATGAATAACTGATTAGCTGAACGAGTTGGTAAAGGGGCTTCGCTCGTGCTAGGTTTTTTTTCGTGCGTGATATCTGGGCTGGGGTGCCGCGGTGCACCTTGACTAAAGGCTACCTGTGCACCCACTTGGGTGTCGGTGCTGCATATTCCAAAAGAGTTGAGAACATTTCAGGAATGCTTAAAGCCCAATGAACATGGGTAATGATATAGTGCAAGGCCCTTTGATAGAATGTTTAAAAACGACTTTTTTAATGCTTATTACTTTTAAAAGAAATCAAGTAAACTTATAAGAATTAAGAGCTCGATCCATTAAATTTTATTGTTGGTTTCAGATTCTGACCTCTATGGTGTTGTCTGGTGACCTGATGCTTCTAGAGCTACTCATTAGCATCATGTGTAGAGATGACAAACACGTGTCTGAAGATGAAATACAAGAGTCACTGGCATCCTTTGTTAAACGGTAAACATTCCAACATTCCAGCAAAAATAAGCAGGGAACCAGTTGCAAATGGTATACATGTGTATAACATGGTAGTTTGACTGGTAACATTCTTCTGGTTAGCACAGTGCTTGGCTGATTTTTGCGCTTAAGCAGTTCTGTAAATTTGGGCTCTGATTTGGCAAGAGGCCATTTTATCAAGGTGACCAGAGTTTAATTGTACTAGTTTTGAACTTCCTAGATTGCCAGAAGACAAACAGAAAGCAGCCTTTGATGTCGCCTACAAGATCTTCAAACAAGAGAAGAGTTATAGCAAAGAGATACGTCGAGCTGCAATTGAGAGAGTCTGTATTCCTCTGATGAGACTAGCCAGAGTAGGATCACTACAAACCTTCTTCAAGGAACACATCAGTGAGATGGTGTCGACTATTGAAGCCAAACCGACCAAGGTTAGAATTCAGTAGAGTGTGATTCAACCTGTAATAATAATGATAATAATAATTGAGTTTTTATAATTCGCCGATATCCATCAAAAAAGGTGCTCATGGTGCAGTAAACCAGAATAAATCAAATAAATAAGTAATTATATACACTGTAGCAACTACCTGAGAGAACTCACAATCAATATACTTTATGAACTATAAGCTTGAATGAACAACAATGTTTTGAGAGTTTCTTTAAAACTACTAACAGAAGATATGTTACGAATATTTAGAGGAAGTTTATTCCAAAGAAGAGGACCTGCATGTGAGAATGATCGATCCCCCAGGTATTGTGAGTGATTGAGACAACAAGCAAGGACAAATCAGAAGATCTAAGGCGCATAGAGGGTTTATATTGAGTCATTAGAGCAGAATTATATATTGGGGCGGAACCTTGTAGGGAATGAAAAACAAGTAAGAGCAACTTGAAAATAATACGATAACGAACAGGGAGCCAATGAAGGGAATTAAGAATTGGAGTAATGTGTCTTTCGAGTTAGTGAAACTGTGTGTGCTGCACTGTTTTAAGTCTCTGTAGAGATAACCTTTTGTATTTCTGTGTGGTATGGCTCTCTTACTGTTAGGAATTCCTATTGACTCAATTCACCTGATGTCATCATCACAATAATCTTGGTTGGCGCCATTTTGGGAATCAATTTCCCTGTGTGTTATACAGTGTAGTGCACATTTAAGGCCAGTGGTGTGTGGTGTTTACATTACCATACGTGCTATTTGACTCCTAAAGTGGCGAGCGTGGCAGACAGTAGCCACGGGTGAGGTTTGTGCAAGGGGTTAATTGCTGCAAGGCAATAAACATTCATTATTTAATGCCTTGCAAAACGCAACCCAACAAACGATGTTCTGTTGGAAAGAGCATTTCTTTTTAATGTGATATATATTTTGTCATGTTTGTCATCTCATATCACTACTAAGAGAGTATAAAAAAAGACACTAACTTAGTATTCAAAACAGGATTTTCCGAAGGTAGTCATTTACAGTGTTTGTGTGTTCTATGGGAAATCCTGTTGTTATGTTGACAATTAATCCCCCACGTTATATCACCAGGCAGATATCATTAAGTGTCTATACTTTCAGGCAGTTGTTAAAGCCATATTTATAGTCCAAGGTGGTCATTTTAGACTCTGGGCCACTTTGAATGCTCATCTTTGTGAATCACAAGGTATTGACAAGGTATTACAAACTCAGCCGTCTGTGGGTCGTTTCAAAGCCACTTTTAAAACACTGCTGGTTTCCAAATACTCAGCTTAGTTTCCTTTCTTTTATGCAATCCTGCCTTATTGCCAAACTGTGGAGTTATATAATATTCATGTCGTCCCTCTTCAAAACCCCTTCTAATCATTGTTGTTATTACCACCTTCGTTTTAGTTTTATTATCATCATTTTTATTTTCATTCAACGTATTCCTCTTTGAGTTAAAATATTAATATTTGTTTGTTTATGCTGTTATTTGTTCGTTTTGTTTTGTATTTGTCAGAGGGCATTTCAATACAAGCCTCTTTTTGACTTCTGAAATTGCCCCCATGTTGGTTTACTCCATATCTATTTTCATTACATTACTTTCATGTAATTATTTATTGCTTTCAATACTTATTTTTCTGAATCAGTTCTTGATTGTCCTTGATTTAAATCATTGTTCTAAATTTGTTTATTGTTCTCCTTTTTTCACCAATATGGAAATTAATGTTGAGTTGAATTGAATTGAATCACCTCTAAGCTCATTAACATCTGTTTTCTCTCCTTCTACTATTCAGGTATCAGAGTCAGCATTCCAGAGCCAACTTGTCTCTAAGACATGCTGCTTCCAGCTGGTTGACTTAATGTACTCTCGCCTCACTAAGGAAGATCTCTTCTCGATGACCTCAGTGATCAACAAGGCCTACACTGAGGACGTCAAGACAGGAAAAGAAATGACTCAGGCTTTAACAAAGTAAGAATTGCAACGCAGACAATAATAATGATAATAATAATAACGTAATGCATTATAATGCGTCATCCATGCACTATTCTGAGGCACAGAAATGTTTCAAGACAGGTATGCTATGTGTTCGAATTATAAGACCCATTTATAAAGCACCTTCACATTTTAAGAAGCAAGCCAACACTGTTGGGGGGATCATGCCTTTTCTGTCACTGCACCCAAGATGTGGAGTCATCTTCCTCAGAGCATCACACAAATCTCCTTCAAAAGCCATTTTCAAAACCTTGCTTAAACCTGACTCTTTTCAAGAGCTTACTGTAGTTACTATGTCAAACGACTGTTGGTTTGGTGCCTTATAAATTTAACGACTGATTGATTGATTGATTGATTGATTGACAGCAATATCAACATGGAAATAACTCATGTGATATCAAACTTGTAGTTGGCTTGATCTGTGATTTCTGTTTGTACTTGATTCTACTAAAACATGGATAGTCCACATTTGTCAAATACTTATACCTTTAATTTGACTGTATTCTTACAGAGCTAGCCATGCTGCTAAAAGTGAAGACATCCGAGGGGAGACAAAGTCCCAAGAGCTACGCCGCCTGTTCCACTGTGCAGCTTACAATGCCCTCATTGCCATCATTACTTGTACACAAACTGATATCAAATTCTACAATGCTTTTCTCTTCTCTGAAAACCCAGCCAAGGTTAGGCATTCTACCATTAGTTAAGACACAAGCGTGAATAGAATACAGAAAAATATAGCGCTTCTACGTCCCATAATATCCAACGAGGCTGAAGGCCGAGTTGGATATGGGATGCAGAGGCGCTTCATTTTTTGATATTCCATGAACACGCGTGTGATAATGAATTTTTCTTCAAGCAAACTTGATGCGTAGCTTAAAATAGCACAATCTGCAGAGTTAGAACAGCGCAGTATGCAGGTTGTGATCTGGGCCGTCCAATATAGGTTTATATCACACCTCTTGTTGATAGGGGTGGACCAGTCAGAATCAAGGATTCAAGTTTGCTTGAAGATATTAGAGCATAAGTCCTGATTTCACAAGCTTCCTAGACGTAGACATGTTTGAAGGTCGTTGTTTATTTTTCATAGAATTTGCATTTGTGTTGTGCAAAGGTATGCACTAAAGTGATTATGCATTCACTTTATAGATTCTCTGACGCACATATAACTAAAACACTGATGGAAATAGGTGTACAAGAGCCATACAACATTTCTTACTTGTACATCCATGTGGGTTTGTACACAAACATGGATGCATCCAAACGGCTTCAAAACACAGGGCAAGTTAGCTCTCTAGTAAATCAATTCAGCTGATAAGTCATGTCACACTAGGAAATTTACAGGCAAACAGTTCCAGGCAATCTCAAAGAAGAAGAAAAAGTCACAATGTTCTTTTAGCATGCAGTGCAGTTAGTTGCCTCAAAGTTGGCTGTAAAAATTGCCTAATATGGCAATACCCTAAAGGTTCATCGTAGCACACAATGACATTTCAGCCTCGTCAAGTCCCTGTGCATACACCTGTCTCAATCATGTCATACACCTCTCCCCCTATCTCTGAAATTAGGATTGTAATATAGTCTTTCAACTCCTAACCACAGGGACAGTTTTTGTTGGACAATCTGGTGGATGTGGAGAGAGTTTACACATTTGAAATTGAAATGAATGCTCCAATGGAACGCAAGAAACGGTTTGTGTCCATCCGTAACCAAGTACGTGATGCTACAGGTGTATCTAGTGACTCGGGTCTAGGCTCGTCAGTGTTTGCAGGTAAACATTCTCATAGACAATTGAAGGCCATTTGTTTCATCTTGGAAACCCCTTATCCAATAAACAGCATGCTTGTTGGGGTGTGGAAGGGTTTTTTGGGGTATGTGTCAGAGACCCAGTTTTGACATAGTTCTGTACCATTTATTTTTGTCAGGATAGGGACATTCCTGACATCACAATACCTCACTAATAGCAGCTTTCTTGTGGCAGCTTTCTTGACGTGGATGTCGGGATAGGGTTTAGGGTGTGAGGTTGTTGCTTCAATTTAGACTCTGCCTTACTGTCATTTCTTTTTATCAGGGCTTGTGCATTACCATTCATCCTAATACCTCACATAGCTATTGGGGTTTGGGGTTCGAGGTTGCTGCTGGAAGATTGAATGAGGAGATTCAGTTACTCAATTTAGACTCTGCCTTACTGTCATTTCTTTTTATCATTTCTTGTGCGCTACAACTCATCCTAATACCTCGCTATAGCTATTTGGGTTTTGGGTTTGGGGTTTGGGGTGTGAGATTTGATGTTGCTGCTGGAAGATTGAATGAGGAGATTCAGTTACTTAACTTAGACTCTGCCTTAATGTCATTTCTTTTTATAAGGTCTTGTGCGCTACAACTCATCCTTATACCTCGCTATAGCTATTGGGGTTTGGGGTGTGAGATTTGAGGTTCCTGCTGGTAGATTCAGTGACTCATTATAAGCCTCTGCCATGTGTCATTTCTTTGATTAGGTCCAGGGCGTTACATGTCCTCCCAATACCTCACGAACAGCAGCTTAAGTGAAGACATCCAGCAGTTTGATTTCTCCAGCGGTGTTCAGCAGTTCTCTCCCTCTTCGGATCAGAGCTTTAGTCAGAGAGGACTTGTCACTCAGGCTAGGAAGCGATACAGTGATGAGGTAGGACTGGGATTACAGCCATCTTGTTCTGTCCTGATCAAATCAATGTAACCAAACCGAGGCTGGTAGGGCAAAATAGTCTGATCCTGTTGTGGTAAAATGAGAATTGGTATTTCATGATGTTACACATAGGGAACATGTCAAAGGCATCATGATAAGTCTATAAGTGGAAAGGGAAGGGTATTTATATAAGTTTCATTTATTACTGGAATGATGAGGCCAAGTTGCAATGATGAGGCCAAGTTGCAATGATGAGGCCAAGTTGCAATGATGAGGCCAAGTTCAAATGCTGAGGCCAAGTTCAAATGATGAGTCCAATTTAAAAAAAAGATGAGGCCAATTGAGATAAGCCCAAGTTAAGATGAAAGGGCCAAGTAAGATGATAAGTCCTATAGAAAATGATGAGGCCAAGTTAAGATGATGAGGCCAAGTTCAAATAATGAGTCCAAGTGAAAACTACAGAAAAATTTAGATATAAATGAAACTAAGAATAGTGTCCAAATTTATGCTTTAAATTCTGTTTTAAGTCGCTGAGTGATTTAGCTTGAGGTTATATAACTGCTCTTATTCAGCCATTCCAGCTTTCTGGCATGCTCAGTTCCCACATTATGTCTCATCTCTCTTAACACAGATCCAAACATTCATGCATGTGTCATGGGGGAGTGGGTTTATTCACAGGTCAATGTTCATCAGTAGCTCAATTTAAAAATGCTCTCAAGACATATTTAATTACGTTACAAGATTTCTTATAACAATTGTAGTTCTCATTATCTTAGTCATTTATTTAGTTTGGGAAATTAAGTTTTAGTCAGAATCACGATTTATACTTCACGCGAAAGCTAAAGCATGCAATCTTAGTACGCGCTGTTTTCCAATTGTGACGCAGGGAAATTCACTTCGCTTTCGCAATTTGCGTGAAGTATGAACCGGGCTTTCAAGTCCTTCTTTGTATTGTGGCTTGAGCATTTGTTGATGGAGCTACATGTATGCACATTTTAAAACTGTGTTATTGTTATTATAATGTTATTATTATTAATATTATTATTATTATTATCAGATGATAGAGATTTTTAGTTTGATGTTTGTTTAGGAAAAACCCACAGTAGTAGTCCGAGGTGAATACATTGAGATGGAGTCTGATACCCTGAATCAACATGAGTGTATGGCATCAATAACAGCTCTACTTAGACACATGCAGACTAATAAGATAACACCAGAGGTTGCCAAGGTAAGGTTGAATGCACTCTCAAAATAAATAGTAGCAACAGTAAGTGTTGTTTGAAGCTTTGCATGGTGTGGATAAATATGCTGAATGCTGACTAATGCGCTACTAAGCCGCATCACCACCAGTAGTCCAGCATTCTCCTGAAGACGAGCACAGTATGCTGTTCAAAACTTTGAGACCACACCAGCTCTTTTCAGAGCCAACACTCCTACAAAATATCCCTGGTAAAGAGTGAAGTCATTCTCTGTTTGTCCCCATTTTTCCCTGGCCTTTCAGGTGAGAAACGTTTAGCTCACAATCCGCACAGAACCTTTCGAGTGTATCAACATGTTTCTTGAGCTTACCGCATATAACGACATGCCAAGTCAACCACTCACACAACCTGAGAGCAAGTTTACTTAACCTGGTTGTTAATAAAAATCTGTGTTATTAATAAATCTGTGCGTGATTGCACAGCTTCCGGTGCCAAGTGGTTAAAGAAAGAGTTTTCAAGTCCCTAACTCTCATATTTTCCAACTTTTCTTTTTGATCAGGGGACGAAACCAACAGAAATGCCAGGTTGGATGGCCAACCTACAGAAGAAATTGTCCAGTCATTCAACTCCTGTTAACATCAAGTTATTCATCGCAAGATTGATCATAAATAATAATGAGGTATAAATGTATTGCTCTTTAAAGGGTGTGCACAACATGTGTAAGATTGAAAATATAACTTTCATGGTATAAAGTTGGTCATGAAAAACTTGCATTGAAATATTTTTTGCTTGAAATGCTATAGTTTTTGAGAAATGAGTAAAATAATTAGTTTTGAAAACTGTGCAAACTTAAAATGTTTTTTCACTATTTCTCTTGACTCAGATGACCCATTGAGCTTAAAATTTCACAGGGTTGTTATTTCATTTGTATGTTGCGTCACATCAAGTGCAGATACTTGTCTTTGATAATACTAATGTTGGCCTCGTGCTTTAAAGGGAAAGTCCTTCAGTGGTTTCTGGAAGAGTAAATTAATTCCCATCCTCTAGTTTTCAACAAACACACCACATAACCAACCTGTGAAAACTTTATAATTTTTAATTCAATGACAAAATACCTGGTGACCAGGCCCCAATTTCATTGAGCTGCTTGAGCAGAAAAGTTTGTTTAACAATTTTCTGGTTAGCAAAAATAAGCAGGAAACCAGTCACAGACAGTATATGTGACTTGGTTATTTTGGCTGGTAACCTTATCCTTTCATGGCCAGGCGATCTAGTTCACCGAACCCAAGCTCTGGTGATGTCAGCAGAAGAGTGTGGGTTTGAACCCCAGTCATGACACTTGTGCCCTTGAGCAAGGCACTTAACCATAATTGCTTTAAAAAAGTCGGGAAGGTAGTGCATTCTGCTTTACCAGCCAGGCTCCTAGTGGAGGATGATACCCATGCCTACATCCTTACGGACTGTGAAGTGGGTAACCCTGTTTCAGCCCCAGGAGTAGGTGGCAACGTGCCTCTGGTGACATCAATTTGTGTCGATAGCCCAAATCAGTTAAACGTGTCTTCCCTCACCTTGAAGTGGCCATCTGGCCTTGTGATGTTAGGCGATATCTCTTAAAAAAAAGAAAAGCAAAGTTGTTTTGTGCTTAGTTATTTAAGCAGCTCTATGAATCTGAGCACAGGGATAACAAATAAGTGTAGACTTTTTGAAATTGAGTTTTATTTCTTGCAGGTGTTTGAGCCATATGCCAAGTTTTGGCTGAGTGGACTTCTACAACTATTGGTCAATGGAAACACAGGTGGAGAGGGGATTCATTACATGGTAGTGGACATTGTTGTCGTGCTTCTTGGTTGGGCTAAGATTGCTATACCAGAGGTCAGTATACGTGATTAAACTATAGACCATTGCATTGCATTGCATAACATCCCCCCCCCCCCCCGACGATGTTTGAAAACAGTATTCACCATTTTCTTGTGACTCCAATGACCGATTGAGTTTAACTTTGCACAGGTCTGTCATGTCATGTATATGTTAGGTCCCATAAAGTGTGGATACTAGTTTTTGACAATTACCAATATTTGTCTGTGTGCTTTAACTCTCAAGTCTGCCATAATTCATCCCATGGTTTGACTTTATATTTATTAAAATGACACAGCATCCACTAGACACCAAATTCTAGCAATATAGACGATGTGACCTCTGTTTACATTCAAAACCGCCCTCTGTTGACAATACACTGTCCAAGTCATGCTCTGCCGGGCAAGAAGACGCGTACTTATGGTAAGATTACGTGTACTTTCTAGCTTGCTGTCAAGTACACAAAGGTTATGCCCGGCGACATGCGCGCGCATAATGTTATGGTTTTCGAGTGACGTTAGAGGTCACATCGTCTATAAGGCCAAGCAAATCAACATTATCATTATAAGGCAAACATTTGGATATTGTTAAAAAAAAATTCTGAATAACATGAAGGGTATAAACTAATCCACTATCCTGTTCATTAGTGTGACGTAAATCCACTGTGAGCCACGCCCACTTCACACAAACTGGCTCTACTGACTACCAGAAGCCCATAGCAATTGCATTGATTCTGTTTTTGTATGAGGATTGATGTGAGAAATGTATAATAATTGGACTTGGCTTTTAGTTCTTCAAAGACTAATGTCTTCTCAGAATTGAAAGTTTCTGTCATATGAAATGCTTTTGAACGTTGAAATGGGGGATTGTTTTGGAAAAATTACAATCAACATATGTCAGCTTTAGAGCCAGAAGTAGCGAAAACTTTGGGTATGCAGCAGATATGCAAGCATGTGACACAATAACTTACCAACCGGCTAATCTTTACATGTACTTACTGATCATTTTGTGTTCAGGAGAAGAGGTTGGCAAATCGGTTGCTAGAGTTTCTCATGCATTTTTGTCACCATAGCAACATGCAGGTTCTACGCAACAATCTGGAGATGGTTAAGACTCTGGTTGAATGCTGGAGGGAGATCATCACTGTACCTACAAAGTTTGTAACCTTACAATAAATTCACTTTCTTAATGAGAATTATTACTTGTTACCCAGGGTAGATAATGATTGAACAATCAAACACAATGATCAAAAGACTTGAAATTGCTGTAAATGTTGTCAGGTGTTATGGCCTAGTGGTCAGCGCACCAAACTCAAGCTCTAGTGTTTCTGATCAACGGAGTATTGGTTCAAGACCTGGTCCTGACACTTGTGTCCTTAAGCAAGACACATGCTATTGATGTGTCTTTCGGATGGGACGTAAAGCTGTTGTTCCTGTGTGTTATCTAATGCACTGAAAAGAACCCAGCGCATTTATCGTTAAGAGAAAAGGTTTGCACTGGTTGGCATGGTTGGCTGATTGCAATGCGTCACTTTGTAAAATCCTTACAAGGTGCTATATAAATGGATCTCATATTCACAACTTAGCAAACCTGTCTCAGAAACATATTAATAAGCACTTTCAGATGCTCGTAGATAAAGCGCTGTATAAGAACTGATTATTATTATATCATAACATTTCAAAGACTGTCTGTTAAAGGCAGATCTAGGGTGGAGTATGGCCCAAAACAGGTCATGCCCCTACCACTTCAAAAACAAGCAACCCCCAAAGAAATTTTCTAGAACATCACTCCTTTTAAGACATTCAACAGGGGGAACGGGTGTTATTATATCTGGGCCCAATTTCATAGAGCTGCTTAAGCAGAAAATATTGCTTTTCTGCTAACCAAAAATAAGCAGGATACCAGTTACATATGGTACATGGCATTTGGGCTGGTAACCTTATTCTGGTAAGCATAATTTCATTTTCTTGGCTACTTTTTGTGCTTAAGCAGCTCTATACTTTTTGTGCTTAAGCAGCTCTATACTTTTTGTGCTTAAGCAGCTCTATACTTTTTGTGCTTAAGCAGCTCTATGAATTTTTGCCTCCACTCCTCCCCCTGCTAGATGTTCCATTGATGATTCTCTCTTCTCTTGTTATCTTCAGTGAGATTTATAATAGTCTTGCCAACAAAGACTTGGACAAGAAAGACAGCGTTACAGGAATCCAGCTTCTTGGTTTGATCCTTGCCAATGGACTTCATCCTATCGACAGAGACTCAGATATAGATGAGGACAAGTCAGTACTGAAACACCTTTAATACCTAGACATTGACCTGTTTACACTTGATTTGCTAACCCTGGCAAACTCCTGGGAAATGTCAATTTCAGGGGATTAGCTAAGCCTGCTTGGGGGTAGGGTCAAGTGAGATAACCCAGGGTTAGCATACAGAGAGTTCGCTCTCCCTTGGAAAATTACATAAAATTACATCAAGTGTGAAACCAACGATGGCGGTGGGGTTAAAATTCCCCAAGACATCCTGTGGTTGTCTATCTTTGGATTTTGCTTGGTAGTGTGAAAAGGGTTATTCTGTCACATGACTACAAGAAAGTTAAGCTTGATATCAGAAAATGGGTTAATCTCAAACAGTTAAATGAACAATTATCTAGAAAATAAACTTTTTCCTGTTCCTAGTTTATTGTTTAATTGATTTATATTTGTTGTGTTTATTTCGATTGCATTTAAAGCATTACAAATGTTTAGGAGCTAAAGATTTGATGTATTGTTTAGTTGAGATAATAATTACATTAGGGATAAAGAATGTATAATTTTGAACTATCCTTACACTAATGTGTCATAAGTGCTGTGTACTCAGTACTTTCCAAATCCTTTGGGGACAAAATCACAGGCTACTCGGGTGGGATTCGAACCCAACGACTCCCGCATTTTAGAGTAGATGTCTTTATTACTAGACCACAGAGCATGCCCGGTGACGAGGATTGTTTAACGATGTATTGTTTATCTGTTGAAAGGTTTTATGCAGCTTTGGCGTTCAGTCTAAAGAGTCGTTTCAAGATGGTGCATGCAGCGGCTGCTGAGGTGATTGGTATGGCCATGAAGCAGAAAGCAGAGGTTGATAAGGTAACTTCCATTAATCCTTACTCTCTAATCTTTTTTATCTACAGGTGACCTCAATCCTCCAATGTCCTCTGCTATGTTTTATTGACTGTTATCTCTTGAAGTTTTGGATTGAGGTTCGCTCTGGTTGATTGAAACTAGTGACAACTGATGATGATTTTGTTTCTTGTTTCGGTCGATGAGGTTGAGTTTCTGTGCATTTTACATTTTTAATGATGTTTTTTTTATTATTGGCATTTTTAATACAATTTATGTGATTTTCATCACATAATTTTCCTGTTTTTATTTCAAATTGTTCATATGGTGGTTTTCAATGGTACTTTTTAATGTAAGTATTTCTTAATAATTTGTGTAAAGCGCTTTCATGAATGTTTGCACTATATTATGTATTATTATTATTATTATTATTATTATGTCACTCCACACCAAATTGTTGGGACTTTGATAAGATTGGAATGACTGACCCACTGTTACCTATCTTGTCCCTGGAGGGCCATAAGGCTCTACAGCCCTCAGTCCTTCTGAATCCTTTATTTTGGCAAAGAGTATGTAGAAGGATTTGGGAGGATTAAATCAAATAAAAACTTTCCAAGTAGCGATAGAGGTGATTCAGAGTTTACACTGGAGAAGCCATTTTGACAGTGTATCACGAGAAACAAGTCAACAGGTTTGTTGTCGTTGCGCAGCGCCTGCAGCACAACCCGGATTGTTTCTGTTCATGCATGGTTTGCATGCAGTTGATCAGCAGCAAGATGATACAGGAAATTGCAGAGTGATGTTTCCTTCATAAAGGAGGCAAGGTTGTATTGCTCTGCTGTGTTTACGGCAGAAGATTATTTTATGTGAGGTTTTTTTTGTGGATGTTGGGTGCCGAGTTGCAAGTGTAAATATTTTAGTTGACTACCTTTTTGAAAAATGGCCTCTCCAGTATAAACTGTAGAGGTTGCACTGTATCATACATCGCTTGTTGTGTAGCTTAACTCTTTGAGTACCACAAGCCGATCGGCTGGATGTGATTACATTAACTTTAAAAATAATAATTTTAATAGTCAATTTGATAAACACAGGTAGTGCAAAATTAGTGCAAATCTGTGGAACAGATATGATATTCTTCCGATTTGTTTGGCCCTTAGGAAAATCAGAAAAAAACTGTTAAATAGCCTGAATTAAAGTCTACACCATATGAACAAGAAGGTCAGCCCTTGTACTCAATAGAATTGTCCTACTTTATTCCAAGGACCAAATATCATGCATGGTGGAAGGGAAAGAGTTAAAATTCAAACAACTTTAGTTCTTCCTTAGAGTTTAATGTGGAGGGAAGTTTTCAATATTTTCCACAAGTATAACTTGTTATTTCTTGTAGGTGACTGATGGCTTTTTACATTCTACAGTCTTCTCTGAGCTAACTCAGCTCAGTGTAGTCAGACAAGATGTTTTTGTGACATGTATACACAAAATACATCTGCACTATCCAGAGTTTGCAGATGGGTAAGTTTAATACAACTGTTTTTCTTTCTGGGACCTCAATGAAAAAAGGAAAGACAGGTTTGACATGCTTTGTTTACTGTAGGAAAAGACAGATGGGATTTTAACCAGTATGTTTGAACTGGCTAATATAACTATAATTTATGACATCAACACAGAAGCCGGTTATGCTGTTGGCAATACCAAGCTTCATACTTCTGTTCTCATTCATAAATACCACTTTGCTTTTGAGGGTAATACAGACCTACCAACATGTACAATTTTTGCGCACTTTTTATGATTTTTACCCGTTTTTGTTTCGGTAATCTTATTCTTCATTTTTACATTTGATGGTGCCCATTTTTAAGAATTTTTCATTTCAAAAAGCGCAAGTCTTGTGTGTATTCATTCCCAACGTGTATGGTTCAATGTATGTAGAAACAAAATCTTACATAATCAAGTTCAATTCTAGGCAAGACTTACAAAGTCTATTCTGCCTTGGCAAAAATATAGCGCTGCTTAACGGTAAGCAAATTTTCGTGCTAACTATAGCAGAAAAATTTGCTTGAACGTAAGCGTATTTCACAGGTAGGCAAGAAAATTAGGCAGCCATCTTGTGCGTTCATCATGGATTTGCATTGTTTTGCCATTCATTTTCATATAGTAAGCACTGGGTTAGCATGCCTTTTCAAGTGATTACAGTTAGCAGCGCTATGAAATGGAAACTCGCGCAGTAAGCACAAAATCAGTCGTTAAGCAGCTTTACGAAATTGGGCCCTGGTCTGTTGTACCCGGTCTGTATGTTATCTCGATCATTAAACATTCCAACTCATAAGGACAATTAAGGAACTTGTAATGAGTCTGTTGAACTAAGTGCACACAGTGATTAGTGAATTTCAAACATTAAGACTGTTGCATCTGTACTATTGTGTACACATGCCATCTTGGCAGGATATTTCTATTCACAGAAGTTTTTAAAAATATGTCTACCAAAGATGCTAAAATGGGGATTAGAACTGTTGTGACAGGATTGTTTGTACGTTTATTTGTTTGTGTGGTGACATGTGGTACGATGACTACCGGCTTGATGAAAAGTATGGTTTCTGAAATCGGAATGTTGGGTAACATTCCAAAAGTTATATAGGATTTGAGGCATTGCATGGTGAGGTATCAATATATATTTGGTTTGTGGTAACACCATGTGTGTATCTTCTTGCTTGGTAGATTTTGTTCTTTGAGAACTTGTCTTGCATTTTATTTTACTGCCGCAGAGTAGAATATTCAGAATTCGGGAGACTTCTCAGTTCTGAAAAGAACTGTCCTGCTTATTAACTACTACCTGGGCGGGAGTGGGAAATCGGGCGGGACTACTATTTTCGCTATGTGGATTGGGGGAACTTCTCGTTAATAACTACACTGCCGCGAAGTGAGTCTAAATAGGTCTCAATGTTCGACTAGCTTGCTCTAGTCATCGTCAGGAGACTGAAGAGTGTAATACATGTTTGTCCATTTATAGGGGTTCAGAGGTTTCAGTGTAGATTCAGTCACTGCTCTGATTGGTTCTTTCCAAAGGAGAACTGCGGTTGGCTCCAAAAGTTAGTCAATACAAAAGGTACTCAAAGACATTAGAGGCTGGCTTTGTGCTAGAACATGATGAGTTTGTGTGGGTAAGGCTATGTCTGAACAAGTGACCATGGCTGCGACTGTGGGTGGATCATCATGTGAACATGGGTTGACGCATATAATGCCCTTAGCAACAGTCGGCCACAGCCGTAACAATAGCCTCCAATTCTGACATGGCCTTGATGTATTTTTCTCTTTGTTTTCTGGTCAGTTTTCTGAACAAGCTGCTGTTTATTTTACCTT
Organism: Plazaster borealis; assembly: GCA_021014325.1. Taxonomy (NCBI): domain Eukaryota; kingdom Metazoa; phylum Echinodermata; class Asteroidea; order Forcipulatida; family Labidiasteridae; genus Plazaster; species Plazaster borealis. The sequence goes on from CM037475.1 coordinate 28,651,978, forward strand.
CACTGTACGGTCAGCCCAGGACACTGTGCTTGGAGGTCATTGCAACCAGATCTACCCATATTCCTAATGTGTTCATGGAGATGAAGAGCAAAGGAATTGTCAAGCTGTTAACTCATAGGTAAACAAAAAATAACAACTCTTCTCAGATTGACCCGCCCAGCATCAAAGATCATGAATTTTGTTTTTGTTGGACATTCCTCTTCACCACACATTTGTGGCTGTGTTAACAACAACAAATTTGTTTTATTTTATTTATTGATATTTAAAATAAACAGCTGTATCCCCTTAAGGTGATCCCTCTCCTGCCACTTCCAAGGTTGTATGGCAAACTTGGATGTGATCACTGGCTATACAGCAGTTACAAGTTTAATGGCTTGTGACTCATACCCCCGAACAAAGATATCAACAACATAGGGAGACCACCAACACAAGGGCTAGAAGCTCAGTTGGTGGAGTGCCGGCACGTAAAACTGGAGGTCGCAGGTTCAAGTTCCGCTCTTTTAAATTTTTCTTTGTTCAAACCAAAATAAAAATAAAAACTTACTCGTCAGTTTCCCCTGTGGTTAGTATTTGATTTTAGTTTATTTATCTTAAATGAAACCAATGGACCCTTAAAAGCGACTAGCAATGTATTCTATTTTAAATGTGGGAGGAAAATCCCAGATAGGGAAGACCCGTGAAATCAGGTAGGGACTGAAAACCCAATCCACATGTAAGAGATTCCAGTCCGAGGTGAGATTCAAACAGGGTCCACAGAGGTGAAAGGTCGGGAAGATAACCACTGAGTCAACCTGATACCCTAAATGATGAATATGTCTAATGCAGAAACATTTCAAAACTCAACTAAAACTTGTCCAGGTGCCTTCTTTTAGAGCTAGGTATAGAAGAATCGTATATCATTATTAATTTCATTCCTTGAATACTGTCAGGGATGAAGTCACCCAGCTGGCATCTCTCAAATTAATCAATGGCATGCTGCCCAACCTGAAACCAACAGAGATACTGGACATTCTACCAGCAGTGAGGGCGCTATTCAACGTTCAAAGCCCTGCCTGTAGAGAGGTCATGTATGACATACTCATGTGGATCTATGATAACTTCAGGTAAACTTGCATCAGTTACTTGTGTGGATATATTTCAAGTGATAAAATAATAATAGTGGCCATTTATTATGCGCCATGTTTGTCTAAAAAGACATTCCTGGCGCAGGAGAGATGCAGAAGCAATTGGGCCTACAATGAGTTAAATAGATGAAATTTTAAGCACAGTTATAAGTTTTCAAATGAGTTTTGAAGCTGGTATAGGTAGTGACTTGTCGGAGATTAGGGGGGATATACTTGTATCATATGCTAATGCCAAGTATAATATAACGCCTAGTAGATAGGTGTCTTTGATTAGAGGGATGTCGGTCACACTCCATGCATTAAACCATGCAGTTTGGTTCCTTCCACTGTGCCTTTTTGTCCCATCCTATTTGAGCTATTGCACGCGCTTTGTATCCTTGGGAAAAGGCGCTTTAGCAAATTCCTCGTTATTATTATTATTATTATTTAGACTACACCATGCCTTATACACAGCAATACAAAACACCCCCGTGATGACAGAATACAATCTTGCACAGATTGTTTAATCTACAGTTTATCATCCAATCAAGTGAACAAAGATCTACTTGGATGTTGGTTGTTGGAGGATGGATTATGATCCATCAAACTCGACTTCACCTCGTTGAATTCAACATTTTATCTTTCAACTGTACAAATATACCTCATTTTTACTACTTGTGTCCATTGTCCTAAATACCTTCCTGAAACCATTATCAATTATCAATTTAAAAGATCCACTTTATAATTTCTCATATAATTTCCACTTTATAATTGGTCATATACTTTCGACTTACAAAATATTTGCTGTTAAATTAGAGAAATGAAAATGGTACTTGTTGAAAACTACTCAATTAAACCTAACAAGGGTTTTCCTTAACTTGGTTGTTCACTCACCAGCTGGTCTAGTAAAGCAGACTTTTGAGTCTGCAAGCTTTTCCACCAGTCCACATGTACTGCCAAAGAATCTCAATCGAATCTGTTTCCTAATGTTTTCCTTAACATTTTTATTAATGCAAAACTAAATTAAAGGAAGGTGAAAAATAATGAAAACTGTCTAATTTGATGCCAAAATGGTGAGACCAAGCTTGTTCTTTTTACCTTTGGTAGACTGCAAATTGAAGGGTTTTGACTCGCCCACCACAGTTTAATTTGTATTTGACAAACGGGCACCCACTAAGGTCATACTCTTATGCTGACATACATTTTGTAAATGATAGATTTTGTAAAGGTCAGTACACTGTTTCAGAAAAGATTGTCTGATCCAAACTTTCTTCTTATCTCATTTTACTTTTTCTTTTAATTGATTGACAGAACTATTAACATTGGGTATGTACAGTAAGATATATACATATATAAGACTGATGTATAATGTGCATGCTACAAAAATGTGCTAATTTTATTTATATATTTTGTTTAGTTTGCCTTGTGGTTTATTACTTGAGTTTTTTATCATCTGTAGTCAAAGCATGGGTGTCACTGGATTTGTGCGAGTTTTTGTGCATGAGATCACCAACCAATAGTGTCCCGCACTGCATTGTTACGTTATTGCATTAATGCTTGTTCAAAGCAGCCACCATAAGAGTCACCCACTTCTTGCTCCAATGAATATCAAACCCAAAGTGCATTGGTAAGGATTTCTTCCAAGAAACCTTAAAACCTTGGAGTTACTCTTCACCTAGAGTCTGATGCAGAGCCCAAACACGAAAGAAAATTACTTGGTGAACTGTTTACACTGAATACACAAAAAATTCATTCCATCAATAAAGCAAGAAAAACCTGCATGTACGACTAATAAAAAAAAATTCCTTTTGGTTATTGATGTGGATCTTCTTGTATTTAGGATATGTTAAAGGTTAATTTGCATATTGTCGAATTACTTACATGTTTATTATACTTTTTTATTTATGTTAATTCTAAATAATGTGTGCGCCGTTAGATATTTTTTACTTGTTCTGTTTTCTTAAATAGTTATATGTTCATTTTACTGAATGTTTTTAATGCTTTCTTATGTCTTTTTTGATGATACCTGTTAGTGGCGGTTAACCGCTGTTGGTTATCAATAATAAAAATAATAATAATAAAAATAATAATAATTGTCCTTTGGGTGGAACATAGAACTGTAGGTCCTGTGTGTTGTGTAATGCATGTTTAAGAACCCAGAACCTTGTATACTAAGAGAAGGGATTTTCTTGGGTGTTTTCCGGCATGGATGGCTAGCAAAATTCACCACAGTATCTTTTAAAACTTCACAAGGTGCTATAGTAAATGGGTCTTACAATTCTGTGCATGCCTGTTGTTAAAAGTACCAAGCAAATATCAGCGCCATCACATGGGCACCCATCTGTGGTGGATATTTAAGAGCTAATTTTTGGTGATTTCCGTTTGTAGGGATGAAGAATCGCGTCAAGAAGATGGGGCTGATGATCTACTCAGTATGACTAAAGACACACTGCTACAAGGACTATCAGACACAGAAGCCAGTCTCAGGTTAGACAGTGCCGGCAAAGATTATAGAGCGCCGAAGGCGCAAGATGCGGAACTGAAGCTTTATCCATTGTTAAACGTGAAATACGCATGGGCGCCATTTCAGCAAGTAAATGTTTTGTTTCCCATTGATAGGAATGGTCATTGTCTGCGCTGATCGGCACTGATCTATTGTTGTATCAAAAGAGTTACTTGCCGAAATGGCATCCAGTGGGATTTCACATTTCAGCCCGAGTTCCGCATCTTGCGGCGCTCTATAATCTTTGGTGCCGGGTTATTTCTTCAAATTGTCGCCTGAGAATGTCATTGTTTGAGGGGCACTCTGGGGCACTGTTACAGTGGATCTTGTAAATGAATAGTCAAAGTTTGATTTGAATTTTCTGGGATGTTGCAAGACTGTGAAGAACTGCTTATACACATGTGCCCAATTTTATAAAGCTGTTGAGCACAACAACAACAAATTGCTTAACACAGAAGAATCTTGCTAATCAGAAACAGGTTACCAGCCAAATTACCATGTAATGTATATTGTTTTTGACTGGCTCCCTGCTAATTTTTGCTTAGCAGAACAATTTGCTAAGCACAATTTTCTCCTTAAAAGCTGTATGAAATTGGGCAGAGGTCTGTATGTACATGGTTACAATCAGGCCTTGCATGGGCACAATTTTATAAAGCTGTTGAGCACAACAACAACAATTGCTTAACACAGAAGAATCTTGCTAAGCAGAAACAGGTTACCAGCCATAATACCATGTAATGTATATTGTTTGTGACTGGCTCCCCGCTAATTTTTGCTTAGCAGAAAAACTTGCTAAGCTCAATTTTCTCCTTAAGTGCTGTATGAAATTGGGCTGAGGTCTGTGTATGTACATGGTGTCAATCAAGTCCTCTTCTCATTACAGAGTTAGAGTTAGCAACTTTTGGAGCCATGAAACCAGACTTCCAACTGGTACCCTGGAGAGGCTGGTTGCTATGCTAGGATGCATGTATTCAGCAGGGATGGAGCACCAGTATCTGAGCTATGCCACCAGTCTACTTCTAGAAATGACCTCCAAGAGTCCTGACTACAAGAGGGAAATCTTTGAACATCCGCTCTCAGAATGCAAATTCCAGGTTGGAATCGCTTTTGCTTTTTGGTTTCAAAATTTTATATACAGTTTTTGAATTGATCACAAAAACCAAATTGGTATTCATTAATGGAAACATGTAACTGATAAGGGTAATTGTTTAGTTTTATGGATCGTTAAATCTTTTTGAATGGAGGAACCATTCCAGAAACCAATCCATTTGAGACATGACTTTGATTTCTCTATTTATGCATCATTGTTTTTAAGGATATGCTTATCAGAATTCAACAGCGTCACATTTCACCAAAATGCTCTTCCACATTTTGTTATCACATTTAAAGCGAACACCTTAGGCATCTTATCAAAACTATTCCCGGGTTATTTCCAGGAGATTTGTCCCGGTCTGGGATTTCTTGTCGGTATGCATGGATGTTCAGTTTCTTTCCCGGTCGGCTTCATACCGGTGTTTGACCGCACTGTTCCAGAGTTTGTTTATACTCCCCTGCTGTGCGCTCTGTGGTTTGGCCGCTGATAAGATCTCATAACCCTTGAAGACTTTCTATCAAGAACAGAGTGCAGACAGGTGACCTTGCATGGTGGTAACCACAAACCAGGCTTCCAGTAGATAACGATCGAAGTGCTTGGGGTATAAACTTCTTGAATGTAAACATACAGCTCAGCCATCAGTAAACTGCCCTGGAACAATCCCGTAGTGAATTTGGAAAGCAAAACAATTTGAAGCGGGATGAAAAATGACCCCAGGTGAAGCTGTCCCGGAAGTTACCCGGGAATAGTTTTGTTAAGGTGCCTCACCAAAAAAGAACAGTATATAATTTACGAATTGTGTAAAATTTCACATGTATTTTTTCAAGTTCAATAAATACCTGTGTCGTGTTAGAATTGAGACTAACAAGTGTTTTTCTTTTTGTTCTTATTAAGGATGTGACTATTGACCATTCCTGGAAGCAACGTCACATGGCCATCTCTACACCGATGTTTGTAGAGACACTGACCAGTCAAAGCTCCTCAGGTTCACCCTCACAGACACCCTCAGGTGGTACCCTGGGAAGTACAGGGGAGATACGAGCCACTCAGGAGGGGAACCAGTTCACTGCCACTCAGGATCTAGGTAGATCAATACCAGACAGATTCTCAAATACATTATTTATATTTCATACTTTCAATTTCTAATTGTTTTGATTTCCTAGTTTATTTGTTTTTAAACTGTATTCTTGTGTTTTTGTAGTTCCTTTTATTCATAGGATTCCTACTTTTTGCACGATAATTATATGTCTTAGGTTTTTATGATTTACATGTAAATTAATGGTTTTGTTTGGCATATTGTTCAAATTGTACTGGATTTTTTAAAGCAAACAACCTCGATTGAAAGATTGTATAAATGAGTTTAGATGAATAAATAAATAAATAATAAGTTAACACATAAGACAGTTTAGATCATCATGTATAGGCCTAATGTGTCAAGGCTGAATGGTCTAGTGCAATGGACTCAAGTTCTGATGGCTGGATCATCAGAGTGAACATTCAACTCCTGGGCCCAATTTCATAGAGCTGCTTAAGCAGAAAATATTGCTTAACAATTTTCTGCTAAGCAGAGATGAGCAGGATACCAGTCACAAATTGTGCTTGTGACATGGTAGTTTGGCTGGTAACCTTATTCTGGTAAACGTAATTTTGTTATGCTTAGCTACTTTTTGTGCTTAAGTATAAAAGAGAGCTGCTTAAGCAGAAAATATTGCTTAACAATTGTCTGCTTAGCAGAAATTAGCAGGATACCAGTTACAAATTGTACATGTGACATGGGAGTTTGGCTGGTAATCTTATTCTGGTAAGCGTAATTTTGTTATGCTTAGCTACTTTTTTGTGCTTAAGCAGCTCTATGAAATTGGGCCCTGGTCATGACACAGGTGAGCAAGGCACTTGAAGGCTAATATAACAAAACAAAATTAGATTTAAGAAATGAGAACAAGAGCTATAGATTCAGTTTGGTGAGATTTTTCTTTTGTAGATGCTGTTGCGAGTCGTAAGAATGCCTACAATTGGCTGACTGGAAGTCAGGATACATTTGCAGATTATTCTGTCAGGTCAGCTTCAGACCAGTCCAGTCTCCTCTTTACGATCGGAGCAGGCAGGAAGTCCGGTCGGGGCAGACGAGCAGCAAACAAGAAAGCGACTGATCCTGGGTTTGGAAAAGCTACAACAAATCAACAAAGAGGAACTGATGAATCAGACTCAAGGAAAGCAGGTAATTGCTGAAAAAGGCAGGGCATGATATTCTTCTTACTTTTGTCTGATTTCCGATTTTCTTGCACATGGAAAAATCTGAAATTTGTGATCTAATAGCCTGAAAAGTCTATTAAAGCCTAAACCATGTGTTAATACTGGTCAGCCATTGTAGTAATAATAATAATAACAAAGTCTTATAAAACATACATATCCACCAAAGGTGCTCAAGGCGCTGTAACAAAGGAAGAGAAAAAACAAAAAGGGGAAGGAACCAAAAGAAAATTCAGTTAAGGGGAACTAAATGCTTTTGACATGAGGTGTGTTTTGAGAGACTTTTTGAATGAGTGAATAGTATTAGAGGTTTTAATGTGAAAAGGTAGCTGATTCCAAAGATGTGGTGCTGCAACGGAAAATGATCTGTCCCCGCAAAGTGCGATGAGATTTTACTTCTTGAAGAAGATATTTATTTATCGATCGGAGGTTGTGGGATGGTTTATAGATGTTGAGCATGTCCAGGATGTACGTTGGTGCTTGCTCATTGAGTGCTTTGAAAACAATTAGCATCAGCTTGTAGATGATTCTGGATGATATTGGGAGCCAGTGTAGATTTAGAAGGACAGGTGTTATATTTTGTGTCATGTACTCAATGAAATGTTCCTACTTTTTTCCCAAGGACTAAATGTCAAGCCTGGAAAGGACAATTCTAGTCGGTCTGGAATAAGGCACACTAGCTGAAGCATTGAGAAGAACCAACCAGCTCTTTTTGAGCCAACACCTCCACCTGATAGAATATCCTTATAATTACTGGTTGAAGGGACTGTATATGGTCATGACCCTGCCGGTTTTAAACAGCCTTTTAAGACCTTGTTACCACTCTTTCATTCCCTTACTACATCATATCTTCAATGATTTGGGGTTAAACAAAGACAAATTGACTAGAGTGAGATTTGAACCAACGACCTCTGGATTAACATGCCGGTGCTCTACCAACTGAGCTATCTAGCCCTATGTTGGCGGTCTCCCAATTTTGTCAATATCTGAAACAAAAAGTTGCATACCCTTAAGGTTATCCCTTGGCTGCCACTTCCCAGGTTGTATCGCAAACTTGGGTGTGATCCCTGGCTACACGGCAGTTACCGGTTGTATGGCTTCTGACTGGCACCCCCAAACAAAGATATTGACAAAATAGGGAGACCGTCGACATAGTACTAGATAGCTCAGCTGGTAGAGCGCCGGCACGTTAATTTGGAGGTTGTTGGTTCAAATCCCGCTCTCGTCAACTTGTCTTTGTTCAACTGCAAATCATTTAAAATTTATCCAGTCAGTTTCCCTTGTGGTTTATTATGTGATATCATATCTTCAAATGAGATTATCAAAGAATTCTTTGGGATTCTGAAAAACATTATTTCTTTGATCTTCTGTTTTGTAACAGGAAGTTCTGATGAGAAGGAGGTGAACCGTCTGAAGCGTAGATTTCTCAAAGATCAGACGTCCGACCGATCTTACTTTGCACGAAGGGAAATGAAACGCAGTCAAATGAAAAAGGTTGGAAAGTTGATCAGTGTTCAAGAAATGTTTCCAAGTTATCCAGAACATAGAGTGATTAGTATTGTTTTAATTGTAGACATTATCTGAACTTAGAACTTTTTATGTCTGCCTGGTGACAAAAATAGCCATTTAAGGTGGCTATACAAAATATTTTTTCTAATTGATCTGCATGTACTTCTCTAGTAGTGAGAATACTGTTCCCAGAAGTGTCTTGAATTCTAGAACTCCAGGGGTTACTAAAAGGTGGAAATGCCATCATTTCAACATACCACCTTAAGTTTTAATTCTAGTTTCAGACCTTTTTGTCAGAAATGGTTCTCAACCCTGATTATTGTGTGTGTTGCTTTTTACAGAAATTCTTGGAGGAGCAGAGAGAGCGTAAGTTCAGCACTGTCACTATGTATAGAAGATACCGAGTTGGTGACTTACCTGATATCCAAATCAAACATTCGGATTTAATTGCTCCACTACAAGCTCTTGCACAGGTAAGAAAATAAAATACAGCACTGAATATATAAAATGCTTATTATACAAATATTGGATTCAGATGAGTGCATTGATGCAGAATAGAATCATGAGGTGAAATCTGGACTACTTCTTATCTGGACTACTTCTTCTTATCTGGACTACTTCTTCTTATCTGGACTACTTCTTATGAGAAAGCCAGATTTCAGCGAGTGGTTATATTCTGCAACAATACATAAACGAAATGCTTTCAACACTTCTTTTATGTAACTAACACATAGATCCTTTTTATTTGAATTTTTGTTTCACAATAAACACAAAATAGACACGGAAATTGCTCCTCCCCACAATCTGAAAATTCTAAAAAAAACCTTCTTCTAACCAATGTGGACGACTCCATGTAGACACCAACCTTGTTTCACAAGACCTTGTTTCCTTGGAACGAACGGACAGGAATGAATACTTTGGAAATGACGCTGCAAAGCATGACTGTGAAGTGTTCCAAGCATCCTATAGTTATCAATAAAGGACTCCTCTGTTAAATTTTGGAGCGTCACGCATCGCGGCAGTAAATTTATGGCAAAATAAAGTATGACACATGACACGTGTCCAACCAATCAAATGACAATGATCAACATGTGCTGTATAAATTACATTTGGGAGAAAGGTGAAAACTAAAAATTGTATTCTTTAGCCACAATGCAATTTTAACATCTTTTTGGGGGTTTTGAAACTACTAGAGGCTACTTGTTTTATTGTTTAACAGAATCTTCTAAGTTTCCGTTTTTATTGTTTTGGGTTCTTTTAATTTCAATCATTTTGTGTACATAACTGCATAATGTATTATAAAGCACAATACTTTTAATAACATACAGTAATAGTTGTTTTATTTATTTGTTTTTCTCAGTAATTTTAATTGTCGATGTAAATAAATATTTAGCTATGAAGCGCTACAACAGAACTGCGTATTATTTATGACTTGAAGGTTGGCATAGTTGAAATAAGGTAAAGCTTTGCAGTAACACCATGTGGATTTAATCTCTTATCAGAACCGATGGACTCAATTTTACAGACAGTATGCTCTGTTAGTCGTCCATTGCCAATCTCCTGACCAAGGACAGAGCTTTGGAACCCTACATAATCAAAAAAGATATTAGTGTCGTATGGCCGAGCGGTTTAGAGCATCGAATTCAAGTTCTGGTGGTTAAGTCATCAGGGTGATGGTTCGAATCCCGGTCATGACACTTGTGTCCTTGAGCAAAAGTTAACTATAATTGCTTCTCTTCACCCAGGGATATAAATGGGAACCTGCGAGGGTAGAGGTTGATATTGTGTTTGAAAAAGCCTTTGGAGCACCACGGCAGCTCGGGGCTGTATACTCCCCAGGGAGCTGAGAAAGATTAAAGGAATGTTATTGGCCCAATGACCAGGGCACTAATGTAAAGCGCATTGATACGTTGTTGAAAAATGCGCTATATAAGAACTTGTTATTATTATTATTATTATTATTACTACAAAACTTCACCTTATCGCCTATTATTTGTAACTATCATCCACACTTGCAAATCCTATGTTTAATTCTGACTATTGTTTTTCAGCGAGATGCTACTATGGCCAAACTTCTATTCAGCTCTCTTTTCAAGGGAATCTTCTCACAGATTGAAGAAATTAAGACAGAGCGAGAGGCTACTGCCATGAAAACCGATATTGACAAACACCTGAATGCAATGCTCTCCTTCTCCACACAGTTCTCTCCTCAGTTCATCAGCTGCATACAGGTAATGCTCATTCTAAATTTCTTTGCTAAGCATGAATGAGTGGAGTACCAGTCGCAGCAATGTAAACTGTTTGGTAATTTGGCTGGTAGCCTGTCTTTGCTAAGCAATATTTGTCTGTGCATAGCAAGTATTTGTGCTGTCAGGATTCATGAAATTGAGTCCTGCCTGACAGTCCTAGCCTTTTGATACCCGGGCTTCATCCTAATAGTGTTTCATTTTGAAACTTCAAAGTGATTTCAAAGTCTATGTAGTTACAGCTGAAGCTATCGCAGCAAAAAGGTCCCAGTATTTCAATAAAGCCATAAGAAACAAAAATTCTTAAATCATTTTCATATTGTTTGATGCATCCATTGCAGTAGAGGTACCGTTTATAGTTTTTTGGGCAAAATTTTTTTGAGAGTGAAAGTTTTGTGTTTTTGTTTTTGGTAGGAGATTGGCTACTACCATTCTAAGCAGTTGACCCTTGACCCTTCATCTGTGAGCACAGCCAGCCTGACCAGTCAGCAACTCCACATGGGTAAGACTATTCCTGGATTTGAAATAACTTTGAGCTTTAAAGTTGTTATACATCAGCATTACTGCAACCAAGGGCTCGTAATCCTAAACTATGGTGTAACTTGTAAGTTGTGTTGGCCTTGTCTCACATTGTCTTGTCAGCTTCATTTGTCCTTTGTCCTTTGTCCTGTTGTACGATTCCTTGGTTGTATGTTTGTCTGTCCATAGGTTAGAGAACAAAAGCATTTTGCTTAACCTTACACCTAAATTTTGTCATTTATTTGCTGATTACTATTGAATCATTGTGTACAAAACATGTTTCATATATCATGCTAATGTATTACTTGTGTAATTTCAACATAAATGTGCGTTATTGTAATGAATGACAGCATTGAAATAAATGTTGCTGTAATAATAATAATAGTAATACTGCATCACTTTGCTCTTCATTCACCATTCCTGCCTTGTGCGCAGTTTTGTAACTTTTCAGGCGCTCGCCTGCTTTTTTTCTTTACAAAAAGTGCCAAAGAAAATTGAAAAGTGCTGTACAACGTTTACTGTACTTGACCATACCCTCTTTTATTGTAATCACAAAGTTCCATGTCTGCTTGTGGGTTATACGATTTGAGGTGTTGCATGGTAGAGTATCGATAAATATTCGGTTTGTGGTAAAACCATGTGCTTATATCTACTTTGAGTAATAAACCACAAGGGAAACTGACTTGGTAGATTTTGATTAATATTGAGTTGAACAAAGAAAAATGTCTAGGGCGGGATTTGAACCTGTGACCTCCGAATTAACATGCCAGGGCTCGACCAACTGAGTTATCTAGCCCTAATGTTGGCGGTCTTCCTATTTTGTCAATATCTTTGTTTTGGGATGCCAGTCAAAAACCATTCATCGTGATCAGCAACATTAGGGCTAGACGGCTTAGTTGGTAGAGCGCCGGCTTGTTCATCCGCAGATGAGAGATGTTATTGGTCTAAATATTGGTGTAAATATCGACGAGCCTGCTCTAGTCATCATCAGGAGGCTAAAGAGTGTTAGAGATGCTGGTCATTGTACTGGCAGAGTTGGGACACAGTGTTAATTGAACACTGATTTGATTGGTGCTCTGATTGTTGCCTCTAAAATGTGATTATGTCTGGCATTTGATTTATAACACATATACCATGATGCAGCTCTTTCTATGATTAATTTAAAAATAGCTTTTACTGACTTTTTCCGCTTGAATTTTAAGACACAGATTTTGGAAGTCAGAAGCTGCTGTTTTTAAAAGAGAAATTCCATGAGTTTGAAACTTGTGCCCTTCCCTGTTTTGGTATTGCAGGTTACTGTGTCAAAAGTAGTCAAAACAACATGGCAGGAATCAAATAATATTGCATTCAGTAGGAGTAGACTGTGATGCTTGTTGTCATTTTGTATTGATAGGTATTCGTCTCCTTGAGGAGAACTTGATAACGAAGTCATGGGAAGAGGAAAGGAGTAGTAAGAGAGCCAGGGGGGCTACCAGGGGTCCCTCCCCAGAAATGAGCACCTGGATTGAATTAGCAAGGTACCAGTTATAATAAAAACTAGAAATGATTTTGTTACGAACAAACACTGGGGTTTTCGTTTTATTTTGAATAATAAACTTTGAATTAATGTATTAATTTGACACCTAATGACATCACGATGACGAAAACATGTTTTTCGTACAAATGTACACAGTCATAGCGATCGTGCTTTTAAATCTGTAATATCATTAAGAAAGGAACAAAAAACACTCAAAACAACTGCTGCTGGATCTAAGTTAGAGTACAAGCTTTCACTTGATGTATTGTTTGTGTTTATTGTTTGTGTTTTTTGAGACGGTAGTTCCTGAGATCGAACCATAACAAATTTCATGTGTAAATGCTACAATAATCATCATCATCCAACCATATAACATTCTTACGAAAACATCTAATACATATAATACAAAAATCAGAAGAGGAAAAAAGATAAAACAACCTATGACAAAAGATAAGTCTGAAATAAGATGAGTTTTGACTATTGTTTTGAATTCAGTAAGAGAAATGGTAGATGGATTTTGTAAGAAATATTATTCCAAAGGTTTTGAGCAGTTGCATAAAAACCTACAGCAGATGAAGGAGATCAGGTTGTGTGAGAATCCTGGTATCAGAGCTGAGCCCAATTTCATAGAGCTGCTTAAGCACATAATGTAACTAATCACAAAAACAATTATGCTTACCAGATTTATGTTACCAGCCAAAATACCATGTCTTTTGTACCATTTGCGACTGGTGTCCATCTCATTCAGAATGCTACGTTGATGAATTCTCTTTAAGCAGCCCATGTAAGATCCATTATTTATTGGACAAATTAACTTGGTCTTTTTTCCAGACTGTACAAAGTCCTGGGTGAGTTTGATGCTGTACAGGGTATATTCAGTGGTGGTATTGGTACCCATGAGATTACCAAGACAGCGCTGGAGGCAGAGTCTAGAGGTGACTTTTCAGCTGCTGTTAAACTCTACAACCAGGTAATAGTTAACACGTTCCCTACCAGTGATGTGTATCGCATTTCTTAAGACCAACTTAATACGTATTACAAATGTTTTAAATGTTACAGGTTTAAATCATCTGGTGTAAAAATTTCCTTTTGGGGGCAAAATACCCGTTGGCGTGTTGTGGCCGAGTGGTTTAGTGGTTTAGTGCAACGGACTCAAGTTCTGGTGGCTCAGTCATCAGTGTTGGTTCGAATCCCGGTCGTGACACTTGTGTCCTGGAGCAAGACACTTACCTTTAATTTCTTCTCATCACCCAGGGGTAAATGGGTACCTGTGAGGGCAGAGATGGTTCTTGTGATTGATTTAGCTTAGTGCGCTATACACTTGGAAGCACAGGCTGTATACTCCCCAGGGAGCTGAGATGGTTTAAGGAATGAAATATATGGCCCAGTGATCAGGGGTAATAATGTTTGAAGCGCAATGATCATTGTTTGGAATTGTGCTATAAAAGAGCCGATATTATTTATTGAAGAATGTTGGGTATCAAAAGGAAGCTTATGACATACTGAGTGCGGATGTTTTTTCTCATATTTTCGAAGGATTACCCAGAATGCATTGTAGTCATCGACACAAAGTGTTTTTTTATTCTTTGGTGACGACATCGAGTGGATAAAGCTTGTGGGACTAACTGAGCGTGCACTTGTGCCCTTTATATCAACTTGTGGCAAAGAATTTAAACAACAACTTTTGTTTTGCGTCCTCCATGTTTGTTTTCCCTGTTCTTGTTCCAACCTCACTTCCAATTATGTATCATTTGTGACACACCACGCCAAAATCAGACAGTTCTGATAAATAGTGCAATGGTATTAGAAATGAAGACAACCAAAACATCAGCCTTGATATCAATAGGATGTGATGTCTTAAAACATTCTATGTGTTGAGAAATACTTGCCTTATAGGCCCTAATTGTGTGTTATTAGAAAACTGTTATTCTCATCTATTTGATGAGTAATCAAATAATAAATAATAATCTTGAGTTTGGACTTTTTTTGTTGTTGCATCTTCTGTAGGCGCTTTGTAACCTTGGGAAAAAGGCGCCTGATATAAATGCTGATATGTATGTATGTATGTATGTAAACCACAAGGGAAACTGACTGGGTAAATTTTAAATGATTTGGGGTTGACAAAGAACAAATTACTAGAGCGGCATTTGAATGACCTCCGGATTAACATGCCTTTGCTCTACCAACTGAGCTATCTAGCCCTATGTTGGCGGTCTCCCTATTTTGTCAATATCTTTATTTGGGGGTGCCAGTCAGAAGCCATTCAACCTGTACTATTTGATAAGTAAATAAACCCAGTTTGAAGTTTTGGCAAGAAGTGCCTGGTTTTTGGCATAGAAATTCGCATCTGATATTTTAATCTTCTTTCATGACTGACGAGTGTCTTTTCTTTTTCTAGGCATTTGAAACAGACTGGGCAGAAGGATCGGTTCCTCAAGTTGAAGAAGATCTGTGGGATGAGTCCAGGCTCAATGTAAGGAGGCACAGTGGGTTGAGCCTGGAGGCACAGTGGGTTCAAACATGGCATCCATGCTGTAGTGACCGGGGCCCAATTTCATAGAGCTGCTTAAGCACAAAAAATGGCTAAGCACAACAAAATTATGCTTACCAGAATAAGATTACCAGCCAAAATAACATGTCACATGTACAATCTGTGACTGGTATCCTGCTTATTTTTGTTTAGCAAAAAGTTGTTAAGCACAAATTTCTGCTTAAGCAGCTCAATGAAATTGGGCCCATGTTAAGAGAGGATAAGAACACCGGACTCAAGCTCTGGTGTTTGATCAGCAGGGTGTGGGTTCGGGTCCCGGTCGTGACACTTGTGTCCTTAAGCAAGACACTTAACCATTATTGCTGCGTCCTTCAGATGGGACGTAAAGCCATACATGTAGGTTCTGTGTGTTGTGTAATGCACGTTAAAGAACCCAGTGCACTTATCGTAAAGAGAAGGGGTACGCCCCGTTGCTCCTGGTTTGATTGGCAGCATATTGCGCCACAGCACCTTGTAAACCATTACATGGTGCTATGTAAAGGGAAAATGTCTCATACTTCAAAAACGTAGCTCCACATACCTTGCAGGAAAAATACTGAATGTTGGAGTGCCATGAGCGTCA
Source organism: Plazaster borealis (assembly GCA_021014325.1). NCBI lineage: Eukaryota > Metazoa > Echinodermata > Asteroidea > Forcipulatida > Labidiasteridae > Plazaster > Plazaster borealis. The sequence goes on from CM037475.1 coordinate 28,667,830, forward strand.
CTGAGTGACAGATTTGAGCGCTATATAAGAAGCCACTATTATTATTAATTACTATTATTATCTTTCTGTGTCTGTGGCAAAGGGTTGTAAGCAATTAATAAGCAAAACTGAGTGTGACACTTTTAATTGTTTTTTCCGTCACTCATTTTAAAGTCAATATTGACCCAATTTACCTGAGGTCATCATCACAATAATCTTGGTTATGCCATTTTGGGAGTCGATGTCCCCATGTGTTATACAGTGTTGTGTGCATTTTAGGCCCTGTGGCTTTTACATGCTTATCATATAATTTTGACTTACGATTGGCAAGCGTGGCAGACAGTAGCTGTGTACGATGCTGTTGCAAGGGGTTAATTGGAAAATTGAAATTGCAACAAGAACAGAAAAACATGTCCTTTCAGTAATTCAATCAACAAACTATCTTATAACAATTATTCCTTTTTTTATCTTTTTTTTAAATTCCATTTTATCGCTTTTGACTTTCTGCTTTGATGAAATTGTGTACTTTTCTTGTCTGGCAGAAGGTCTTGGAACCTTTTGTCCTTTTGCCGGGCACCCAATGATTTATCTTATCTCCATTATTTGTTTTATTTCTTTGGTTGCTATTTCCTTGAAATATTCAGTTTCTTTTCCTAAAAGCAGGAAGATTGGAACAAACATGAGTTGAATAGGTCATCATTCTAATTGATATAAAATAAAACTTAGGATTGATAATCAAAAGACGTTGAGATACATGTAACAATTTGGATAGATTTTAAACATGTTGTAGCGACAGTTGAAGTGATTAAGCAACTACATTTGTCTGTTGTTCTATTGTACAGACAGCAACCACTCTGCGCATCAACAATATTTTTGATATAAATGGTTTGTTTGTAATTTTTGCGGTCTTGGTTTTAGTGCTGCAATCAGTTGACAGAGTGGAAGGATGTTCAGAATTACTCCACCATGAATATTGATGAGAACACTCCACCAGACCTCAACAAGATGTGGACAGATGCATTCTATCAGGTCAGTTATGTAATCAACATTATTCTCTCTGTTGTTGGGCCAGTTGTCCATTCTTTAAAACCATCCCATCAGCTTCCTGGGGATTATGCAGCCAGCTAAGATAATCACATAGCTATCCTTGCTCTCTTAGTTACCCACCTACTCCTTGGTGAAGAGAAGCAATAATGTTCATGGCACATCAACATTATAACCATTCCTTAAACCATCTCAGCTCCCTTGGGAGTAACAGCTTGTGATTGGAACCCACACCCATATGACTTAGTCATCAGAACTTAAGTACGATGCAAAAGACTGCTCAGTGATTGAAGTTGAAACTACTCTCAGGAAAATATATTGCGTAAAACTTTCCTCGTAAACTGTTTATGCAAAGCAACATCTTTCTTCTAAGTTTTACTGAATGATTATTTTGTGTGTGTGTTTGTTTGTTTGTACAACAGGAGCAATATATGCCACATATGATCCGCAGTTTATTGAAACAACTGATGGAAGGAGGGGAGGATGATTCCTTACTCCGATTTATTGATGAATCGATGCAAGACACTGAGAGACGAGCCTTTTTAGAGGTATGGTGGTCCTTCAGCTTTCCCTTCCTTCGACCCGACCCCAACCAACTATTGAACATTTCTTGATTTTAAGTTTTATAATTCTCATTGAAATTTGACTTTGTAATGATAAAACAATAATAGTAATAGGAATTTCTAAGGAAATGTTGAACATTGTACAACAGTGCCTTGCACTACTGCTAGCCCTGTTCATTGGGCATTAAGCATTCCTAAAACTATCTCAACTCCTTCGGAGTATGCAGCACCGGCAGCCAAGTTGGCGCACAGGTTGCGTATCATTCACATCAACAATCTCTACCCTCGCAGGTTCCCAGTTATTCCTGGGTGATGAGAAGCAATTATAGTTAAGTGTCTTGCTCAAGGGCACAAGTGTCATGACCGGGATTCGAACCCACTCTCTGGTGACTCAGTCATCAGAGCTTGAGTCCGATACTGTGGACCGCTTGGTCACAACACGCAAGAAATTGGCTTTCGTGGCTAGTCTGAGGTAGGAAACAACAAATCGTTGTTTTTTATTCCCACGAAAACAAACCTACCTGCTCTTTTAAGAGCCAACACTTAATCCTAGCAGAAATTAATGGATAGTGTACCTGAAAGAATTACAGTAATATATGTCTCTACCATGCAAAGCCTCCAATTCTACATCAAGAAATTATTCATATATTGATAATATTTGTTGTTTACATCAGTCTCATTACAGTGAGGAGCTGTGTTGTTTGTACACAATTCAAGAAGACTATGACAGGGCAATGTTCTACATGGCAAACTGCAGACAAGCCTTTCTGCAGGTCAGTAATGTAACAAGAGTTTAGTCAGCCCTAGGGCACTCTTTCATGGAGCTGCTTTTAAGCACAATTTTCTGCTAAGTAAAAATAAGCGGGATACCAGTGCCACATGGTTTATGTGGTGTGGTATTTTGGCTGGTATCTTTATTCTGGTAAGCATGATTTGGTTGTGCTTAAGCAGCTCTATGAATTTGGCTCCTCGTTTCCCCATGTCAATTGAGTAAATCATGACGTTAAGCTGTTGATTGACCTGAGTTAGCCACCACTACAGTGCTTGTGATTCGGGTAGTGGAGGTAGACCTGGGTTAGTGACATAACAAAAGATGATGAGGTACAGCGATGTTGAAATATTTAGATTATGCTAAAACACCTTGTAAATCCTTACAAGGTGCTATATAAATGGGTGGCTTAATTCAAACATAGATCTGCACACCTGTTGTAAAAATAATGAGTGCATCGATACATCTGTTTTGGTGTGATGAAGTGCTATTAATTAACGATTAGTTATTATCCATGTAATCGTGTTGCACCATTTTGTCATGTTCCCTGTGTGAATGAATGCTGTCTCCCATTATACCTAAAAGTAACCAGACTGTTTATCCCTTATAACCTCAGTTTGGTTACATTGATGTGATTGACTGCACCATGGTATAAGTCTATATGTCTTTCTTATCATACTCAGGATTGGTCTGGTCTCGGTCCTTTAATGACCTCCAGTCGTAAAGCCAAACTTCAGTCTCTACAGCCTCTCACTGAAACACAGGATTTCCTTCAACTTGCTGTTAAGGCTAGTAAGTATTATTCCAAAGTGGGGATCAGGTTGGCTGAGTGGCTTCTTTCCCTGCCTTTCACCTCTGTGCCCAGGTTCGAATCCCACCCCGAACCAGAGCCTTGCTTGTGGATTGGGTTTTCAGTCCTGACGTTAGGTTTCCCTTTTGGAGTTTTTCCTCCAACATCTAAAACTAAATATGTTTACATTTTTATAAGTCATCCTGTAATTGGTGCTTGTTGTATCGGGATGTGTAATACAATTAAATAGAATATCAGACCATTTTTAATGTTTTACAAAATGTCTTTGCCAGATTTGCCGGGTACCAGTGGCATTGAGAAGTCTTTATCACTGATTGACCGTTGGGGTCATTGTTCTCTGGATCCAAAGAAGAGCCCCACTAGCATCTGGGATGATGTAGTGTCACACAGGTATGCTCATACAATCATAACTACCATTTCGTTGACTCTGCTATAAGGTCGTTAATTGAAATTTCACTTCCATAATGATCAGAAGCATTAAATAAAAGTTAAATAAAAGTGTGACTTTTTTTTAAAAAATAAACTAAAATCCATTAATAAATGGTTTTCTTAGAAAGTGCTTGTTTCCTTTTGCCAAACAACTACTTTGGAGACCACTCTTAATCAATGAACTCCATTTACCAGCAGTTCCAAAATATGCAAAACCAATTCAATGAAAGCCACACAGACTGCACGACCTTATAGTCTTGAACTGATGATTTGTCTTACTTAATTCCAAATTTATTTATGGATTAGGTGGGCTTAGTGATATCTTTCAGCTCTGTGGACCTTGGTTTGAATCCTGCCTCAAACCAGAGTCCTGGGTGTTCAGTCCTACCTGATTACACAAGTATCTTCAGCTCTACAGGATACAATACTGGTCACTTTTGAGGAATGAATTTCATTACCAGATACACATGTAGATTTCATTAAATAAATAAATATTTACCCAAACCAGGTGTCCATAACCATGTTAACACTATTCTTACCCTGTAACCCGAGCTAATAATAATAATAATACACAACATTTATTAGGCGCTTATTACGGTTGTTTCTAAGCACACCATTGTCGGTCTACAAAATAATTACCAACCAAAACTTATAATGAACACACAAATTATAAATCTGTTCTTTTTTCAATAAATCATACATGAAAAATAATAAAAATCAGCATAAGATCAAACAAACAAGGAATAAGATGGTGTGCACCTCCTTTGACCGACTCACAACTGAACCCATTTTCCACCCCTTTCCAGGACCCTAACCCAAACCGTAAATCCAATCCCAACCCTAATTCTAACACCAACCCTACCACTACAATCCATGACATTAAACTATTTGGTCTATTTTACAGGTATTTGTACATGGACAAGCTTGCTAATCGGTTTATCCGTTCAGCTTCACAACAGAGCAGCTCACAGGGTGATCAAGAAGTGACGTTTGAAGACAGGATTGTAAAGGAAAGACTTTGGTTGGGTCTCAAAATGGCTGATAGTGCTTGCCAACAGGTAAGAAATATGAGCAACTTCAATTGATCTTAAATATTTACAGACCCTTCTCTTAAATTTTCAAGAGCAGATATGTAAATGAAAAACATTTTAACAGCATTGATCTCTACAAGTTTGTTGTGTAGTTAATATTTTGACTATCACATCTATCTATCACATCTATATATCACATCTATCTATCACATCTATCTATCACATCTATCTATCACATCTATCTGTCACATCTATCTATCACATCTATCTATCACATCTATATATCACATCTATCTGTCACATCTGTCTATCACATCTATCTATCACATCTATCTGTCACATCTATATATCACATCTGTCTATCACATCTATCTATCACATCTATTTATCACATCTATCTATCACATCTGTCTATCACATCTATCTATCACATCGATTTATCACATCTATGTATCACATCTATCTGTCACATCTGTCTATCACATCTATCTATCACATCTATCTGTCACATCTATCTATCACATCTATCTATCACATCTATGTATCACATCTATCTGTCACATCTGTCTATCACATCTATCTATCACATCTATCTGTCACATCTATATATCACATCTGTCTATCACATCTATCTATCACATCTATTTATCACATCTATCTATTACATCTGTCTATCACATCTATCTATCACATCGATTTATCACGTCTATATATCACATCTGTCTATCACATCTATTTATCACACCTATCTATCACATCTATCTATCACACCTATCTATCACATCTATCTATCACATCTATGATAAAGGCATGTTTTAGCGTGTTCCATTTTGTCCATCGGGTAGGCTAATGGCGGGGCATGTGTGTACACACACAGCTCTGTGTTGCATACACTCTGTGGACATTCCTTTGTTTTGTGCACTTAAGAAAAACGATATTCTTTAACATTGGTGAAAATGCTGTGGAAGTGTGTAAACCCACATAGTGTTTCAAACCCCGACATTGTGTGGACCTCTTTTGTTCTCAGGTCACACTTGGTATGTATAGACCGTATTGAATATGACGTCACCATTCAAATATCTGCCCTACAACATGGGATTGCTGCGTGCTGCGTGCTTCATTGATGTACGCGTTTAGACGCGCATACGGTTTGCCCTACAAGATTGGCGACTTTCATAGCAACAAAGGGGTTATTCAATACGATCTATTGCTTGCCCACCATGGAGCTATAGCCCCATGCACACACCTAATTATCATGTTCACATACCAAACTATCTCTATGACTACATAACCTTTTTTATTTACCTCGGATTAGGGAAACTTCAGTGTTGCACAGAAGCATCTGAAAGCTACGTATGGAAGCTTATCATCACATGATGACCTGCGACCCCTTTGGACTCATTCCTATGTGCAGATGCATCAACGGAAGGCAGTTACACTTGACCTCTATGAGCAGATCACGACCCTTCTGACAACCTTCGACCCGCTAGGTATTTCTGTCAAATTGGATCAGCGTAAATTACTTGACCACACACCAGTTTAACAAAACTGTTTAAGTATAATTATGTTGACCTTTTCAAACTTGAATTGCAACCCTGGCAAATTCCCAGGAAAGAGACATTTCCTGGGGTAATAGCTATTCCTGTTTGGTGGTAGGGTAAAGGGAAATAGCCTTGGGATTAGTGTTGTGTCGTGGCCGAGCGGATAAGAACACCGAACTCAAGCTCTGGTGTTTCTGATCAGCAGAGTGTGGGTTCGAATCTCAGTCGTGACACTTGTGTCCTTATGCAAGACACTTAACCACATACTTCATCCTTCGGATGGGACGAAAAGCCGTTGGTCCCGTGTGTTGTGTAATGCACGTAAAAGAACCCAGTGCACTTATCATAAAGAGAAAGGGTTCGCCCCGGTGTTCCTGGTCTGATCGGCAGCATATTGCGCCACAGCACCCTGTAAACCATTACATGGTGCTATAAATGAATAGGCCTCATACTTCAAACGTAGCTCCACATACCTTGCAGGAAAAAAATTGTAGTCAGACAATTGTGCGCTTAGAAACATCCGTATTAAGCGCATAATAAATGTTGTGTATTATTATTATTAGCACACTTAGTGTTTGTTTTTATCCCAGAAAAATGTCAACGATTGTGAAACAAACCTGATTTAAAAATGCGTTAAAATTCCCCAGGAATTTCCTAGGGTTTTATTACCGGGTAATTTGCTTGATAATGTGAATAGGTCTTTAGTTATAAGTGAGTTTATAAAACTCATTTAGTTCGTTGATAAAAATATATACAAAGATGAGAACTGTTTGATCAAGGTTAGCTTTTGTAATCATTTTTTGTTGTAGATTTATCTTCTTCTTTTTTTCTTCTTTTTTCTTTTCTTTTTTTTGGGGGGTGGGGGGTATTTGTTGCACATGTATAAACCTTATTGTCATGGATTGATACAGTTTATGTTCTCTTTTTGCCATAGCCAAGTTGTCTGATTCCCCAGCCTTAGTTGGAGACTACAGTCTTGCCAGAAAACATCAAATACTCTCCAGCAAGTCACATGACCTGGTGGCGTCTGCCATACTAGAAGGAGGTAAAGTCTCCCTATTGCTGATCAAATTAGAAAGAAAGTTATGTTTCTTGTTTTATTTACCAGTCACAGTTTATTTACAGAATTATAATTTATGTTCGGCTTTATCAATTTAGTATTTTTTTTAATACATATAATGATTGTATCACAGATATAGAATTTTATTTTTGTTTTACAGGTGCGTGATAATCACTACTCCTACTTTCCCATGTCCTTTGGAAAAGAAGTCCACAGGCATACTACTCAAGTGGGATTCGAACCCACAATCCCGCCACTCTAGAGCACTGAATGTGTCGGTGACAAGAGGCCGGTTTGAATCCTTTATACTAGCAGCGAGTACCACAGTGATAATAATTGAATAATTGCATTGGGGATAAAAACATTATGTTTGTTTTATTCTACACCTTCAAGTTACATAAATTTGAATGATTGATTTTGATTTGTTAATAGGTTTTGATTTGTTATTAGTGTTGGCTGCTTTATAACTTTGTTGTTGAATACTTTATGTTGGGGAATCAGGTTGTCTGAGTGCTTTTCTTCCCCTGCTTTTCACCTCTGTGGACCTTGGTTCCAATCCCACCTCGGACCAGAGCCTTGCATGTACATTGGGTTTTCAGTCCCTACCTGATTTTCCTACTTGGTTTTCCCCATTAGGGATTTCCTCCCACATCAAAAACTGAACATTTCTTCTTGTTTCTTATTCATCCACTTATTTTCACTAATTCTGCCGTTGGATGTGTAATACATAATTAAATGTTAGGAAAGAAAACTTAGGTGATGTGAAGCATTTACTTACCTTTAAATCTTTGATGCACAGTAACTTTTATAAACTGACCATCCTCTGGCCGTTGCGACTGCCTTTTAAACCAAAGACATCAGTTGAAGTGAAAATACTTTGTATTTATCCATTAGAATTTCTGATGTTTGATTTGAATGTGTTTTCAAATTGAAATATATTTGCTTTAAGGAACTGAGGTGGTGACTCGTTTACGGACTGAAGGAAAGTTGGATAAACTTCTTGCAGTGGTTGGTCAACGAGATATGCGACCAGAGCAGGTAAGTCTCAATTAAGTAATTATGAATAATAAAGTTAGTAATAAGAATCAGAATAATAAACTGGGCATTTATATAGCTTTCTCACTCAATGTTATCACAATGACCTACAGAAACTATACTTATTACACATAGGTGAGTTTATTATACAATCTGTTTTGAATAGTTTTGTTGTGATCTGTTGATTGTCTTCTTTGTACAGATCTGTAGTACCCTGTTTACCAAGGCATACAGTGAATTAAATCAATCTGTTCAACTGGCCGACAGAGATGGTGATATTTCCATTAACTCAAAGACAAGTATCACATCAGCGTACATGGCACTTGTCGGCTTCTGTGATAAGATGCTACGACTACAGGATTCAGGTGAGAATTGTTGTTGTTAACTTTTATGTCATCAAAGCCTGCTGATCAAACCTCCATTTTGGTTCCTCAGTGACAAATTTGAGTTCTGAGTTCTGAGTCCTGAAGGTCAGGTGCCGAGTCATCAGGTTTGAGTCCCAGAGTTTGTGTGTCCAAGTCAAGGGATTAGTTTCAATCGGTCAAACTCAACTTGCACATGATCAACCGAGGCATGGAAAAAGTGAGATTGACTCGATAGGTATCAATGTTAATGATTTAATCGCCTATAGGTTTTGAGGCATTGCATGGTGAGGTATCAATATATTTGGTTTGTGGTAGCACCGTGTGATTATACTTAGCTGTGCAGATTGTTCTTGTAAGAATCTACTAATTCTACTAACGTGGAGTAGATTTTGCAATTTGGGGTGGGGGGACTTTAGTTCTGAAAAAACTGTTCTGCTTATTAAGTACTATCTGGGGTAGGTAAATCAACCCGGATTACTACTTAGCGTAGTGGATGGAGGGAAATTCTCATGATTTACTTCACTGCTGCAGAGTGAGTAACTATTGGTCTCAATGAGTCTGCTGTAGTCTGGTAGTCATCATCAGGTTTAGCCATTTTCTTTCTTTTCAAACTTAAACTAAGTTTATGCATGATTTGTAAAGCCATTTTTGTCTCATGTTGATTTCTTGTAGGGGGCGTTTCCAGTGCAAACCTGCCCTCAACGGACACATACTCACAGACAGTAGTCCGGTACACTCTGAAAGCAATGCATCATGGGTCAGATGAGGCAATGCAGCGTTATCCTCGCTTACTACAACTTGTAGAATCCTGTCCAGACTCCATGCAGCTTATGATCAAAGAGGTATGTAGTAATTCATCCCTTAATGTGTGTGTAGTGAAATAAAACTCTGATCTAAGAGCACCATAGACTGGGACTTCTTACTACAACTTGTAGAATCCCGTCCAGAGACCTTGCCTATTGTGTACAGACTCCTTGCACTGACGTCACACTTGCTGCTGTGTGTGCCCGTAGTCTGCCATTTTGGAAGTCAAATTGTGCATAAAGATGAGGTTTACATCAAAAATGTGCATTGTGCAGGTTGTATCTTTAAATTCAAACAGTTTAACTGCATTCCTCTTTCTTTTGATCCATTTAACTGACAGGTGTCTGATGTCCCATGCTGGATGTTTATTGGTTGGATCAGTCAGATGGTTGCTCTTCTTGACAAGCCAGAGGGCCCAGCGGTTCATGGCATCTTGACGGATATTGCCAAGGAATATCCCCAGGTAGGTGACATTTTTACTCTTTGGAATTATTATATGCACATGTATGCATTGTTCAAAGTAAAACCTTGTACAAAAAGGTAGCAGGGTCTTAGTCAACTACAGCATCTGTTAACCTGTTTGATGTCAGGCAGAAAGGATTGTGAGATTCAGCCCAGCAAAAGGTTGTCAATAAAAGTATCACATTAATTTATATGTACCCAGTCAGTTTCCCTTGTCATTTATTATTTGATATTTAAAAAGAAAAATGTGCATCCCCTTAAGATGATCCTACTACTGCCACTTTCCAGGTTGTATTGTAACCCGGGCATATCTCTGGCTATATGGCAGTATACATTTTTATGATTTCTGACTGGTACCCAGACACCCCCCCCCCCTCCCAACGAAGATACTAACAAAATAAGGAAACTGGTGATATAGGGCTAGACAGTCCTGGTAGAGCACCAGCACAAAAACCCAGAGGTTGCAGGTTCAAATCCTGTTCTACTAAATGTTTCTTTGTTCACTTAAAATTTGTTTGTTTGTTCCCTGTCAGTTTCCGATGTGGTTTTTTACTGGATAATATGATATGATATGTTGAAATATGTTTAATATTTAACAATAGTGCATTATTGGTATAAAAATATCACTCAATTTAATCTTCAGTTTACTGTTGCATTTCTATTCTGAATTTAAAATTCCTATGTTGACTAATAATTGTCATCGAGAAATGTTCCAGTTTTTCATCATTGTTGTTCTTGAAACACTTTTGTGCACTTTTCCCTTATGCCTTTCTGCAGAGCACTTTTTCTTTACGACCCTCTACCAGGTACTCAACAAACTTAGTTTATAGCATCAGGTTTACAAATGTACTTACTCTGTGGTATTCTTTCAAACAAGGCTCTGTGCTACCCCTTCAAGATCAGCAGCGAATGTTTTGAGTTTGACAGTTCTGCCGTCGGCAAGAAGAATCGTACTGCCGTTGAGAACATCAGAGCTATATTAGAGACGGTTCCACTTCTTGAGAGTTTGATCAAAGCTCTGGAGCAGCTCAGCAACCCAGAATTTGTATTCAAGGTACAAAATAGTTACAAAGTATTTATGATGTACATTCATAAATACCCCAGACAGTTTAGACTGTCAGGCCTATTGGTTAAAAGGTGGTCACATGACCATGCATACTTGGTATTAATTGGCTGATCAAGACATCCCTGGAGTTGTCTAAGTCTTGCGTTCGCCATTCATAGTCATACGCGTATTGGGCTGCAAGCTAATATGCACGTGCTATTAATGCTTAACGTAATCAGTACATATGGTACTCAATTTGAAATCTACTTCTCTCGCGTACGTACAATTGTTGAGCGTCACATTTGAAATCTACTTCTCTCGCGTACGTACAATTGTTGAGCGTCGCAAGCAGCTTGACCTTTGGCAAAACGGCCCGAGGACAGAAATTGAAACATTTTACAAATAGACATGATCAGTTACAGTTTTTTACTTTATTTTTACACTTTTTAACAAAAGAGTATTATGAATTGGAATAAAAGAGAAGTGACTTGGTCTTAAACAACCGTTCAAAACCTTACAGGGTTGTGGCTGTACCATAAAGGACCTCGCCTTCAGTTCGGTCCTTTATTACACTGCTGGTATTAAGCGGCTGTTCAAGACCTCGTCTCTACCCTTTTATCCCCTTATTGAAAGAGTCAATCAGGAGATAAGCCTGGAGTTCAAGACATTGTGAATACAAAATTAAAGAAGTAATGAAGGCAAATTGAAGGATCAGAAGAAATCAGTCAAGGTTGAAACAATTAATAGAGCATAAACAGTCTCCTACAGAGCACCTTATGCTTCAAAAAAGGGGGTTTAAAAAATCATCAAACCAAGTTAATTTTGATTTCTTTGAAATGTTAAGAAGTTTGGAAATTTAATAGAATTTAATTACATCTAGTAGATTTTGATTGTACTCACTGCTAATGAAACGATTCAAACTGGGCCCAATTTCATAGAGCTGCTTAAGCACAAAAATCAATTGTGCTTAGCAGAAAAAGGTTACCAACCAAACTATGATGTTTTATATGTACTGTTTGCAACTGGTATCCTTCTTATTTTTGCTAAGCGGAAAATTGTTAAGCACTATTATCTGCTTAAGCAGCTCTATGAAATTGGGCCCAGGACTCGGAAAGAACTGTCACATCGGTGTATTGATAAATCAAAAATAAGGTTTTGAAATTATTGGGGAAGACAGATTACCTGATTTTATACTTTTTTACTTCTAAATATTTGTAAGCATTAGGTATTAATGTTCCCTCCCCATCCACACAAAATTTGTTATTTTATTTTATTTGGACTGTGTAAGTGTATAAAATCATTTCTGGCAGGATTGGGCTGAAGACGAAATGAAGCCGTTGTTGAGTGCCAGCAAACGAGACAAGACAAAGATTCATCAAGCCTGTCATGATATCTATAACCATCTGCTGGATTACCGAGCTTCACCAGCTGCCCATAGGGTATCACAGGATACTCAGAGCTCTCTTGGTCTTGGCTTTGGCAATTACAGACGACGATTTGCTCAGGTAAAACACTCCAACAATTTGTTCAAAATGTTTAAATGAAATTGAGCTGGCTGCTTGTCTCAGTAGACGTTATGCACATGACGTCATAAGGCTCCCTTGGCTAGAGGTCAAAAGAAGGTTGCTCATTGGCCAGTCCTGTGTACCTTGCATACATTTAGTGCGTTTTCCATTGTTTCATCATCGTTTTGTCCCTAAGATGGCAGCTTGACGGCGTCAGTGCATAAGGTTACTGCCAAGATGAAAGGTATGATACAGTGTTGGTTTTTGAAGAGTACATTCGTTCTCATCCAATTTTGGAATAATTTGGATCACTGTTGTCATCATTTGGAGTTTTTTATATTTTCAATTCTCCAGATTACTAGTTTTTGAATGATTATAACGTATGTGGGTAACCCTTCCCACTAATCCACTGTCAGTGGATCAAGACATCTGTCAGTAACAAGTCAAACAGAAACAAGAAGCATTTTGTGCAGGACATGCAAAGCACACACACAATAGAACGATGAAGTGCTCAGCTTTCCATTGATACCAATGGTTTGTAGGAGGATAGTCAAGATGCTACAAACTATGGACATCATTTCACAACCTTCTCAGGATGTTTCATTGACTTCATTCTCTAATCAAGCTACTTTGACCTCAATTCTTTTAAATCTATGTCAATAACGTACTGATAGTGAACTTATTAGATTTAGTTTTCAGGAACTATGAAGATAAATACCTGAAATTACGAAGGTACTGAAATCTAAAAAAGCACTGAGTCTAACAAAAATTTCTTTCAAATGCTTTTTACAGGAAATGTGCTGGGTTTGCAACTTCATGCAGGTTTCGCAAAGACAGGTCCATTTGTGTTCTTAGATAAATGTCATGGCCCACTTTGGTCAATTTTTTAAAATTAGAACATTTGTTAACTCCAACCATTTTTGTGTGTGTGCTAGGACTGGCAAAAGAAATTTGATGCAGCATTTGGCAAAGATGGCTCCAAGATCATTGATATGACATGGAAGGTAAGCTGTAACATTTTGGTAATTGACTCTTTTTACTGTAAGTAGAAGGCACTGAAGCAATGTTTTTCTGGAAATATTGGAAAATTTGTCAGTCTTTTTTATGAAATTCTGATAGGAAATTACCTATTGCCCCCTTGCACCAGTTTCACAAGTAGCTACTTATTGCCACACTCACCATTTTGGGAATCAACAGGTAAGTATGTAAAAGCAGTACTGCATAAAATGTTCACTACACACACGGGAACATTGAATCCCAAAATGGCTCAACCAAGATTATTGTGATGATGACATCAGGTGTATTAGGTCACGCTGGGCTTTTTGATTTTTGTAATTAACTCATATTTGTTCTTTTGGTTAATGTTATTTTGGTAGACATTTTATGGACACTATGGTAAACTGTACAAAGACATGATGGCTAAGAGGAGGGACCATCCTGGTAACCTGAAAGAATATTCATCTTGGTTTGGCGACTTCCAACAACTTACCTATGACAGAGAATTGGAAATACCAGGTACCGGCCAACAGTCAGTCAGACTATGTGTTTCTTATATCTCTTGCCCTCCCATATCGCCAAGCCCTCAAACCTCACTTGATGAAAGACTACCCTGGCTTCAATTTTAAATGAAGTGTACCAAGATTTATCTTAAGATGAGTGTCTCATATTGCCATGGTGATTTCTATTGTGACATCACAGTTGGCCTACCAATTAAGATTGATACACTTATCAAGATCACGTATTCTCAAAAAATGCATTCCTGTTGAGACTCCTATTGTTCTTTCCTTTGTCTCGGTACTTGATATCTTTCTATGTACACACAATTTCTTGTGGAGCGCCCCAGTCTTTAGAATTTCCATATGGAGACCTTTTGTTTTCCCTTTTTTGTTTCGTCTTGGGTCTCCATACTCCATAAGGTACCAAATATGAGCACAATCTTAGCTGTTTGTGAAATCATCCCCTGATCTGAACACTTACTCTTTATTGATGAGTGACTTACAGCAATCCTTGTATCAGAGAATCTGAGTATAATTATTATTTTACTTCTTCCCAAAATTCACAGGCACATTTTTCACGCTAAAGATTGCATTAAAGGGATTGTATACGTTTGGTGATTGGAACCCACTGTTTGTTTCAATCCTATAAAGTTATAGATATATACCACAAAACTAACCTGTGAAAATTTCATTTCAAAAGGTGGTAACGTTTTTGAGATATTGCCGAAAAATCTGGAGCGGTTATGTCCACACAGGAAGAATAATCTGCAATTGGAATACACAATCTGAGAAACATTTCTGACAGAAACGCTTCTCAGATTTAAATTTGTTTGGATAAAAACTGGTATCTTTTTCCATAACCACATTACTTCAAAGTGCAATGTTTCTCAAAATGCTTTATACTATCAGAAGCTGTTGTACTTCTTACCAAGTAAGTTTTTATTGCCATTAATTTATGTACAAACGTATACAGACCCTTTAAACTTAACCACTCGACACAGGCATGTTGCGTGAATGTCATTGTGCAACACTTCCCTTGAATGGGAAGATAAAAGATTTCTGTCAATTTTGAAGAATGAAACCTGATTTTATTTTCCATTTTCAGGACAGTATGGTGGAAGAACGAAGCCAATGCCTGAGTATCATGTCAAGATAGCAGGTTTTGATGAGAAGGTACATGAGCAACAACAAACAAACATGAGGGGTTGAGATTTTTGCTTGCAAAATCAGAAGGAATTTGGTAAAAGTCATCAACAAGGAAAATGCTTGTTTTTATTATTATTAAGTATCACACTATTAACCACTTAACAATTTTTAAGCGGTGTAGTGCACCGGATTCATGTTCTGATGTTGTGGAAAGTGTGGGTTCGAGTCCTGGTCATGACGCTTGTGTCCTGCAAGCAACACTTAACCATAACTTCTTTGTCCTTTGGATGGGATGTGAAGCCATAGGTTCTGTGTGTTGTGTTAAGAGAAGGGGTTTGCTCCAGTGTTTTTGGTATGGTTGGCTACAGATAAATGTGTTATAAAATGTAGATGGTTCTCATAATTCAAACATAGCTCTGCAAACCTGTCATAAAAACAATGAGCGTTTTGAGACGCTCTTCGGGTTTAGATAAAGTGCTATATTATTATTAACACAAGTATCACATTTACTTGGAAATTGAAATGCATTCAAATTGAAGTCAATTGTACTTTAACACTAATAGGTGAAAGTGTTAACCTCCTTGCGGAAACCTAAGACGATAGTAATCCGAGGAAACGATGAACTGGAATATACATTCCTTGTGAAAGGAGGTGAAGATTTGAGACAGGACCAGCGTGTCGAACAGCTCTTTGAGATTATGAATGATATCCTTGGGCAGGATGCCGTCTGCAGCCAACGAGGGCTTCGACTGGTCACGTATCAGGTCATCCCTATGACCCCAAGGTCAGAATACTCCTTTTTTACTCAACGGGTTTTACAAGACAATAAGCCTGACTTACAATGGGCAGTCGTTAACTCAACTTGGAATCGTTGAATATAAGCCTCGTCAGTATTCACTGCAGAAAAGGTGTGGCTGATGCTTTTGGTTGTTCTCTCATGAGCAAACCAGGGCCCAATGTCGTAGAGCTGCTTAAGCACAAAATAATTACACTTACCAGAATGAGGTTACCAGCCAAAATACCATGTCACATATACAATTTATCACTGGTATCCTGCTCATTTTTTGCTTAGCAGACAATTTTTAAGCAATATTTCCTGCTTAAGCAGCTCTATGAAACTGGGCCCTACAGTCAACACCTCTGCTTAGCCAACTATTAAACAAACTTACTCTGTGTCTGAATTGTAACTTTCACAATGGCTCTGACCAGATTGCTGAAAAGGCCTGTTCTATAAAATTGTCCCTTCTGACATCGGCCATAGCCACAGCTGAAATCACTTGATACAGACAATGCCTTATGAGTCATACTTGGTAACGAGCTGATGACCTCAATTTATGTACAACTTATGTACAGAAAAACACTTAGTTCGGTGTCTTGCTCAAGGACACAAGTGTCATGACCGGGATTCAAACCCACACCCTGATGACTCAGCAACAAGATCTTGAGTCCGATGCTCTAAACAGCTCGGCCACAACACGCCAACCAATAGTGTATTATACAGCACATTTCATGGGAAAGGCTAATTCCAAAGACTTAATTGATAAAAGAGTCTGTTCCCTTTTTTATAAAAGGTATTTCCTCGTCATTGTGTATACAGGGAACCAGATAAAGAAGGCCACCATATCTAAGACCATGTGTGGAATGACAACTTTGGTTGTGGCTTAAAGCCACATCACCTCTCCTTCAATATCACTACACTGCAGTCAACAGCCAGAGCCACTGCTTAATTCCTCAATTTAATAAGTCATATATTTATGAATTTTGTTTCAGACTTGGACTGATCACCTGGCTTCAACATACGAACACATTGAAGGGTTTCCTAGACTCCGCCATGACACAAGATGAGCGGACATTCTACAACTCAAAGTAAGAGTCTAATCAGTATAAACAAATAAAACGCATCTTTTTATTTTGTACCAGGCAGAAAACAAAGAAATATAGTTTGTTTGTGTCTTTTTAAATAAGTTATCACAACCTGATTTGAAGTTTAATTTTGTTTCGATTTTTATTTTTCCCTTTTTGTAGAGACCGTAGCAGCCTCAAGCCCTTTGTACCAAACATACGTAGTGACTATAAACATTCACAAGATTTGACCCAAATCCACTAAACCAAAGAGGTCAAATTTAAGATCATGTCCTTGTTATTTAATTTGAACATAGTATCTGAATAAAAAAAAAATAGAACTGTCTGTTATGTATTATTTATTCAAACGTTTTTACTAGAAAAATTGTATCAATATGTCTACAAAGTTTGTCAAATCTGGGCATATGTTGATGATCATAGAAAAATGATTGGTCTCTAATTGGATAATGCATTTCACTTGTGCCTTTACAACCATATTGTTTGACTCAAAAGTCAGATGCAGGATATATTGTATATTTAAGATGAGTTGTCAATATCACCATAGTGATTTGTATTGTGACATCACACTTAACTTAGCAACTAAGATTGATACAGAGTTAGGCTGTGTACGAATTGACAGCTACGGCTATGGCTATGGCTTGATCGCTGCGTCATCATGAGTTGAAGAATAGGATATCCATAGAAACACCCACAGCAACAGTCATAGCTGTAGCCATAGTCACTACAGGCGGATACAGCCTTAAGATCACTCTTAGCTCTTTGTGAAATCGGCCTCCATTACTTTAACCCGATACACTGAGGTCTTTGTCTGTAGGAAGGGTGTGATCAAAAGCAATGCTTTGATAAGACAGGCGTGATATTCTTCCTATTTTTATTTGATTTGTGTTGTTTTATTATTATCATTATTATTATTTATTTGCCCTCAGAAATTTAGTAAGATTTTATGTTATTTTTAATTGGCCCTAAACAGCACATTAGCCTATACCAGATGAAGGTAAGCCTTCAACAGATTTTCCTACTTTTTTCCAAAGTTCAAATATCATGCCTGAATAAGAGTGAAATATTGTGTTATCCTAGAAATATTTTGTGAACTTGTCTCCAAGGTTGCTTTTTATTTTGTACTTTTATTGACAAGAAAGTTGTGTTTATTGAAATCAGTGCGCCATTTGATACGCATTACCCTAGATAACTGAATGCTTCGTGTAGTAGACCTGATTTGAGGAATATAAGTTTTTTGTCTAATCTATATTTATTTTCTTCTTTTGTATTTGCAGCCATGGGCCGAGGGTGAAACACAGTGAATGGGTCAGCAAGTATGCTGGAAACCAGACTAATCATGGTGTGCGATACGCTGCAGTCTACAAGTACGTTTGTTTAACTAAACTACAAAATTGTGACCATCATTTTTAGGGATGTTTGTCCCCTTCCCCATCCCACTGCAACCCTTTCAGTTAGGCTTGGGTAGGTCTGTAGATACTAGAAAAAAAAAAGATAAGTCGACAAGTTAGTTTATCAAGCTAAACTACATCATTTTTAGGGATGTTTTTGCCCTGCCTCTTCTCACAACAACCCCTTCAGTTAGGCTGGGGTAGGTCTGTAGATGTAGACAAAGAGATATGTTGACAAGTTAGTTTATGCTCTATGGTTTGTCAAGCTAAACTACATTATTTTTAGGGATGTCTGTCCCCTGCCTCTTCTCACAATAACCCTCTCAGTCAGGCTGGGGTAGGACTGTACATACTGAACAAAAAGACCATGTTGACAAGTTAGTTTATCAAGCTAAAACTACATCATTTTTAGGGATGTCAGTCCACTGCCTCTTCTCACAACAACCCTTTCAGTTAGGCTTGGGTAGGGGATGTAGATGAAAAGGACCAAAATACTTTGAGAAATAATTGAGTGAAATAAATGTGTGAGCATTATTGAGTCATTATAAAACATTGTTTCAATCTTGAATGATAATATTTTTGTTGAAATATTTTTCTCTCATTTAGTAAAGCCAACTACACCGATACCGTCAAGTCTTTCCGTACTTACGAAGCACTTGTACCATGGGATCTTCTCAGGTAAAGAGAATAAAGATGATGGTAATGATTGGTAATAAAAGGAATTATTCTTTTGAATCCGCCAGATATTAGGGATTTTTGGCTGATCATATTGAGCTGGAACCCACAATGTCTAGTGCAGACCAGCGCACAATTTTATAGAGCTACTTGAGTAGCAAATGTTGCTTAACATTTTTCTGCTTAGTAAAAATAAGCATGATACCAGTCACAGGTAGAGCATGTGGAATGGTATTTTAGCTGATAACCTTATTCTGGTAAGCATATTTGTACTGTGCTTAGCAACTTTTTGTGCTTGAGTGAGGTGTGAAATTAGGCCCTTAAGTAACCTTCAAGTACTTTTGTTTTCAATTATTTTTCAACAGGAGGGCCTTCATGCAACTTAGTGCATCTCCTGAAGCCTTTTTGACACTGAGGGCGCATTTTGCACGTACCCACGCTGTTATCTGCATCTGTCAGTACATCTTGGGAATTGGAGATCGTCACTTGTCCAACTTTTTGGTCAGTTTGAAGACCGGTGGCATGATCGGTATTGACTTTGGACACGCTTTTGGGTCAGCAACTCAGGTCAGTTGATAGTTCGGTAATGTCATAAGTCAAACAATGGGTGCTTTTGAAATCCTTCCTCTAGTCTGGCCTTGGACTCCCTGTGTCATTCCAATAGCTCTTGACAACTGTGATGGCTGACCCGAGTCAGCCACCACTGCCCTGCTAATGAAGTAGGGTAGTGGAGGCAGACCTTGATTAGTGACATCACTAAAAGATGTTGGTGTGCAGCGCAATAAAAGTATTTATTGCAAACAAAAAATTATTACACAACTTTGGAAAGCTGTACAGAAGAAAGGTCTAGGTCTAATAAGTCCTTTCTACTCTAAGTCAAGCGGGTCTTTCTAGATCCGTTAAGTCCTTTCTGCTCTGAGCCGACTGGGTCTCTCTAGGTCTAATAAGTCCTTTCTGCTCTGAGCCGACTGGGTATTTCTAGATCCTATAAGTCCTTTCTACTCTGAGCCGACTGGGTCTTTCTAGATCCTATAAGTCCTTTCTACTCTGAGCCGACTGGGTATTTCTAGATCCTATAAGTCCTTTCTACTCTGAGCCGACGCTCACTTGTCACTATGGTCATTCATTTAGCCCTGCTCAGGGCTCACTCATATGACTTAAGCCGAGTAATATCAGGAAAGCTTCTTGAATGCTCACCATTATTATTATGGGCATAGCTTATTCCAAGTGTGTTCCATTGCTTTTAGCTGTACAAGGACTTAACCATTCTATGCTGTCTTTCACTCTTAGTTTCTGCCGGTTCCTGAGCTGATGCCATTCCGACTGACTCGTCAGATTGTTAATCTCATGCTACCATTCAAGAAAGAAGGTATCTTACAGAGTAGTATGGTGCACACCTTAAGAGCCCTGAGACAGAACCATGAACTGCTTATTAACACCATGGATGTCTTCATTAAGGAGCCCTCGCTTGACTGGAAGGTAGGTATTACCTAAGGGTCGTACTCTGATTTTAGATCAGCTACATCAGCAGATCAATTGACATGATGCTATCAGCAGATTATTATTATCATATCTTTCTGGTTATGAAACCAAGGGACCCACAAAAGCAACAAGCACTGTGACCCACAGCCCTGAAGATACCTGTGTAGAGAAAAATGATGAAGAAATGTCAGTTTTAAATGTGGGAAGAAAACTCCAAATTGGGAAAAACCACGCAATCAGGTAGAGACTGAAAACCCAATCCACATGCAAGGTTCTGGTTTAGGATTTTATCCAAGGTCCACAGAGGTAAAAGGCATGGGAGAAACCATTGAAACATTTATTGTTAACAACTGTTTACTGACGATGACTAGAGCAAGCTATTCGAAACATTGAGACCTATTAAGAACTCACTCAGAAGTCCCCCCGATCCACATAGCGAAAGTAGTAGTCCCGCCCGATTTTCTACCTCCCACCCAGTTAGTAGTTAATAAGCAGGACAGTTCTTTTCAGAACTGAGAAGTCTCCCGAATTCCGAATATTCTACTCTGGGGCAGTAGAATAAAAAGCAAGACAAGTTCTCAAAGAACAAAATCTACCTAGCAAGTAGACATACAAATGGTGTTGCCGCCAACCAAATATATAACTGTTTACAACTAACTAACTTCAACAGGAAGTTAGGAGCCTCTAAGAGCAGAAACGTCAGCCTGTGTAATCTAATAGTTGTTACACTCCCAGAAAATCAATTCATTAAGGACTTATTGATTCATCACATTACAGCTTTTGAAAATGTGTAAGCCCAAAGTAATTTTTTTCTTTCTTGAAACTTGTCTTATTAGGTACTCTTTGTTAACACACCAACTGTCATTGTATGCAGTTTCTTTCATTCATACATATAGCCCATCTAACGTGAAATAATTTATATGCAGTATAATGTTTGTGTTTCTTTTATTTATCCTGTCAATTCTCAGTCAAATGCCAACAAGCAAGCAAAGACCCAGCAGGATGCAGGCCAGGTAATTGAAGGCCAGTCTGAGGTAGATGGAGGTAGTCAAGATGAGGCCTGGTATCCTAAAGAAAAAGTCAACTATGCAAAACGAAAACTACAAGGAGCAAACTCATCCGACATAACCAAGTAAGATAATCTCCAAACCCTAAAAGATTAGATATTATTCTTCCTTGAAGCTTCAAACCTACCTAACACATTTTTTTTCTTCCCCCCACCACCTTATTTTTCAGACGCGAGTTGACCCTTGGCCACAGCCGGAATGCTGCATTCAAAGCCTTCAAGAGTGTCGTGCAAGGGGATCGGAAGGATAACATCCGTGCATCATGCTCCGGGTCTGGTCTTAGCGTGGAGACACAGGTGGCCTGTCTTATAGACCAAGCAACAGATCCTAATCTATTGGGTCGTGTCTACCAGGGATGGGAAGCCTGGATGTAGATAGAGTGGATATGGCTGTGTATGACTTGCTAGCTGTGGCTGTTCCTAGGGTTGTTGCTGAAGGCAGTCTATACTTCACAGCATGTGGTGATCCAGCCCCAGCTGCCATTTCAGGAATGGCCTAAAGCTTCTTGATGGTGGCCTTAGAGCTAAACATAAAAATTGTTATGTTGGCGTAACCCGACCTACCCTAAAAATACGGCCGATCCTCGATATTTTTTATTTTTGTTCAACCCAGCTAAAGTTTTGTCAATGATTAAAAAAAAAATTTCCAACCACAAACGAAGCCGACAGTGAAAAAAAAACCTGACATCCTTTTCTTTATTAAATGTCAGCCCCAGATACTCTCCAGCCCTGCGAGAATGATTGACACTCCTACTATTGAGATCCAATTACATCATATCTTAATCCTCTGCAGTTTGTTATACATTGTTTCAGTTTGTAATACTCTTACTTCAATCAAAAGACAAGCCGCGCCCGCTATGTCTTTCTGGTTTTATGACCTGGTTCTGTGACCCTTAGGAGTAGGCATAGTGTTCTATTAAACCTGGAAAGTGTGTTGACATCTGCTGGCTTAAAGTTTTGATTGGAACGGTAGAAACAGTTAAACAGTTAACTGGAATTCACAAGATTCGTTAAACTATTTAAAATAAATAAAAATCACGACCTACCTACCCTATTTTTTCAGGCCCGTTATGCCAACATAACATTTTTTTGTTTAGGCCTTATCCTGGATTGACCCTTATCATGGATTGACATAGAGTCTCAGACACATTATACAGGGGTGCAATTGAACAAAAACAATCAGCCAGGAAAAATTTAAAGGAAGTTTCCTCTTGATCTAGAGATGATACTCATTTTATCATCACAAAAATAGAAAACTGAAATGTTAATCAAATTTGGGGGGTTTTCTTCTTTACCTTTATTTTTATGAATGTCTTTTGACTTCATAGGCAAAGAAAGATCTGTTTAAATACCATGAAGTCATGAAATTTCTGACTATCAACAGGTCTATGACTAATTTATTTGGGCATATTTTTGAGTAGTAGACACAGGTATTGCTTGCGAGGGAAGTCTCCCTCTGCATTTCATTCCTTACTACTCCCTTCTTGTAACCTTTTTCAGTTCAGTAAAGTTCATTTATATCCAGAGCGTTCACAGACAACTCAAAAATATTACAATCATTTACTAATTATTCAAAACAGTGGAAACTGTAGAGAGATCAAACAAGGTATTAAGCTTGTAGTCGTAGCCTATGACTATGACTACAGGCTAATCTTAATATTTGTCTCTATACACAATTTTTAACAACATTTTATGGAACAGGTAGTTGTAGAGCCAAAGACTTCCAAACTCATGAAAGGAAAAAAACAAATGTTCACTTATCTGCAAGGATTGTAATTATTAATATAGTCACAAAATTGTTTTATTTGAGGCTTTTCATGTCAAGTGAAATAGTTCATAGTTTTTTAGTCTTGGTTTAAAACAAATAGTTCTTAGTGGATAGTAAGTTCTCTAATTAAAGTATTGAAATACTGGAATATTCAAGCAGTTACAAATGTTTTGGTAAAACAAAATGTTGGTAGGAACTGTGTTTATGGTGGTATCATAATTGTAGGGAGACCAAGTGTGCCTTCAGTTTTCAAATGCATGATCAAACTAAAGTAAAAACAATTTTCTTAAACAAGAAAACAAAACCTTTTAGCTGGAAAACCTGCTCCTATGCTCCAAAAATTTACATTGTTTGAAGAAAGGAAATGATTTCAGTCTTAGTAACATTGGCTTTTTGTCAGGAATTGAATGATGGGTTCCCATATTATGAAGAAACAGTTTTTATTCAAAGTAACAGAAATGTTTATGTGTTTAATTTCCGAACAGGCAAGGTATGCAGTAATAATCATAATACTGGGTTCTTATATAGCGCTTTATCACACCCCTAGGGGCGTACCAAAGCGCTCAATATTATTTCCTGCAAGGTTTGCGGAGCTACGTTTTGAAGTACGAGACCTTTTCTTTTCCCTTTAGAGCACCATGTAATGGTTTACAAGGTGCTGTGGCGCAATATGCTGCCGATCAAACCAGGAACACCGGGGCGAACCCCTTCTCTTCTCGATAAGTGCACTGGGTTCTTTTACGTGCATTACACAGCTTACAGGACCTACAGCTTTACGTCCCATCCAAAGGATGCAGCAATAATGGTTAAGTGTCTTCCTTAAGGACACAAATGTCACGACCGGGACTCGAACCCACACTCTGCTGATCAGAAACACCAGAGCTTGAGTCCAGTGTTCTTATCTGCTCAGCCTCGACACCCCACGCAGTGTGACACTGACAGTTCATACAGTTACCTTTCCTTTCCTATTCCGAGTGCAACTTACAGACATTATTGAAAATTATGAGTTTTATTTTAAATCTCAGTGGTTATATGCCATTTCAAGTTCTGTCTGAAAGATTGTCAAACTAAAGTTAAGAAAACAGTATTTAAGAAAATGGCATTTAAAGACTGACCAAAACAGTTTTGCTTGTTTCGATTGCAGAAAGAAAAATAAGCTCTTGTGAACCTGTACAAGATTTTAGAATGATGCGCTCACTAAATACTACAAGATCGAGATTAATTTGCTCTTTCTAAAAACAATCGTGTATTGTCCTTTTAAAGCCACCAACTATAGGTTTCATCAGATTTTCTAAAGACTACTTGATTTAAAACAAATATTGTTTGTTTTGAAATGTTAGTATCATCATGCTTCATTTTATCATAAACTTGTTAAATACAAGTACTTTTGGGTTCAATTCAAGATCTTACAAGCTCCAAATTGCTGCAAAGTTACTTTCTTTATTGTGCTATATAAAAATGTGACACTGGTGTCCTGGTAATATTCCTCCAACCAGCATTCTTCTATTCAAGTTAGCTACAGGTCTAATAACAACAATTTCATTGGAAATATGCAGTATGATTATTTATAGTTTGTGCTGTATATACAGTTATGTAACCTTACATTGTTTGGATGGGTCAGCTTACTTTCTAAAATATTAAAAATGATGGTAAAATTTAATCATGTTTCCTTTATAAAAGGGCTTCATTATAAATACTTTTTAATTGACAACATATTTGGAGCTGATTTCTGTTTTTAAGGCCTGTATACCCCAGCTATTCCAAAAGTTTAGAGTTGGGGTAAAATACACACACAAAAATATAAGCCATATAACTGTGTGCATAGAACCCTCAAATCCGAGGTAACAATTACAGCCACGAAAACATTTTGATCATGATCGTGTGACCCAATAGTAGCAGCAGGGCCCAATTTCCATGATTTCATAGAGCTGCTTAGAGGCCCTGTACACTATTGGTAAGATCGAAAAACACAATGTTCACAGATTCACACATAACTTACATGATTTAAAGTAAGTAATGGTAGAAAGGGTTCCTTAAAATATTTCTGCCTAAAATGCTATTGTTTGTGAGAAATGAGTAAAACAATAGTTTTTATCACGCGCGATAATTTGAAAAAACAGAAAACACATAAGGTCTCTTTTCACTATTTTCTCGCGACCTCGATGACCAATTAAGCTCAAACTTTCACAGGTTTGTTTGTTCATGCATATTATATTGAATCACACAAAATGTGGACACTGATTTTGAGCTTACCAAAATGTACAATACCTTTAAGCACAAAAGGTAGCTGAGTACAACAAAATTATGCTTACAGGAATAAGGTTACCAGCCAAATTACTATGTCACATGTACAATTTGTGACTGGTATCCTGCTCATTTCTGCTTAGCAGAAAATTGTTAAGCAATATTTTCTGCTTAAGCAGCTCTATGAAATTAGGCCCTACACTCATTCATAGTCATACCCTTGCACTAAATGACAAATCGACCTATGCCTTAGCATGGCCTAAGTAAACTATTCCTATTCCCAAGTCTATATCAAATGCATTGGCAATCTTAGTGATACACTTTTTGTTTAAATAATTAATAGTTTATTCTGCTAATTACCGAAGTTCCGAAACATCCACAGGAACATTCACATTGACAACTATAAACATCACACGACAAGTCTTTTTGACACTTGACAGTGGTATCTCTTTATGTAACACACGTGACAAGCTTCGGCTACGGCTATAAACAATCACTCTCATTCCCATAGGTATAACATTTGCCTATATCACTATTAGTGGGTAGGGACGTCGACACTCTTCCCGTGAATACGAGGTTATCTGTTTACTTTGTGTGATCCAACTTGGAGGGCGCCCTTTAGTAGGGCTAAAACTTCAATCAATGATTGATCTGTCAATTCAGGACGGACGTGTGGATGGGAACTTGAGCAAAACATGTTAGTTTTTATAAAAAGAGGTGAGTCATTAAGTCTGTATGTTTCAGTACTTGTAAAGTGTGATATGTTCTTTTATGAATTGAATTAAAGCATTTAGTAACCTAGAAGAAGGAAGGCCCACGGAAGTCTGACAAATTTGATCAATCAATTGTTTTCATTACAAATTATACAACACTCTCTGTGTGATCACACACTCATCATTCATGCTGTGTTACTGTTAGTACTAGCCCCACTTATGTGGCCAACGATCCATGATTCACGGATCGTTGGCCACATAAGTGGGGCTATGTTAGTACTAAACAAAGTGTTGGTGAATACTACACTGTACTACTACTACCTAGGCCTAGTGAATGCCAATACCAAATCTTAAATGTATAGCCTTGATTAGCACCATAATATAGTGCCGTTCCACACCGTATTCGAAGTGGATTGGCTCATAATTTTATGGGACCAAGACCTTTAGTTCTGCGATATGATGCAAACACAGTTGTTACCAAAAAGCACATCAAATGTACAAGGAAATCAGTTGGCCATAAGTGAAAAAGTGTCAGTTTTTTGTATCCATCATTGAATTAAAAAGAGGCAGTTGGATTTAGCATTTTTTCTCATCCCATCAAAAGTAGCATCAAAACCATTCAAAGAAAATTTCAAATCGGCCCTAATAATGGTAAAATCACACATCATTTGTTGCAATCGGATACAGGCCAGTCAACTCATTAATCATTATTACATAATGACATATGATTGTTTTGATGTAAACAACGGCTGGTGACTGAATTGTTTGACCACTAAAGCGGCAAGCAGTTAGGCCTCTGTACTTATATACTTTACTTACTTTAATACATTGATGATTGTATGGCAGTGCTGTTCATTGAATTTCTCAAACATGGTTTTATAGTCCTTGGCAAGTGTTGGGAGTGGATTCAGACCATTAGTTGGTCTCCCTCGGGGTCTATGGATGTTTTTCCACTGATTAACCAGTCCGTTTTGAAGGAGTTTACTGAAGGAGCTGTGGTAACCGGGTCCTACTACTTGCCGTCAACTCGCCGTCAACTCACTTGTGCCGTCAACTCGCCGTCAACTCGCCGTCAACTCCTCCAATATACATTTAAAATCCACAAAAGAAGCATAGAACTGTAAAGTATTAGCTAAAAGAGAATTCTCATAAGTTTTAGGTTACATTTTGGAATAAAAATTTAGTTTTTTTCTCGTGAAAAAAATTATCTCGAAGCAGCAAAACCGTCGGCCGCCATCTTGCTTTTTCACAGAGCTTGCACAACATGACAACTGAGGGCGCTTTTCCTGCATTTATGGTTTAGTCTTGGCCCAAAATGTCAATGATTGGTACTATTTATTTATCAACACAAAATCGTTTTTGTAAATGAAATTTTACCGAAAACCATAGGAAATATGTAGTTTAGCCCAGACTTAACACTTCCATGCCCCATTTATAAATTTTGGATGTATATTTAATGAGTTGACGGCACAAAAATGAGTTGACGGCGAGTTGACGGCAAGTCGGCGAGTTGACGGCAAGTAGTAGGACCGACCCTAGTGGGTGCTTTGATGCTTCACATAATCATTCCTTCTTAACAAATTCCTCCCCTGCTTGTTTCTCTTTGTTAGGGCGCCTTGAGTACCTTAGTGGTAGATAGAGGCACTATATAAGACTCCGGCATTAGAACTTCTTCTTTTAAGTTGATGTGATTATAATTTGACTAGACATCAAGCAAGATCCAGCCCAATAGAGGTGCCTTTCCTAGGGAAAAACTGCCTTGCCCTAAAAAGAACAAAGTATCAGGACTGCATCATTTATCTCACAGGTTGCACAGCTGCTTGATAATTTGTGAAGTACATGTAATTTGGAAATAAAATATCACTTTGATATTTAATAACAGATGTGAGTGACATCAGTAAGATGCAGGTTTCAACTATTCACACAACCTTTGACCTGCTGTCCCATGATGCAAGGCCACATTCATTTATGAACATGGAGGAGCTGGAAGCATTACGCCTAGAGATGGAACAGCAACTGAGCATGCTCAGTGAGAAACAGGGAACAGCCGAGGAGGTAAATTTAGTATAGCCATTGATTTCAGGCATGTGAAATGTCCACGTTTACGCGGGTATTCAAGTTTTTTATTTCCAAATTTTCCTTTGGGTTTTTTGTTTTGTTGGTGGCTCCCCTTATTTCTCGAACGTTCTGTGAATTGTAGACTCCTTTTTATATGTCAAAACAGTACACATTTCTTGCACACAGAAATTGTTAACCATGCATCGGACTGCACATGGTGTGAAGTTTGTGCTGTGATTTTGGCATGTGAGTCGAGGAATAGACCTGGGAAACAATGGACGATTCAGTTGTATCCCAACATGGGGCTATAAACGAGTCCAAAAAAGCAGCTACGACTACAGCTACGGCCGTTGCTAGGGGTTTTGGTAAGGGCAGCTTATGTTTCAATGCATCATGATGCACTGATAGAGCCGTAGCCGTTTTCATAGCAGCTAACTTGGATCGGGCCGCAAACTGCACACGCAACGTGGCATGCAACAAAAGACAACTTGCCTCAAAAGTGAGTTGTCTCAATGGATGATTTCTCTTTGCAATCAGCATACAGATGCTTGAGTTTGTCAAATGTTGAGTTGTCTTGAGTTTGTCAATGGAAGGTTGAGTTATCTATAACAAGCAATTAATCCTTAGTGCTTTCCAGGTCCTGCAGAGCAAAAAATCCACAGGTACCTTTGGTGGGATTCAAATCCAGGATCATCTGCTTTTGATAGCAGATATCTAGCCCTGTTAGATGACTCAGCTTGCCTGTGACCAATTTCAAAAGAGGTGGCATGGGTGGCTAGTGCGTAAAGTGATTCCCAGCTAAGGTCATAACTGAGTAGAGTTGCGTATTACAAGTCACACCCCTAGCTGAGACAAACCATTATTTGTTATTTGACTTGAAGGAGAGAGAAGCGCAGGAGACATGGCATCGGTAGGAGTCATTGACATCGTTGACGTCACTTGCCCAAGTTTGGCGGGTTCCCTGTACCCACACTGCCAATGATGGTTCTTATGATTCTTTTACAAGAAGTGGCCAAACTGTTTGTCCTTCCAGCCTCCATTTGGTGATATTGAAATGAATGCAAGAAAAACACATGTCTATTTGAAGTCATCGGTTGTGTCTAGAAAATAATTGTGAATTTTTTTCCACAGAACCTTGAAGCATTCACAGTCCTTTATAATTGATCATGTTACAGGCAA
The DNA here is from genome assembly GCA_021014325.1 of Plazaster borealis. Classification (NCBI taxonomy): domain Eukaryota; kingdom Metazoa; phylum Echinodermata; class Asteroidea; order Forcipulatida; family Labidiasteridae; genus Plazaster; species Plazaster borealis. Next base: position 28,697,351 of record CM037475.1, read on the forward strand.
ACATTAATAGTTTTCAAACGCATCAAATTGCGTAAAGTGATCCCGTACATTGCAAGTGGGTTCCGCAAAGATAAGATTTGGTTGCGACGAACCAACCCAAGTAAGAGACAGTACCAGATCCTACTTGCCGTGGATGACTCGTCTAGTATGGCCGACAACCGTTCAAGACAGGTAAGAGAAAATCTCCAGTACACTAGATCACATTAAGTCAAAATGTTGAGTTTTCAGAAGTATAATTGCTATAAACAGTTATTGTGATGTTCGGACCTTGGGCAAATGATATATAGCCCAGCAATATGGCACTCAAAATGGAAGTAGCATTAGTGGATCATGTAGAATGGATGTTTGGTGTTACATGAAATCAAACATCCAAGACCTTAATGTGACATTCCCCTCCCATTATGGATTAGCTCAAACATGTGGGTGGCTTGTTGTGGCTGAGTGGTCAAGCGCACCAGAGTCATGCTCTGGTGTTCTGATCAGCAGAGCGTGGGTTCGAATCCCGGTCGTGACACTTGTGTCCTTCAGCAATACACTTAACCATTATAGCTTCCTCCTTCGAATGGGGCGTAAAGCCATAGGTCCTGTGTGTTGTACTTAAAATTATATCAATGCACTAAAAAGGAGCCCAGTGAACTTATTGCTAAGAGAAGGGGTTCACCCAGTATTTCTGGCATCTAACCCTATATGCCGTTCTGCTTCTGCTAATTGTAGTTTCTGCAGATACAGATACAGATTCCATACCTACATGTAGTTCAGGGTTTGTTGATAACATCAAATACAAGCCACTCAATTTGTCATATTTTTGTCCGCTTGAGGGTGTATGTGGACCAATTTCATGTGATGAAAAACAAGTAAACAAACAGGTTTTTGTTTCTTTATTTTTGTTATTATTATGTTTATGTATTTTGTCATTGATAAGATGAAACTGTAATTGTGATGTAAGACATTCCCTGATGAAAGCGCCCTCATAAATAAATATAAATATAATAAATAACAAGTTCTTATATAGCGCATTTTACAATAAACGTATCAATGCGCTTTACATTAGTGCCCTGGTCATTGGGCTAATGACATTCCTTTAATCTTTCTCAGCTCCCTGGGGAGTATACAGCCCCGAGCTGCCATGTGGCGCTCAGAAGGCTTTTTCAAACACAATATCAACCTCTACCCTCGCAGGTACCCAATTATACCCCTGGGTGAAGAGAAGCAATTATAGTTAAGTGTCTTGCTCAAGGACACAAGTGTCATGACCGGGATTCGAACCCACACCCTGATGACTTAACCACCAGAACTTGAATTCACAGCTCTTAACCACTCGGCCACAACACTCATGCGGTCAAAATTATGGTAAATTCTTGTAACATTCACCTTTGACCGGAACGATTGGTATTACTTTGGTGAGAATGTATATCTATACATGGGTACCAGCTAACTTCCAAAAAAATACACACACAAAACATTTGAAACCTGTGACTGGCTTCAAACAGAGAGAGGGTCTTGTGCACAAGTCTAGAGGATTAATGAATATGGTGTGCCTATTAAAACTTCACACAGTTTAATGATGAGTGCACAACAACCATGTGAGGAATTCACACACACCCATGTCTTATCAATAAGGCTTAACTATTCACCTATGCATTTGTTGTATTGAATTTTTTCTAACAAAATGTCTTGATTTCTTTACACAGCTTGCATTTGAGTCTTTAGCAGTGATCAGCAATGCATTAACATGGTTAGAGGCAGGAGAGCTTGCAGTTTGCAGGTAGGGAAATTGCTTTATGCCTTTGGACTCACTCAGGATTTTTCCTTGGCTCGGGATTTGTTCCTAATATGTGCTCACAATTGTCTTTGAAATGGTAAACTTGCTTGCTACCAAGGGGAGACCCAGACCCACTACCCTAGTTCTTTATTTGTGGTGATGTTGAGTCTTAAGAAATGTAACACCCAGGAGGTTCAGGGGGCTTGATCCTCTAGACCAAGGGGAAACCCAGACCCACTACCCTAGTTCTTTATTTGTGGTGATGAAGAGAGTCTTTAAAAATGTTACACCTCTTCTCTTTTTGTCACTCCATGTAATTTAGATAAGATTGGATTACCTGACCCATGGATAAGCACTTGTTATTTGGGTCTACTGACCACAGTCCTTCTGAATCCTTTACTTTGGTAATTGGATATAGAAGGATTTGGGACTGGATGGATTTTAATGATTAACTTTGACTTTTGATTTGTAGTTTTGGTGAGTCTGTCCAGCTTCTCCATCCATTCCATGAGCAGTTCACTGATCAATCAGGAGCCAAGATACTCCAACAATTTACTTTCTCTCAGACTAAGACCAAGATTGGACAGGTAAGCCCAATATCCACTTGGGAGGGGAACTGTGAACTATGCAGACAGATTACTTTCTCCTTGCAATATTATATTCTGTAATGGGATGAATAATGCCTGCAATAGCTGATGGGTTTTAAAGAGGAAGGGAAATGTCACGTTCAATTTTGTGATGTACTCATTTCCCACTAGAGATAGAGTCCTCATGTGAGTGGGGAAAAAGCTACAAGTCTCTAACCTCATGTTAAAATGGTGTAGATCGTAAAGATACATTTTACTCAGAATAATGTCATCGGATATTTTGGATTTTGACAAATTTTGCACTGGAAGGGTTTTGAATGCAATGGCAATTTACACCATTTTAAAGTGAGGTTAGAGACTTGTAATTTTCCCCCCACTCACATGAGGACTATGTTGGACAATGAGTACATCACAAAATTTAATTTGACATTTCCCTTGCTCTTTTAATATGTCTATGTCCACATTGAGCAAATTTGAGTATGGCGTAGGCCAATGGCTGGGATACAACATTGAAGAAGGCATTGACAGTGATCAAGCAACAGCTACAGACAAAGTCATCAATTTAGTTTATTCTGACTCTCTTTCTAATGGAGTCAATAATAAATTGGTCTCTAAAGACAAGTTTTAAGTCTAGTCTCATTTAAAATCAGTTTAGTTAAGTCTCAATAGACCCTTTCCATGAAATATGTAAAGTACAACGGGCGTAGGTACTAACACCGTTGGTTGGCAACAGCTACAGACAAAGTCACCAATTTAGACACGGCCTTCTCTAACATTCCTCAACAAGTAAACTGAGCTGGTTTATAAGTATTGCTAGAACTCTAACCTTATCATTCGATGTGATCAAAGAGCTAAGAATGATCTTAACTGTATATCAACCTTAATCTCTAAGCAAAGTGTGTTATCTTCAAGCAAACTTGAATCCTTGATTCTGATTGGTCGACCCATAGCAACAAGGGGTGTGATATAAACCTATCACACAGGCTCATATCACACCTTGCGTATTCTGCTGTTCTAACTCTGCGTATTGTGCTATTTTAATTGAAGTATATGCACAACATAAAGCTGTTCCAGCACTGGGTATTGCCCTAATCTTCGCGTCACATTTGCTTGAAGATGAAAATTGGGCGCTCGTTGGATATGGGATGCAGAGGGCTAAAATTTTCTGTATTCCACTCGCACTCGTGTGATAACTAATATTGTAGCAATACAAATCACAATGGCAATACTGACAACTCATCTTAAGATGAATCTTAGTGCTGGAATCAGGCGCTGCAACTACATAAAATCAAATCGTTCGCAGTTGTTTAAATAACTAACTCTTTATTATTGAATTGATGTTTACAGAACAGATGACTCACTGTAATCATTCACATTACATATCATAGTCTGAGAATTGTTTGTTGTTGTAATCTATTATTGTCTAAAAAGCCTTCAAACTTGACAAAACGTCCTCCATGTTGAATCCCACTAAGTCTCCCTCCAGTATTCTTTATAGCAGTACCTAGTAACCATTATTTTACTGCTGGGTTGAAGGCAGCTGATTGTTTCCATGTCACTGTTTTATTTGACATTCCTGCTCCTTCAAGACTCAAGTTCTAGGCTTTACAATGTTAACATCTTCTGGTGGTGTTGTTGTCCTTTCCCATCTTAGTTGTTAAACTATGCCACAGCCAGCATGCTCTCTGCCCGTTCCCGTCTGCAAACTACAGGTAGCTCAATGGAGACATCTCAACTGCTATTAGTCGTCTCAGATGGGAGAGGTTTATTCCTGGAAGGCATGGAGAAAGTGAAAGCTGCAGTCAGGGAGGCCCGGGATGCCAACGTCTTCCTTGTGTTTTTGGCATTAGATAATCCTGAAAATAAGGTTAGCAGGGTCCAATGTCATAAAGCTGTTAAGCACAAAATGTTGCTTAACGAATTACCTTTAAGCAAAAGACAGCGGCCCACCAGTCCTATTAAACAATGAATTACACTGTACTTTGGTCGGTAACCTAATTCTACTAAGGACGGTATTTCTGTGCTAAGTAAGTTTTGTGCTGAACAATCCAGGGTCAATTTGCATAAGCGGCCAAGAAGATCTGGCAGTGTGTGAGTACGTTGGTAAAGGATTTGCATTATTGCACTACTCCTCTGCTTGTAAGAAGGTAAGGTGTTCATTATGAATAATGATAAGAGCAGAAAAATATGTTTTTAGCAAATGTGTATTTCATTAACCATCAAGAATGTGTGGCTGGGTGGGTATACACATTTAAACCAGGGACCTATAACAAAAGTGGACAATGGGTTCCCTGGTTGAGTGAAGGTCCCCAGTTGGAAAGTGTCTACAAAACCAATGGGAGCTGTTGCCAAATGGTTAGTATACAAACAAATGAGGGACAATAGGAGGTCCCTGATTGCAGGTGTTAACACACTTGTGTGCATTGGTAAAGAATTTGCATTCTTGCATTACTCCTCATGTCGGTGCTTATAAGAATTGCTGTCAAGCTAGCGTGCCTTTTACTTTGCTTATGGTAAGCAGTGATTATTAACTTTGCTTATGGTAAGCAGTGATTATTAAATACAAAGGTGTTTAGGGCATCTCCATAGTCAGAAAATGTCTGCTTACATGCTTTATGGAATTGGCCCCTGGATCCAGAATTGTTTTCAAAATCTTTAAAACCAAGTCAAATCTCAAGTCCTTAATGAGGTCTAAGAACTAAAGTCACTGAATTTTTGAAGGAAACTTTAACGCTAAGTCTGAAGACAGTCACTTTATCTAAAAATCATGTACAATTTACTCCTTAAAAGCCTCCAAATAATGGAGCAAAGAATCACAGAGTAATTTTTGTTCTGAAGTCTTTGTAAGGTTGCTTGCAATACACTCTTCAAATGAATGAAGCAACCCATTAAACTGATGTATTTACAGGGATTGGGCAACCATAAGTCTGGCTATAGTCCACCATGCTTGTGCAAGATAGCATTGGAGAATGCCACGTGTTGTTTCTAAAGTCATAGAGCAAGGAGTGCACAATGGGCAGACTTTATACCTCAATCATTACAAAGTAGTTTATTCTGACTCTCTTTCTGAAGGAGTCAATGATAAATTAGTCCCTAAAGACAATTTTTAAGTCTAGTCTCATTTAAAATCAGTTTAGTTAAGTCTCAATAGACCCTTTCCATGAAATATGTAAAGTACATTGGGCGTACGTACTAACACTGTTGGTTGGCAACATGATGGAATATCGCGTCTTTTTGTATGGGGCTGATGGTGGCGCAGTTGTGCGTCTGCTTAGTGCACATCTGTATGGTGTTTGCCAATCAATAGTGTCTGTATGCATGCGTGAATGTAATTAACATTTTTAATGTGAAGGGCTAATTCCACAGAAGGGGTGACATTAATTTGACTAGTACTTAGATAGAGAAGTTAACTCAAGCCATTTATATGAAGATTCAAACTGATTGTATGCAATGTTTTGTGTCTGACAGGATTCCATTCTTGACATCAAGGTTCCTATCTTTTGTGGAGCAGGGGAGCTTCCTCAAATCAGCACCTACATGGAACACTTCCCGTTCCCCTTCTACATCATCCTTAAAGATATCAACTCCATGCCAGAGACACTCAGTGATGCCTTGAGACAGTGGTTTGAGCTGGTCACAGCTGGGGACATTCAGTAGTGACAGGGCTATAGGCCTTGTTCAAGAGTTTGCTATCTTAAGTCTTAATCTCTGACTACAAAGGTTGTATAAGTTATGCAGTAATGTTGGTGTTTGGAGCGTAATTCAAAGTAGTGAAGGAGTCTCTGTGTTCAACCTCTATGCAATGGCTTTCCAATGTACCCTTCTTGGTTTACAGGCTAGGGTTTAAGGTTAGGGGTTAAGGTTGGGGTTAGGAATAGGAAAATACACTAGGGGTGTCGGAACATATGTGTAACCATTTTATCATCATGGATATTGTTTTGTATAACAACAGTAAACAGTTATAATCTTTCTTTCAACTAATCTTTCTTCAGACAAATTTAAAAGGATCTTTCAAATCTATAAGTTCATCGTCCAGAAAGAGAAGAAGTTTACACAAGCATACAAGTTTGACCTGTGTTGGATTGTTCAGTGGAGCCAATTTGCTCTGATCGCACAATTGCAGTGAAAACACATGTGTTGTCGCCAGTGTTGGAAAGTTTGGAATTTGTAAGAAGTAAATATTCTAACATGAATGTTAATATAATTAACCCTTGTCTGAGGTTGGGACACATTTATTTAGTTCACATTTTATTCACAGAAAACGATATTCACAAAATATTGAACCGAGCCCTACATCCTTTTCATTGGAATCTCTTTTATTACTTTGCGAGTCATTCTTGTGTCATTGTAAAGTTTCTGAACAATATGCAGCATATATAATTATTGTAACTCCTAATAAATAGGCTCCCATTGAGAATGTTATTGTCTTGCAGAAGTTTGTTAAATTGATGACTCTTTTTAAAAAGATGATCTGGCTTTTTTAAGCTTTCTGTTTCTGCTGGTAATCATAGAATCATGCTGATATAGCATGTATGACATTCAATGTGCTTTGTGTCTTGCAGTGGCTGAACCAGACATTTTCATGTCTGGGGGGGCATTTTATGTATCTAACCATTCATATGTGCATTTTTGTTTTAATACCATGGGAGGGGGGTTCGTCTTCAGGGTTCTGAGTGGGGATTTGTCCCCCTTCCCCCACCCCTCTGGTTATGCCACTGGCGTCTTAATTCTTTACTAAACAATAAAGATGAAAAATGTTCAGGTCAACTTATTAAAACAAAACAGTGTGGTTGGTATTACTTAAATTAAACATAACTAGCTAGGTATTGGACTTGGACATATTTATATTGTTTAATATTGACGAGTATTTTGAAAACATGCTCATATATTTCAAATTAAACAGGATCTCAAGATTTTGTCACACTGTATTTAAAGCACCCCCTTAATATTGTAAACAAATGGAAAATAAAATGAGAAAATACATTTAAAAAAGTTTTCTTTTGAAGTTGACTTGTGTGTAAAACAAAAAAAATAGTAAAAGAAAATGGTCCGGAATAAGTCAAAAGTACAAGTTTAACCCCTTGCACCTTTTTAAACCAAAAATCCTGGCTCAAAAAGGCAATTTATTAAAATTTGGCCTAAAAATAAAATGGCCTGAAATCGCTCAAAGGTACAAGTACAAGTACAAGTAACAACTTGCAGTTTTTCAAACCAAAAATCCTGGCTCAAAAAGGCCCATTTTTAGAATTTGGCCAAAGAATTAAATGGTCCGAAATTGCTTAAAATTACAAGTTTAACCCCTTGCAGTTTTTTTAACCGAAAATCCCGGCTCAAAAAGGCCCATTTTTTAAATTTGGCCACAAATTAAAGTGGTCCGAAATCGCTCAAAAGTACAAGTTTAACCCCTTGCAGTTTTTTTAACCAAAAATCTCGGCTAAAAAAGGCCCATTTTTAAAATTTGGCCAAAAAATAAAATGGTCCGAAATCCCTAAAAAGAACAAGTTTAACCCCTTGCAGTTTTTTAAACTGAAAATCCTGGCTAAAAAAGGCCCATTTTCAAAAGTTGGGCTGTAAATAAAATGTTCTGAAATCGCTCCAAAATACAAGTTTAACCCCTTGCTGTTTTTTAAACTGAAAACCCCGGCTCAAAAAGGCCCATTTTCAAAAATTTGGCTGAAAATAAAATGTTCTATAATCGCTCCAAAATACTAGTTTAACCCCTTGCAGTTTTTTAAACTGAAAATCCTGGCTCAAAAAGGCCCATGTTTAAAAATTGGGCTGAAAATAAAATGTTCTGAAATCGCTCCAAAACACAAGTTTAACCCCTTGCAGTTTTTTAAACTGAAAATCCTGGCTCAAAAAGGCCCATTTTTAAAAATTGGGCTGAAAATAAAATGTTCTGAAATCGCTCCAAAACACAAGTTTAACCCCTTGCAGTTTTTTAAACTGAAAATCCTGGCTCAAAAAGGCCCATTTTTAAAAATTGGGCTGAAAATAAAATGTTCTGAAATCGCTCCAAAAAACAAGTTTAACCCCTTGCAGTTTTTTAAACTGAAAATCCTGGCTCAAAAAGGCCCATTTATAAAAATTGGGCTGAAAATAAAATGTTCTGAAATCGCTCCAAAAAACAAGTTTGACCCCTTGCAGTTTTTTTACCAAAATATCCCGGCTCAAAAAGGCCCATTTATAAAAATTGGGCTAAAAATAAAATGTTCTGAAATCGCTCCAAAAACAAGTTTAACCCCTTGCAGTTTTTTTAACTGAAAATCCCGGCTCAAAAAGGCCCATTTTTAAAAATTGGGCTGAAAATAAAATGTTCTGAAATCGCTCCAAAAAACAAGTTTAGGCTAACCCCTTGCAGTTTTTTTAACTGAAAATCCTGGCTCAAAAAGGCCCATTTTTAAAAAATTGGGCTGAAAATAAAATGTTCTGAAATCGCTCCAAAAAACAAGTTTAACCCCTTGAAGTTTTTTTTACCAAAAAATCCCGGCTCAAAAAATCCCATTTTAAAAAATTGGGCTGAAAATAAAATGTTCTGAAATCGCTCCAAAATACAAGTTTAACCCCTTGCAGTTTTTTCAACTGAAAATCCTGGCTCAAAAAGGCCCATTTTTAAAAATTGGGCTGAAAATAAAATGTTCTGAAATCGCTCCAAAATACAAGTTTAACCCCTTGCAGTTTTTTAAACCAAAAATCCCGGCTCAAAAAGGCCCATTTTTAAAAAATTGGGCTGAAAATAAAATGTTCTGAAATCGCTCCAAAATACAAGTTTAACCCCTTACAGTTTTTTAAACTGAAAATCCTGGCTCAAAAAGGCCCATTTTTAAAAATTGGGCTGAAAATAAAATGTTCTGAAATCGCTCCAAAAAACAAGTTTAACCCCTTGCAGTTTTTTTAACTGAAAATCCCGGCTCAAAAAGGCCCATTTTTAAAAATTGGGCTGAAAATAAAATGTTCTGAAATCGCTCCAAAAAACAAGTTTAACCCCTTGCAGTTTTTTTAACTGAAAATCCTGGCTCAAAAAGGCCCATTTATAAAAATTTGGCTGAAAATAAAACTGTCTGAAATCGCTCCAAAACACAAGTTTAACCCCTTGCAGTTTTCTAAACTGAAAATCCTTGCTCAAAAAGGCCCATTTATAAAAATTGGCCCAAAAATGAAATTGTCTGGAATCACTCAAAATTACATATGTACAAGTTTAACACCTTGTGTACATGTAGTTTTTTAAACCCAAACTCCTGGCTCGAGGCAACCTTGTTCACGGAAAACCCACTCGATCAATAGGGTCGAAAGCAGAAATTTCTTTGCTAAGCAAAAACGAGCGGTCACCAGTTGCAACGAGGTAGACTTTATGGAATTTTGGCTGGTAACCAGTTTCTATTGAGCAAGATTTGTCTGTGCTTAGCAAGTTTTTATGCTTACAGGCTTAAATGAAATTGGGTCGTTGGCTAGGCTGATTCCCACCTTATGGCAGAGGCAATCGGAAGCAGCCATGTTTTTCATTGCACACTGCGCGTTGCTTGCTTAGTTTGTTTACATTGTATACATGAGTCACATGACTCTGGTAACAGTTTGTGTCTATTGTTTAGCCTCAATAGCTTATTTGTTTTAATTAAAATAATATCCCACACAAGTGCTTTTGTTAAAAACAAAAGACAACAACAATATTGCCCTTTATTTTGAATTTAAACATACTCAACTATTGATGAACAATTAATTCTGTGAAAGCTTTTTCAATTGGGTTTTTTTATTTTATTTATTTAATTAAGTAATGAAGACAGCACTGTACTGATGCTGCACCATGTCTTAATCTTGTATTTAGATTCAAAATAAGACCTGGGCCCAATTTCATAGAGCTGCTTAAGCAGAAAATATTGCTTAACAGATTTATGCTGAGCAAAAATAAGGGGAATACCAGTCGCAGATTGTGTATGTGAGATGGGATTTAGGCTGGCAACCTAATTCTGCTCAACAGAAATGTTTTGTGCTTAGCTACTTTTTGACATTGGACCCTGTAAAAGGTTTCCATTTTTAGTGTAGTGACATGTTAATTAATCAACCGCTTGCGCAAGTTATTTGCAAAGCACGTGCGCGGTTGGTTTCTTTTTAACTTTAAGTTTTCTATTTCGATTTAGAAAATAATGATTAACAAAGATTGGAATAAAATAAAGAAATGTAAGATTAAGAAGTGAGTTTGAGAGAGATACTGGAGAGGAGCAGAGCTTCTAATAAAACATTGTTTAGTTTATCATCAATTTATTGCGTTGTCAAGTTATTTCATTGGTGGTCACCCATTAGGCCTATTCATAATAACTATTCCAAACGAGTCAGATCCTAATCAGTAATCAAGCCGGGATTTGTTACATCTACAATTTGAAGTCACATTATGATGACGTCATCAAGTGTCACATTTATTATGTCACCTACGGGTGCACTTTCACAAGATCTTTAGGAACAGGGCCCAATTTCATAAAGCTGTTTTGCAGAAACTTCTACTAAGCAAATTTCGGTGCTAAGCAAGAAATGAGTGGGGTTTCAGTCACATCGTAACTGTGTGGTATTTTGGCTGGTAGCCTATTTTTCATAAGCAAGAGTTTTCTGTGCTTAGCAAGTTTTTGTGCTTACAAGCTTTATACAATTGGGCCATGCAGTTATAAGCTCAACCCTGCATGTTCCGGCTGGGGTGTTCCCCAAAAGTTAAAGGTCCTATTATAATGACATAAATTGTAACATGATGTCACCTTAAAGGTACAGTTTTACCACATCTACATCTATACACAGCAATAAATGCTTGGTCAAGATTAGCTTACATGTATTTTTAATAAAGCTCTGGATTTGTGTTACATTCAAGATTTGAACGTCATCCCGAACACCTTGTTGTTAATAACATTTTATAATTTTATAATTTGGTAACAAAAGTGTTAGGAACCTAAAAATCCTAAAAACGACTTTTCGCTTTTCATTTCCCCAAAAAACATCTATTTTAGTCGTATTTCCAAAATATTGCCCAACCAAACATAACAACAACCCCTCCATAAAATAATTGCCGTTTGTCCCGGGATATGGGTAATTTCCTATGTGGTTATTTTGTACACGGCCTATGGAGCGAGTTGAACCCGCTATATAAGCATATTCTCAGACGCGGAGTACCCATACACTGTGCAAAGCAATGGGTACAGGAATATGGCCATATCCCGGGTCCACAGCACCGAAACGTTGCGGTCTGCATCCCCATACACTGCCCGCTAACATTGGGTACAGGAATATAACCATATCACGGGTCCACCACGGCCAATACACTATGCACAAACCATTGGGTACAAGAATATAGCCATATCGCGGGTTCACCCTGCTCCATTGGTTGTGTACAAAATAACCGTATAGGAATTAGCCCATATCCTGGGTCAAAACGGCAATTTCTCATGGAGGGGGTTTGGCGGTATTTTGAATTATGACTAAAATAAAATGTTTAAGGTAATTTCCAGGCTTTTAATAAGTTGATCATTCATATTAAAGAACTTTCACAACAGTTTCATATTTTCAAATTAATTTCTTCTGAACTTGTATTATTAGGGTTATGGACTTAGGGTTATGGGGTTTGGTGTGGGAGGGTAGGGGTGTGGGGGTTTGGTGTGAACTGCCGGCAGGGGAACCACAATGAGACTGGACCTTATGACGTTGAGAATTAAAGAGTTGACGATGGATTTCAAGGTTTGATGAACGCCATTGTCTTTCCTTTTGTTTTCGGATCCTTTAACATGAATATTTAATTAGCAAATCTTGAGACCACTACATATCTCTTGAGTGAGTTTTCGTTGAAATTGGCCTTGAAAACCTGTATAATTTTGTTTTTCTGAAACAGTTATTGTTTAAAATAAGTATGAGAGATATCATAGGTAAAATGGTATGGGAAAACATCCTGGGATTTTTTTGCCATTTTATGACATCAATTTTGGATGAAAAATAGATTAAAGAATCCTTGCATATTTGTATTGACTTTAATGTGTGTGCTTGACCTTACACACACGTATGAAGCCTCGTGTATGCATGTTTAATATGTGTGAGCTCGACCATTATATTATAAAGCAACATCATTTTGTAAACCATCTAAGATAACCTAAGATGATCAAACATTTGGAGTTATCCTATCACTAATTTATGTCTTTTTAATTGTTTTAATACACAACTTTTTTAATTATTTTTTTATATAGTGTATCACACTTTCACACTTTCGCTTGAATATATTTATACAAAAAGTGAGAAAAAGGACTGTTTGGACTTCAACAGTAGTTTTTACACCATTTTGGGTTGGAATGGCGGAACAAATTAAAATTTTCAATTTTTTTCCCCCGCTGGATCATTCTGTGAGGGCAGAGTTTTCAAACCGTGCCACAAGAGAACGAATAGTCGGGTACCCCAGTTGGTCTCTTATCAATCAATCAATGCTTTATTCGGGTACCGCATACACGTGTATTCAAAATGGTCTCCAAGCACGCTTGAATCTGGCTGTCTCCGTGGACGATAATTAGAGCATTTTTGTCGTGGTTTTAATCTTCAGCGAGCTGTTCAGGCAAGACTAATGTATACTCGTTTATTCTGGTTCCATAATAAGTCTCTCAGACCCCTGAGAGGCAAGAGCACTGAAAAATAGCAATGTTTGCGATCTGTATATGTTTCTAGTAGCTGTACGTATGTTCAATTTTACACATTACGTTTGGCTGGTATGCTTGCATGTGTACTTTTCACAACACAATGGGCGAGAGCGCGTTATCGCTCCCTATGATTCTCTGTTATTCAGTATCGTTTGCTGTTATCCAGGGATTTCTATTATTGTATCGAACTATTCACTTGCAGACGTGTATAGCCTGTGTTACATCAATGTTTACAAATGACTTCAACATTGGCTCAAGTCTGGCACAGTGACTTGAACACCCAGCAGGGTGGATATGTGCGCATTACAAGTCTTATTATTATTATTATTATTATTATTATTACCGTATGACAGCTTCATATTACCTTGTGTCAACATTTATTTTGTTTACACATACACACTATTGACGTTTGAATTCTTTTAATATCTTTTTTTACAGTTGTATTAATTTTTTGCTTTTAAAACTTTAGTGTGTTATTGTTTGCAATCATCATCTTGATTTTTATGGCAGTATTATTATAAAATTATATGAAGTTAATAAACTCGAATATTAAAAAAGAAAGAAAACAAGAAAAAGAATCCGTGCCATGTATATTTAGAGTTCAATTACTTAGACTAAAAATAATAATGTAGATCTATAACATATAATATTTAATGGTTTTGTTGGCCACATTACGCACTCGGTGTGAATATGCCCCATAATTGTCCCACCTTTTTCGATCATTGTTATTTCCTCAGTTAAACACTTCTAAAAAATTTGGCTATTCCTCGTTTCAGTCCCGTGAATTTTGTTTAATCCATAACACCGTCGAAATAACTGGCCCTGTGCATGCCACAACTTCGTCGTACCATGGTCGTACCCAGTCCAAATCCTTTCATCGTATCTGTTTATACTTCTCTACATTAACGGTGTTGAATCATTCTTAGATTCTATATTACATTAAAATGCAAATAAGGCAGAGGACCAGTAGCATTGCGGACAAGGATCGGGACTCCGAACCCCATGGTACCGGGTTCGAATGGCACACACGCTATTAGTTTACCGTACTTTTTGTCCGTTGTTGATTTGATGTAGGGTTTTAAAATAAACTCGAACGAAATTTGAGTAACAGGAGCAGTGTGGCCCAGTGGAAGGGCTCCGGACTCTGAACGCAAAGGTACTGGGTTCGAATCCTGTGTGTTATTTTTGTAAGTTAAGACGGTCCCATTGGTTTACGCAGGGTACTATGGCATGGGGAAATCCTTGCTTTATACTTAGTAAATAATTTGCGAGTGGAAGGCACACGCTCGTCGCTATTTACCATTACTTTACTTTTTGGCCGGTGTTGATTTGATGTTTTAGGTTTTAAACTAAAATCAAACGCAATTTAAGTAAAAGGAACAGTGGCCCAGTGGAAGGGCTCCGGACTCTTAACGCAAAGGTACTTGGTTCGAATCCCGCATGTTTCTTTTTGTAGACTTGAGGCCATTGGTTTACGCAGGGTACTATGGCATGGGGAAATCCTTGCTTTACAAGGAAGGCATATGCTATACCAATAGTTTACTTTTTGGCCGTTGTTGATTTGTTCTGGGTTTTAAATTAAACTCGAACGCAATTTGAGTAAGAGGAACAGTGGTCCAGTGGAAGGGCTCCGGACTCCGAACGCAAAGGTACTGGGTTCGAATCCCGTGTGTTCTTTTTGTACGCTTAAGGCCATTGGTTTACGCAGGGTACTATGGCACAGGGAAATCCTTACTTTACACTTAATAAATAATTTGCGACTGGAAGGCAAACGCTATTTACCAGTTGTTTACTTTTTGGCCGTTGTTGATTTGGTGATGTAGGGTTTTAAATTAAACTCGAACGCAATTTTTTATAGCATGATCAGTGGCCCAGTGGAAGGGCTCCGGACTCTGAACGCAAAGGTACTGGGTTCGAATCCCGTGTGTTCTTTTTGTACGCTTAAGGCCATTGGTTTACGCAGGGTACTATGGCACAGGGAAATCCTTGCTTTACACTTAATAAATAATTTGCGACTGGAAGGCAAACGCTATTTACCAGTTGTTTACTTTTTGGCCGTTGTTGATTTGGTGATGTAGGGTTTTAAATTAAACTCGAACGCAATTTTTTATAGCATGATCAGTGGCCCAGTGGAAGGGCTCCGGACTCTGAACGCAAAGGTACTGGGTTCGAATCCCGTGTGTTCTTTTTGTACGCTTAAGGCCATTGGTTTACGCAGGGTACTATGGCACAGGGAAATCCTTGCTTTACACTTAATAAAATATTTGCGACTGGAAGGCAAACGCTATTTACCAGTTGTTTACTTTTTGGCCGTTGTTGATTTGATGATGTAGGGTTTTAAATTAAACTCGAACGCACTTTTTTGTAGGAGGATCAGTGGCCCAGTGGAAGGGCTCCGGACTCCGAACGCAAAGGTACTGGGTTCGAATCCCGTGAGTTTTTTTGTACGCTTAGGGCCATTGGTTTACGCAAAGTACTATGGCACAGGGAAATCCTTGCTTTACACTTAATAAATAATTTGCGACTGTGGAAAGCAAACGCTATTTACCAGTAGTTTACTTTTTGGCCGTTGTTGATTTGATGTTGTAGGGTTTTAAATTAAACTCGAACGCATTTTTTATAGGAGGATCAGTGGCCAAGTGGAAGGGCTCCGGACTCTGAACGCAAAGGTACTGGGTTCGATTCCCTGGTGTTCTTTTAGTACGTTTTAATTTTGAAGTTGTTCATGCTAAGGTTTAAAATTAAACTCGAACGCAATTTATGTAAGAGGAGCAGTGGCTCAGTGGAAGGGCTCCGGACCCTTAACCCATAGGTACTGGGTTCGAATCATGGGTGTTCTTTTAGTACGTTTTGAATTAAAGTTGTTTATTCTAAGGTTTAAAATTAAACTCGAACGCAAATTCAGTAAGAGGAGCAGTGGCCCAGTGGAAGGGCTCCGGACTCTGAACCCATAGGTACTGGGTTCGAATCATGGGTGTTCTTTTAGTACGTTTTGAATTAAAGTTGTTTATTCTAAGGTTTAAAATTAAACTCGAACGCAAATTAAGTAAGAGGAGCAGTGGCCCAGTGGAAGGGCTCCTGACTCTGAACCCATAGGTACTGGGTTCGAATCATGGGTGTTCTTTTAGTACGTTTTGAATTAAAGTTGTTTATTCTAAGGTTTAAAATTAAACTCGAACGCAAATTAAGTAAGAGGAGCAGTGGCCCAGTGGAAGGGCTCCGGATTCTGAACCCATAGGTACTGGGTTCGATGCATGGGTGTTCTTTTAGTACGTTTTGATTTAAAGTTATTCATTCTAAGGTTTAAAATTAAACTCGAACGCAAATTAAGTAAGAGGAGCAGTGGCCCAGTGGAAGGGCTCAGGACTCTGGACCGAAAGGTCCCGGGATCGATTCCCGCTACGTAAAAAAAGTTCGGGTTTTAAAAAATCTTTTTTTATTAAATCGAAAAAGTTTAATTAAAAAAGTGCATAGGTTCGTTTTAAGTTTTAAGTTTCTTTGGAAGCACGTAGGGGCGGTGCGTGCCACTGCGCGGTGAGTGGCGACCTGGCGGCCCCACTCACCGCGCGGCCTCGGACCGGGCGGCCCCACTTACCGCGCGGCCTCGGACCGGGGCTCGAACCGGGGACCGCTACCTCCGGAGTCCGACGCCTACCTACGACACCCACTTGGGTCCCCCCAGGAAAATAAGCATTTTAGACTTGATGAACCTTCGGTTCATACTTTACACAGGATACTATGGCATGGGAAAATCAGTGCTTTATACTTAGTAAATAATTGGCGAGTGGAAGGCACACGCTTTAGGTATAGACCATCAGTTAATTAGTCAACAGGGTACGCAGGGTACTATGGCATAGGGAAATCCTTGCTTTGTACTTAGTAAGTAATTGGCGAGTGGAAGGCACACGCTTTAGGTACGGTATAGACCATCAGTTAATTAGTCAACAGGGTACGCAGGGTACTATGGTATAGGGAAATCCTTGCTTTATACTTAGTAAATAATTTGCGAGTGGAAGGCACACGCTATACCGTTACAGTTTACGTAGGAATAGGTATAGGTATACAGGGGAATCTTTGGTTCGGACTTGCAAAATAATTCGAGTGGAAGGCACACGCTGTAGGTATGGACCATTAGTTTACTTGGGAAACATAGGCACATGGGAGACTCTGTTCTGACTTAAAAAATATTGAGTTGAAGGCACACGCTGTGGGTATAGAGTCAGTGACCAAGGACATGAATTGTAGCGAAGGGCCATGCCGTAATTTCACATGTGTTTTTATTGGATAATATTTGAGTGTCTGATTCGGTGGTTCTCGTTGTGGAATTAAGGAATAGGCCTAGAGCTGTTATAATATAAATGGGTTTAGAGGCTCGTTCATGCCGTGGTCAGAGGAAATTTGCAAGGGCTAGCAGTAAACATTTCACCGGTGTTCTCGCTAGATTTTGAGTGTCCGGTTGAGTGGTTTCGTTTTAGGGTTTGAATAATGGATTGGAAAGAGAACGGGTTTGGGTATGGAATGGATGATTGAACTAAGTTTTATATAGGTGTTCGTTCAATTGAATCTTGTATTTATTTATTTATTTATTTATTTTTATCTATTTGTTTTTTTGGGGGACTACGATACGAAAGGGGAATCGGATAGAGTTGTTTGGGGGTGTTTTTCCCCCCTGGGGGTGTTAAATGCATCATTTATGGCCGCGTGTGAACATAAATTCAGCCAAGGATTCAGCTTCTTTAAAGCTATAAATTTTGGTACAAGAATTCATTAAATACGTCTAGTGTCTAAGTTTGTAATCATTATTAGTTAACGAAGAGCTCATTATTTTGTTATACCATTTTAAACCAAAGATGAACGATTAAAATGTCAACTGTTACCGAAGTTCCTATGATTATGAGGAACTACTCTTGCTTTCATTTATTGATTGTATTTTTATACAGTGAATTGGGCAAGGTTCGAATACACACAACATTGAATATCATTATCAACCAGAAACAAAATTACACAGTATATCGTCGTTCTCTTTATTCGGTAATCGTTTCACAGAAATCACAACTTAAAATCAGCAAATTTTATTTTCAAATCGATATCCACCCAACCCCTTTCATTAAGGTGTCTTAAAAACACAAACAATTTGGTTATGCTCAGAGTTAATGAATGTAGGTGCCAAACCTTAACCCGTTTTAGAACGTCAGCCTTTGAGGAAGACTCTGCAAAGGTCGAAACGTCAGACCATTATCAATTTTTGTTGATGATACCACATTTCATTTTGTTTGGTAAGCAGTTTACAACAGCTGACGTTACATGACTGTAAGTCCCTTTTTTCATTTTAGAAACATGTAGGCCTAGGCCCACACATTGATCTCAGATACAACCATCCACGCATTGAGGTAGAAATACAACATTGTGTAAACTACACAAGCGGTAAAAGATTACGTAACACAGACACCAGATACTCTAAACAGAAAAGTACATTGTTTCATTTGATTGACGGCAAGTTGCCATTGACTGGCACAATGCAATGACCTACATCCGGCCGTTGTATACTTCCGAGTGCCGTTGTTTACGTGCATGAAGGTGGAAATAGAAAGCCACAAAAGTACCCGTTTTATGACAATTTAAGTGTTTACATGGGTTCACACGATGCCTATTCCTATTCTACATCTTGAACTTAAATAAACTACACGATAAAGCTTACCTCTAGAGACAGAAAATAACATCAAATGATCGTAATACATCGAAGGTGTTTACACAGATCAAGCATGGCTGGTGGCCATTTTGAATATCGCGTCACGGCATCAAGCCGTCGAGTACCCCGACCCCTACTACATGTTTATCTGGTGTAAGGCGGTAATCGGGTACCTGTCGTTTGCTTTGGCTGGTTCCAATCACCTGTGCCTGTCAAAAATTACAGCTGGGGTACGCAACTGGCTCCCGCAAGATCTTGCGGTAATAAACAGAAATGCGATAGTCGGACTGGTAGTAATTTTTGGGGGTGTGGCTGGCTGGGGCTGGGAGTTTGATTTGAGGGTATAGGGGAGATGGACTGGCAGTATAAATCATCATGCTGGGGGAACGGCTTAGGATAGCTAGGGATGGGGCATGAATGGGATGGGTATAGGAATGGGCCTGGTTCGGGGATGGGGGATGCTGGGTAGAAACAAGTATTGTTATGTGTATAGGTTCATTGGATTTTACTGTAGGGTGGAATTTATTTAAAGGAACAGTTCAAAATGAATTGAAAGAATACATGTACATGGGAAGACATCAAGTCTTATTATGTGGGTATAGCATAGGTTGATGTAATGCAACTGTAGGGTGGGATTGATTTAAAGGAACAGTTGTCAATAAATACAAATAATAACATTTATTTATAGGTGTGTGGTTTTTGTATTTAGAGTTTAATAAATGGTGGTTAAAATTTACCAATTAACGTTTGCCAATGGTCCAGTCCTCTACCCAGCTTGATCATGCCCATCTCCAGCCAGCCACACCCAAGCATGATGACTAGTCCATATCCCTAACCGAACCCATCAGCCCATAGCCCAAGTCCTCCACCCAGCCATATCATCCCATGCCAAGCTACCCCTACCATCACACCAGGAAGTTCAGTCAAACCAGCCCAGCTCAGCCCATTGGCTGACTTGACAGACCAGCAACCCCCAAGCCCCCTTGCCCAGTGAGTCTCAGAGCCGAGGTAACCCCTCGGCCCTCAGAAATTTTACTCCCCAATCCAAGCTCCAATTTGTTTAAGTCAAGCCATTGTAATATTCATCAGGTCAAAAACCATTAAGAATTTCATGAAAGCTCAGTAGCAGAGCGGTGAGAGAGAGAGAGAGAGAGAGTGACTACTAAGCCAGGATTCCTCCACCCGAGCTCACAGCTCCAGAATTCCGGGAGCTGTGAGCTAAAACCCGCTGGGCTAAATCGCTGCCTGAAAGAAATATATAAACCTTATGATGGATAGGTCAATACAAATAATGAAATGCGCCATTTGACATTCGACGTTAGCATGAGACAGGAGAGGAAAAAGATAATGAAGAAATGTTTGTTGGTGTCTATTAAATAATAGTTTATTTGTGGATTTAAAGTAAACACCATTAAGACTATAACAATAATAAGTTGTTTAACATTAGAAAGTTACAAAAACTACTTCACAGATATGGGTCCTTTATTTAAGTATAATTAAATTGAGCGTAGTTTTGACCGGATGAGGGCGCTTTCAACAACGAATTTCCTTGCATCACAATTACAGTTTTAACTTAATATGGCTGCCTGTATGTTGCTTTCTTGTAGAAATCGCCAACAAACAAAACATACAATGAGAAAACAGTGTTTTTTTTACTTGTTTTTGCATCAGATAAATTTGGTTCACATGCGCCCTCATGCGGTCAAAAATACTGCAAATTGCTGAAACATTAGTTACTTGTTTATCTTGTCAAAGTACCAATATTTTTTAAGCAAAAATAAGATCTAAGTTGTCTCAAATTAAACAAATAAGTAAGATTACTTACATCTATTAAATGTTGTTTGATAATATCAAAGTTAACTTAAATGTTAACTGTTTACTACCTAGTAAAAATGGGTTCATTCTAATCTTTTAACACACTGATTTATTTAAACTCGCCGTTATAACCATTCAAGTATGAAACAATTTTTATGAAAAGAGGCTGCTTTTCTGCACAGCTTAACGAACGCATCGATCATGTACAAACTGCAAATTAATCTCTGCAGCGCCAGTTTCTAAGAAACAGAAACACGATTTTTGTTTCATTAGGGTCACCAAGATTTTATGACTTTGTGACGACCCATTTTATAGTTTTCCTTCTCAGTTTCATTCTATTTAACAAGATAAATTAATTCGTACAATAAGAATTTATTATTATCACATGAATTTCTTATAATTAAATGTGGTGCATACATTGGAAACTGTAAAGTTTCAAATTGTTGTTAGAGGTGCACTGATATAATAACATGTACATAATATTGCATAGTTAATTTCCAACATTTAACTTTTCAAAGACAGTTCGTGACTGAAAATTTGTATTGTTATAATTGCATTGATGTGAGTACATTTACTATTTATTCATTTTTGTAATAAAAAAATAAAATAAAATATCTCTTGAGATAAACTTGTTCTTCTTGGGTCATCCAGAATGGTCAATATTATCAAGGTAGTACAGTGAATAGAATTTTTCCAGACATTGATCCAGCCAAATCAAAACCTCAATGCTATTTTTCAAAACAGAATAGTTTATAAAGACATTACCCCCTGCCCTTTTGTGCTCCCTGTACTATTATGAAAATACTGACAATTATGGATGGCCATTTATTAATGTCAGTCTTACCAGCTCCTTGAAACATTTCAGACATTCCTTGTATTAATGATAAATGTACGTGTAGTTGATGTCAGATGAGCAGCAATCTGAAAGACAAGACAAAAGATTGGCATAATTAATAAATCATGAAAATAATGCTGAACAAGTTTTGCCCTGACTAAAAACTGCTTTGTTATCTTTCTGTAAACAAATATTGACCAAATTGTAAAATGTTCATGGTGTAAAACAAGAACAAGGCACAAACTTGGCAGGTATTTTTGTTGACCTTTTTGTTGATAATGCCCATTTTAAGATTTTGACAGTTCTAAAAAACACAAATAGGTTTGCCCCAACTGGCAACTACTTTGTGATCTTTCTTAAAATAAGAAAATTATGTAAATTGTTCATCATGTAAAAACAAAAACCAAGCAGACTCAGGTGATATTTTTCATTGACATAAATGCAACTGTTGATATTACCCATTTAAAAAATTTGACATTTGCAAAAATGCTGGATGAGTCTACAGAGTAAGACTAACCCTGAAATATTCTAAACCAACCAATAATTGATTCCCTTTTTATAATTTGTGGCCTAAATCAAGGCAATATTTCCATGTAAATACATGGCGTCAAACAGATTTGACTTTAAAAAATCAGAAATGGTTTGAAAATGCAGGGTTTAGCCGTTACCTTGTTTGAAGAAAATGAGATTGTTCTCAAAAGGTATAATTTTTTAATTTGTGCCAAGCTAAAATAGAAATCAACTACCCTATAATTCCCCATAGGTTCAAGCCAAAATCATCCTAGGTTGATTTTTAATTTAAATTCTTGGCTGATGCCTTCAATTGATTGAATTAAAATGAAGTATGAAAAAGGCAAAAACATAAACATTGTCTAGAAAATGCTGTGTTTTCCCTCAGCTCTGATCAAGATAATCTTTAAAAGGTAAGCATGATCATTATTGCTAGGGTTTATTTATGGTTTTTATTTTTATTAAATCAGAAAGGTTTGGTTTATGGGAGGGGCAGAATATTAAGTATTTCTAAGGGTTACCTCTTCCACATATTTAACCCAAACCTAGGCCATATAAAAAGTAAACTAAATACACAGTTTACCTCATAGTGGCTGGCTGATTTCTCTGAAGGTGAAAATTTTCATGATTTGTAAAATGAAGAGTTGGCTTCAGATGAGTGACCCTTCTGAAATAAAAGACCAAATATTCACACATTATACAAATATTGCTCAACATTTCACCTCAGACATTATCTATGGTCAGACTGACGATTTTATGTGAGAATTTCTATAGTTTAGAAATATTTAGTAAATGTGCATTGACTTTCCATAATGATCTTTCGTTTTGTCAAAATAAAAATAAAACTTATCTGAAATAAGTTTTTATGTCAATTGTGTTTATTTCAATTTTTGTTCAATAACAGTTATTATAATGAACTGAAACTGCGGAGGTTCATACAAAATGTGGCTCTGAATTGTAATTCTATTTCTGCCAACCCCACTCCCCAATCAAAAGGAATCACTTTGTAATTTTTACACCAAAGGGAAATCTTTTTTCCTAAATGATTTATTTTGCTGAATAAAACACAAGCCTTAATTTACTGCAATATGCAAGCATTAGAAAGCTACATATATGTTATTTTGTTGTATATATACCCAAAACCAAAGTACACCTTTGTCCTTATAAATTTAAATCTTACCTCTAGTGATGTGAAGCAGGGCTGATCATATCTCTGTGTTGAGGATGGGTCATCAATTCAAAGAAGACATTTCCTGAAATTCAACACATACACAAAATAACACAATCAATCATTCTTGACATAAAATGTCCACACACAAAATGGAGATGCAATCAAAGAAGCCTCCAGCCATTGAAGTTCAATTTTAGAGTAACTAACGTAAAACTAGTTGGCTCAAACCTTTCAGTTACAGTGGTGTATCCTGACAATGTTTTGTTGTTGCTGTTGTTGTTTGCTTTTATTTTTTTGTGGGGGGGGGGGGGAGAAAGCATGGGCAAAAACATAATTTGGGGGCTATTTAATGTATCGAACCCCTCATTTGTGCATTTTTTTAAATATCATTTAGGGGGCATGGGGGAAGGGTTCTGAGTGTGAGGGACTCCGCCCTCCTCCCTCTTACCTTGGTTACGCCACTGATTATTATAATTATTACTATTTTCTTAACGCAATGCTTGCTAAAATTCATATGAAACATCTTGTGACATTTTCTTTTAAAAACTCCATTTCAAGATTGTGATTTACAAAAAGTATGTCACTCTCACATTTAAGTAAAGAATTGGAATTAACTGTTAACGAAGAAAAAGGCATTACTTAATGCAAAGCTGACCCCTCCCCTCCCAAATAAAACCCAAGCTTCCCTACTTTTACATTTTGTGCAAATGACACGCCAATTACTCCACAAAGACAATTGACAATTAAGGCCAGACAAAAGCAGACATTTTAATAGTCTCTTTTGATGACATCTTAATATTTGTTCCAATGACCACTCACTGTGAAGATTTACCCGAAGGAAATACTAATCGAAAAGTGTTCATTTTGTGTCATTTATTAGCTTTTTTCTTGACCACTATATAGACGATGTGACCTCTGACGTCATTCGAAAATCATAACATGATGCGCGCGCATGTCGCCGGGCAAAACCTTTGTGTACTGACAGCCAGCTATAAAGGACATGCAACGTTACCATGGGTACGCGTCTTCTTGCCCGGCGGAAACATGACTTTTGTCAACAGAGGGCGGTTTGAATGTAACAGAGGTCACATCGTCTATACATGTATCAAGAACTCACAATTTGGATGTGTAGATGGAATCATCACACATTGTGAGCGCTCTAATCTTTTTACTTTGCAGATTGTTTAAATTTTGCTTCAATCATCAATTTACCACCGCACTCAGTTCATCAGCACAGGGAAACACTGACCAAAATAGGCAGTCTAGTCAACCATCAGTACCATATTCAACACGTCCATTGCCTTCCCCCATGTCGCTATAGTGTCACTGATTCCCTTCTGCACTTTACATGGGTTCGCATGAAACAAGGCTACCGGGACCAGGGAAGAAACCATGGTCCTGAGGCTGGTTCCAAATGGTCGACCACAGTAGTCAACCAATGGTTGACCAGCCTGGGATCCAGTAAAAAAAGATGACCATTAGTTAAACCATGGAGCGCACTCGAACTTGCTCTTGCTGAAGTTACTTGATTTGGACAAGGATATTCATTAAAGGCACTGAACACGTTAAAGGCACTGAACCCGTTTGCACACAGTCTGTGCACAGCCGGACTGAGAGTGTGCCCTCTGCACACAGTCGGACTGAGAGTGTGCCCTCTGCACACAGTCGGACTGAGAGTGTGCCCTCTGTGCACAGTAGGACTGAGAGTGTGCCCTCTGCCCACGGCCGGACTGAGAGTGTACCCTCTGCACACAGTCGGACTGAGAGTGTGCCCTCTGTGCACAGTCGGACTGAGAGTGTGCCCAATGCAAACAGTCGGACTGAGAGTGTGCCCTCTGCCCACAGTCAGACTGAGAGTGTGCCCTCTGTGCACAGTAGGACTGAGAGTGTGCCCTATGCCCACGGCCGGACTGAGAGTGTGCCCTCTGCACACGGTCGGACTGAGAGTGTACCCTCTGCACAAGCCGGACTGAGATTGTGCCCTCTGTGCACAGTCGGACTGACAGTGTGCCCTCTGCGCACAGTCGGACTGAGAATGTGCCCTCTGTGCACAGTCGGACTGAGAGTGTGCCCTCTGCACACAGTCAGACTGAGAGTGTGCCCTCTGTGCACAGTCGGACTGAGAGTGTGCCCTCTGCACACAGTCGGACTGAGAGTGTACCCTCTGCACACAGTCGGACTGAGAGTGTACCCTCTGCCCAAAGTCGGACAAAAAGTGTGAACTCTGCGCACAGCTGGACTGAGAGTGTGCCCTCTGCACACAGTCAGACTGAGTGTGTACCCTCTGTACACAGTCGGACTGAGAGTGTACCCTCTGCACACAGTCGGTCAAAGAGTTTGCCCAATGCAAACAGTCGGACTGAGAGTGTGCCCTCTGCCCACAGTCAGACTGAGAGTGTGCCCTCTGCACACATGTACAGTCGGACTGAGAGTGTACCCTCTGCGCACAGTCAGTCAAAGAGTGTACCAATGCAAACAGTCGGACTGAGAGTGTGCCCTCGCCACACTGCCGGACTGACAGTTTGCTCTCTGCCCAAAGTCAGACTGAGAGGTGTGCCCTCTGCACAGTCAAAATTAGAGTGTACCCTCTGCCCAAAGTCAGACAGAGAGTGTACCCTCTGCCCAAAGTCGGACTGAGAGTGTGCCCTCTGCCCAAAGATTGGAAAGAGAGTGTACCTTCTGCACACAGTTGGACAGAGAGTGTGCCCTCTGCCCAAAGTTAGACTGAGAGTGTGCCTTCTATGCACAGTCGGACTGAGAGTGTGCCCTCTGCCCAGAGCCGGACTGAGAGTGTGCCGTCAGCGCACAATGGCACACTAAGACTGAAAGTGTACCCTCTGCCCAAAGTCAGACTGAGAGTATGTCCTCTGTGCAGAGTTGGACAGAGAGGCTGAGTTCGGGCGGTGTGTTCTTGACCATAAGCACTGTTCGCACGCCCGAACGATGAGAACACGACCCGAGAACAATACACTCGGAACAAGATCACACACCACCTTTCAGCAGGGATCAGTTGAGAACAACACTGTACAAAATGCGGCAGCATAATTATGAGTAAGTTAGAACATAGATTGAAGCAAGTATCATTTTGATCAAGAGAAAATTATTGGGTTTAAGGTGGCAGTACAACATTTGCTCTAATTGACTCCCTTTTGATTAGGTTTTAACACCTGTTTTGTGACATGTCAGAAACCAGCCTATTTTGGGGGCTATTTTTACCAACCCAATCGTTCTTTCTACATCATCATCACTCGGGCAGAAGATACACAAACAGCAATCCTACGTGTTCTTAAGCATCAAAGAACACACCACCTGAACTCTGCCAATGTGTGGCTGCTGCCCAAAGTCAGACAGAGAGTGTGCCCTCTGCACACACTCAGACTGAGAGTGTGCCCTCTCCACAGTCGGACTGAGAGTGTGCCCTCTGCCAAAAGTCGGACAGAGAGTGTGCCCTCTGCCCAAAGTGGGACAGAGTGTACCCTCTGCGGACAGTCAGACTGAGAGTGTACCCTCTGCGCACAGTCAGACTGAGAGTGTACCCTCTGCCCAAAGTCGGACAGAGAGTATACCCTCTGTGCACTGTCGGACATAGAGTGTGCCTGCTGTCCAAATTCGGACAGAGAGTGTGCCCTCTGCGCACAGTTGGACTGAGAGTGTTCCCTCTGCTTAAAGTGGACACAGAGTTTACCCTCTGCTCACAGTCAGCAGAGTCAGACAGACAGTGTACCCTCTGCATGCAGTCGGAGTGAGAGTGTGCCTCTGCCAAAAGTCGGACAGAGAGTGTGCCCTCTGCCCAAAGTGGGACAGAGTGTACCCTCTGCGCACAGTCAGACTGAGAGTGTACCCTCTGCGCACAGTCAGACTGAGAGTGTACCCTCTGCCCAAAGTCGGACAGAGAGTATACCCTCTGTGCACTGTCGGACATAGAGTGTGCCTGCTGTCCAAATTCGGACAGAGAGTGTGCCCTCTGCGCACAGTTGGACTGAGAGTGTTCCCTCTGCTTAAAGTGGACACAGAGTTTACCCTCTGCTCACAGTCAGCAGAGTCAGACAGACAGTGTACCCTCTGCATGCAGTCGGAGTGAGAGTGTGCCTGCTGGCCAAAGTCAAAAAGAGAGTGTGCCCTCTGCGCACAGTCGGACTGAGAGTGTGCCCTCTGCTCAAAGATGGACAGATAGTGTACCCTCTGCACACAGTCAGACTGAGAGTGTGCCGTCAGCAAACAACCGGACTTAGAGTGTGCCCTCTGTGCAGTCAGACAGAGAGTGTGCTTTCTGCCACATCTGGGACGAGGGTGTGCCCTCTGCACACAGTCGGACGGAGAGGGTACCCTCCGCCCAAAAGTCAGACAGATAGTGTACCCTCTGCGCACAGTCGGACTGAGAGTGTACCCTCTGCGCACAGTCGGACTGAGAGTGTACCCTCTGCGCACAGTCGGACTGAGAGTGTACCCTCTGCACACAGTCGGACTGAGAGTGTACCGTCTGCACACAGCCGGACTGAGAGTGTGCCCTCAGCGCACAGTCCGAATGAGAGTGTGCCCTCTTCTCAAAGTTGGACAGAGAGTGTACCCTCTGGACACAGTCGGACAAAGAGTGTACCCTATGCCCAAAGTCGGACAGAGAGTATGCCATCTGTGCACAGTCAAAAAATAGTGTGCCCTCTGCTCAAAGTCGGACAGAGAGTATGCCCTCAGCACACAGTCGGACTAAGAGTGTGCCCTCTGCTCAAAGTTGGATAGAGAGTGTACCCTCCGCACACAGTCGGACTCAGAGTGTGCCTGCTGCCCAAAGTCGGAAAGAGAGTGTTGTAAAATAAACTTCCTAACTACTAATCATTAGATTCAGCATTTTATATATATGTAATTTTTTTCATTATTAACTCCTTCTTTAATCCCCCAATTTTGTAACTTTGGGGTTAAATTATATTCCCCCTGATTCAGTATATTTAAAAAAATCTGATAACTGTATATATTTGTATATGTATTGTTATACTCATGTTACTTGTGAGATATTGTAATATTTAAATTTGTCTCTGAATTATAAAAAACAATAATAGTAACACATTTCGGTGCATTTTAACGGGTCTTCTGTACAAACATTGACGTACTGCAATCCTCTTGCTCTATTTTAGTTAGAACTCTTGGAACGAGTCAGAAACACATGATAAGCAAACAGCCCATCCTACTGATGAACTAACAACACAACTGTCTGCCATGCATTGGGATCAGGGGCCCTCATGTATTAAAATGGCAGTTGATTGTTGCGAGAAGTTGCAAACAGGGATACTTGGGGCAATCGATCAGTGAGATTATCCACTGAACCACCGAGGGGAGTAAGGTCCACACTGTAGAAACAATCCCACCCCTGAGGCCTGGCCATTTGTATGTTGTCCTCACACGTAGTATGGACTGCTGACAGAACAATATGCACCAGTGGAGCAGCTCCAAAGTCAATGCGCACAGTCAAACAGATAGTGTGCTCTCTGCGCACAGTCAAACAGAGAGTGTGCTCACTGCGCACAGTCGGACTGAGAGTGTATCCTCTGCACACAGTAGGACAGAGAGTGTGCCCCCCGGTACAGTCGGATTACGAGTGTACCCTCTGAGCACAGTCGGACTGAGAGTGTATCCTCTACGCACAGTCGGACTGAAAGTGTACCTTCTGCACACAGTCGAACTGAGAGTGTGCCCTCTGGGTATTGTCAGACTGAGAGTGTACCCTCTGTGCACAGACGGACAAAGAGTGTGCCCTTTGCCCAAAGTTCGACTGAGAGAGTACCCTCTGCACACAGTCTGACTGAGAGTGTGCCCTCTGCCCAAAGTCAGACGGAGAATGTGCCCTTTTGCACACAGTTGGACTGAGAGTGTGCCCTCTGTGCATTCGGACAGAGAGTGTGACCTCTGCCCACAGTCAGACTGAGAGTGTACCCTCTGTGCACAGTCGGACTGAGAGTGTACCCTTTGCACACAGTCGGACAAAGAGTATGCCCTCTGCCCTAAGTCGGACAGAGAGTGTGCCCTCTGCCCAAAGTCAGACAGAGAGTGTACCCTCTGCACAAAGTGGGACTGAGAGTTTGCCCTCTGCCCAAAATTGGGCAGACAGTGTGCACTCTTCCAAAAGTCGGACAGAGAGTGTGCCCTTTGCCCAAAGCTCGACTGAGAGAGTACCCTCTGCACACAGTCTGACTGAGAGTGTACCCTTTGCGCAGTCGGACTGAGAGTGTACCTTCTGTGCAGTCGGACAGAGAGTGTGCCCTATGCCCACAGTCGGACAGAGAGTGTACCCTCTGCACACAGTCTGACTGAGAGTGTGCCCTTTGCCCAGAGTCAAACAGAGAGTATGTCCTCTGCACAGAGTTGGAGTTAGAGTGTGCCTTCTGCGCAAAGTCGGACTGAGAGTGTACCCTTTGTGTGCACAGTCGAAATTAGAGTGTGCCCTCTGCCAAAAGTTGGACAGAGAGTGTGCACTCTGCCAAAAGTGGGACAGAGAGTGTGCCCTATGCCCAAAGTCGGACAGAGAGTGTACCCTCTGCACACAGTCGGACTGAGAGTGTACCCTCTGCGTAGTCGGACTGAGGGTGTACCTTCGGCACACAGTCGGAAAGAGAGTGTACGCTCTGAACACAGTCAGTCTGAGAGTGTACCTTTTGTGCAGTCAGACAGAGAGTGTGCCCTCTGCCCAAAGTCGGACAGAGAGTGTGCCCTCTGCACACAGTCGGACTGAGATTGTGCCCGCTGTTCAAAGTCGGACTGAGAGTGTGCCCTCTGGGCACAGTCAGACTGAGAGTGTGCCCTTTGCCCACAGTCGGACTGAGAGTGTGCCCTCTGCACACAGTCGTACTGAGAGTGTACCCCCTGCCCATAGTCAGACTGAGAATGTGCCCTTTTGCGCACAGTTGGACTGAGAGTGTGCCCTCTGTGCATTCGGACTGAGAGTGTACCCTCTGTGTGCACAGTCGAAATGAGAGTGTGCCCTCTGGCCAAAGTCGGAATTAGAGAATGCCCTCTGGCAAAAGTTGAACAGAGAGTGTGCCCTATGCACACAGTCAGACTGAGATTGTGCCCACTGCCCAAAGTCGGACAGAGAGTGTGCCCTCTTGGCACAGTCAGACTGAGAGTGTGCCCTCAGCCCAAATTTGGACAGACGGTATGCCCTCTGTACACAGTCGGAATTAGATAGTGCCCTCTGCCCAAAGTCGGACAGAGAGTGTACCCTCTGCAAACAGTCGAACTGAGAGTGTGCCCTCAGCCCAACTTTGGACAGACGGTATGCCCTCTGTACACAATCGGAATGTAAAGTGTGCCCTCTGCCCAAAGTCGGTCAGAGAGTGTTACCCTCTGCACACAGTCGGACTGAGAGTGTGCCCTCAGCCCAAATATGGACAGACGCCATGCCCTCTGTACACAGTCGGAATTAAAGTGTGCCCCTCAGCCCACAGTCGGACTGAGAGTTTGCCTTCTGTGAGCTGTCAGAAAAGAAAGTATACCCTCTGCACACAGTTGGACAGAGAGTGTGCCCTCTGCCCAAAGACAGAAAGATAGTGTGCCCCCTGCGCACAGTCGGACTGAGAGTGTTCCCTTTGCGCACAGTCCGTCTGAGAGTGTACCTTCTGCTCAAAGTCGGACTCAAAGTCGGACAGAGAGTGTGCCCTCTGCCATAAGTTGGCAAAGATTATGCCCTCTGCACATAGTTGAACTGAGAGTGTACCCTCTGCGCACAGTCGGACTTAGAGTGTACCCTCTTGCAATGGTGTACTTATTTACAAGATGTTAACTGTATAGTGCTGCAAAAACAGCCAACTTTACGACGATAACAAAAACATCAATTATCAAACTAACATATCTTACTATTGATGACAACAAATTGCTGGGTTGTTCATTCATGATCCATTTTATATATGAATTGCTAGGATGTCTTGATGATACTGATGTTTTCATACGCGTTGCTCTACTTCATACCCTGCTTTCTTCAAGATGTAAGTAGAGGTGATTCCCTCCGCACTTGATTTCAGGGAACTATGAGCTACATCTGTGGCTCTGAAAGGTCAAGTTAACAAATACAAATTTGTATGCAAGCCAACAATTTCAATATGCAAAAACTTTTGCAGGGGCGATTAAAAACTGGAGAGGACCCCTCTCCAGCCCAGTGATATCGGTTTTTCTTGACAGTGTGAAAAGTCATCATTGTTTTTCTAATTTACAAACCATTACTTTTCTCATCCCTTGTTTTCATTAAAAGTTGACCGGAGCACTCTGTGAGAAAGTTTAGCAAGTAATTTGTTTTAAAGCTACAAACTTCTTTCTGTTATCTATGTAGGGGAAGTACTTCGGTGGAATATTTTGAGCTGATCAGGATATGTCAATAATCAGGACAAGGTTAATAAATTATTGTTGGCGTTTTATTAAAATTACTTTTACCTTATTTTGTTCTACAATTCAATCAAAAGTAGGTGAAACCAAAATGCAACATGCAAACAACTTTTTAAAAGGATTTCAGATACATTTTTTGAATATGACTTCATTTCAGAAGGAAATATTACACCAACAAATGGTTCTAGTATAAACTTCAAAAGCAGTAAGCTTTCAGACTAAAACTAAACAAAGATGTTTTTAAGTGGTGTTTGAAGCTTTGCCTGGTGTTGAAAGTAAGAAGTAACTATAAACTATAAATAGTAGTAAACTTGTGGGTACAACCATGTGTAAAATCTCTTTTGGGAGGAGTGTTGGTTCTGAAAAGAACCAGTTTGGTCTTGACGTTTCGAACAGTATACTCTGCTCGTCTTCAGGAGAAAGATGTTTTTATCCTTGCCAATCCTGTGTATAACCAGCAAGTGGATTGCAAACAAATTTAAAACAAAAATGGTTTGTTGACAAACAAAAATGCCTCGCTGAGATTAACCTCATTCTTAAGTAACAGCTTAGACAATATTTCTTTTGTTTTAGCCATAACGACCTTGACATTTGACAACGGGGTTCAAAAACAATAGGCTTCTGGAGGATCCCAAGACCAATTCACACACCCAGTTTGGAGTTGATATGCCAGGTACTTCTTGAGTTATAGCTAAGTCAACATATCTTTTGTTTTAGCCATAATGACCTTTACATTTAACTTAGGGGGTCCAAAAACAATAGGCTTCTGAAGGATCCCAAGACCAATCCACACACCAAGTTTAAAGTTGATATGCCTAGTACTTATTGAGCTATAGCTTAGACAACATTCCTTTTGTTTTAGCCATAATGACCTTGACATTTGTTGTGTGGGATCCAAAACAATAGGCTTCTGAGGGATCCAAAAACCAATCCACACAGTTTGGAGTTGATAAGCCAAGTCCTTCTTGAGTTATCAGTCGGACAACATTTCTTTTGTTTAAGCCATAATGATCTTGGCATTTGTTGTGAGGGTTCCAAAAACAATAGGCTTGTCAGGGATCCACAGACCAATCCACACATCAAAGTTTGAGTTGATATGCCAAGTCCTTTTTGAGTTATCACTCGGACAACATTTCTTTTGTTTTAGCCATAATGACCTTTACATTTAACCTAATTAGGGGATCCAATAACAATAGGCTTCTGGGAGATCCCAAGACCAATTCACACACCAAGTTTGGAGTTGATATGCTGAGTACTTCTTGAGTTATAGCTTAGACAACATTCCTCTTGTTTTAGCCATAATGACCTTGACATTCGTTGTGTGGATTCCAAAAACGAAAGGCTTCTGGGGAATCCCAAGACCAATCCACACTAAGTTTGGAGTTGATATGCCAAGTAGTTCTTGAATTATAGCTTGAGAACATTTCTTTTTCTTTTAGCCATAATAACCTTTACATTTAACTTGGGGGTCAAAAAAAAAAAAGACTTCTGGGGAATCCCAAGACCAATTCACACACCAAGTTTTGAGTTGATACGCCAAGTCCTTCTTGAGTTACATGTATCACTCGGACAACATTTCTTTTGTTTTAGCCATAATGACCTTTACATTTAACTTAATTAGGGGGTCCAAAAACAATAGGCTTCTGGGGAATCCCAAGACCAATTCACACATTAAGTTTGGAGTTGATATGCTGAGTACTTCTTGAGTTATAGCTTCGACAACATTTCTTTTGTTTTAGCCATAATGACCTCTACATTTAACTTAGGGGGGTCCAAAGATAATAGGCTTTTGGGGGATCCCAGGACCAATTCACACACCTCGGACAACATTTCTTTTGTTTTAGCCATAATGACCTTTACATTTAACTTAATTAGGGGGTCCAATAACAGTAGGCTTCTGGGAAATCCCAAGACCAATCCACACATCAAAGTTTGAACTGATATGCCAAGTCCTTCGTGAGTTATCACTCGGACAATAATTGCAAGCACATGCATGCGCACACACATGCACACACACACACACACGGAAGGACAAGGCAAACACTTTATGCCCTTTTGGCATGCTTCGCCAGCGGGGCATAATCGCCGGCCGGGCATAAAAATACAAACTCATACATGACAACACTTTTTACCCAAATAACATAAGGTGTTAATTTGCCTGCAAGACAAACATTCCCAGTTCGACAAAACAACACTAGTTAATTTGATACAGAATCAAACCAATTCACTTCTTGGGGTCTATTAATTTAGGGCAATTTTTTTGTTTTACTCTGCACAAAAAGTATCCGCAGTCCATGAAAGTGTATACTACAACTAAAGAATGGAAACTCACAATTGGAGTTTATTTTCCTTCAAAGCAAAAAATCGCAGTTAAAAGAAATCCACTTAACAAACAAAATAACTTTACACAGAATAAAAGCAATACACCTTTTTGGACACATCTTTCACTTTGCACTTTTTCAGGTCTATTTATACAATCGAATGAAAAATGGAAAGTCAGCAAGAAAGCACTTGTTTTGACTAGTAATTTGACTTGTAACTTTGCCTTCAAAACCTCTTCTAAATCTGTAAACAAATCAGCATTGCATCACTTGCATGGTGTTGTCAGAGATCTTGTACATTTTTAAACACATGCCTATTTTGAATGCGGCAATCAAAATAAGCAATGATGATTCATTGTCTCGGAGGGTTACGATAGATCAAGATGTCATTTGTTCAAGAAAAGTGAGATCACACATTTACTTCATTGGCTGGTCACTGTACGGAAACTAGCCACCCAACTGGTTATCATATTGCTTGGTTTAAGACCGATTGAACAATTGGGTAAAACCAGAGCTGTGTATTGAGAGAGGGTCTGACATAAAGGGACCAGTTTTCTTTGGTCACGCGGTTGCTGGACGCCATTTTTCGATCCAAATGCAACACAACCCAATAGGCAGACTAGTCTGGCACCTTGTATTCGCCAATGCGTTCTCTTGGACACAAAATGGCTTCTAATTTCTCAATTAACGTCTCCGGGTAAACCAATACTGAATTTACAGTTTGTGAACTACATGTAACCGTTAACTGCCAACTCCCAGCACAAGCAATTACCCTGCACCCAATCTTATTACAACCTGGGCTGGTAAAACACTACATTTCCTGTTAAGAATCTTACCATGAAAGTCCCCTGTAGAATTGCTATGAGGCTACTATTGAAGAGGCTCAATCTTTCAAGTCTGGAACTCCCAGAGAACAGTAAGGTTGTTGGTGTCAGTAAGCCCAATTCATTGTTATCAAGACGAATCTCAACAAGGTTGGTTAAGTTTCCTTGTTGCAGAGTATCTAAATTGTTGCAGAGCATCTCCGTGTAATTCCTCTTGAGGGTGCCATTTAAACTCAACAATCGCAGCTTCTCGGAATTGTCTCTAAACGTTTCTTCTTCGCTGAGGGTTATGTTATTGGTGTCCAGGATTAGCTCCTCCAATGCTGGGAACTTATTGCAGGTGAACCAGCGTGGCTGAATTTCTACAATGGTGTTATTAGTGAGGTCTAATGTTCTGAGGTTAGGGAGGGTGTTTCTGGGTTGGATGCTTGTCCTAAGATGTCTTGTGTTTGAGCCTGATATCCTGAGGGATGTAGTGTTTGATGGAATTAATCTCAGCAGAGACTTACTCTACTTGCTGCATGTCAGACTGGTTCCTGAGCAGCTGCAATAGTCTATTGATACAGCAAACGCACAAGGCAAGTCCTGGTCAGCGTTAGGCGTGTCTTGGGCGACACTGGACACCACAGACAAGGCGAGGATGATAACGGTAAAGAGGAAGGCAGTGTCCAAACCGGAATGTGCCGTACTGCGCCTCTCAATCTCACTTCTTTCTCTTGGTCAAGTGTGATTACCAGCAAACCTTACTCTCAGACCACTTCTAATTTGTTGTTCACTTCAAATAACTTCTCGTCTTCTTTGATGATGAGATTCCAATAGTGTACATGCCTACAGAGTAAAACAAACAAACAAAATAATAATTATAATAAATCACACAAATACAAATTCCTTTTTTGATTCAATTCCACTCCACCATTAACTGTTTATTTTTTACTTCAGAGTAAAATGATTCCATAGCACTTTTGGATTGGCTCCTATAAGCAACTTGATGTTACACAAGGAAACATTTTCCACTCCAAATTAAAGTTAAAGGCCAAGACACTGAGGTATAAACAGCTTGTAACAAGCCTTACATGCATACTGTAAACATGTGTACACACTTTCAGGCTTAGTCTTAGCAACCCTTTTATTAAAAAGTGAAAATACCAGAAAATAGTACTCTTGATTCTTCAACCGACATGTCCACCTACAGTACTGCATCAAGCAAAACTACCACCTACTACCACCTACTACCACCTATCACATGGGCATTTAATGATCAATCGAAACAGTAATAATCATTAATTGCATTTAATTGAGCTTATTGTGTCAAGCAGCAGTGCACTGGTGTGGGGATCGATTCTACCCCCCCACCCTGTACAGCAGCATTCCAAGCCGTAGGTAGAATCTTCTAGAGAAACATTTTCCCTTGATAGGATTTTCTATCCTCACTTATTAGGCCGTTTTGTCCCCGCTAAAAAAGTCCTCTAAAATCAGAATTTGTTCCTTAATATTTCAAAGACACTTTCAAAGTTTGAAGTACTTTCGGATTTTACGCTCTTTGCATAAAAAATACTGATTTTTAGACCCCATTATAAATGCCAAATCACTTAAAATAGAATAACAACGGGTTTTTTGGTTAAATTACGTGTACAATTTTTGGGTAATTTCATACAAATGGTCAGGAAAAATTTGACAGACTGAAAAATCTATACTGAATTTGTTAACAAGGCAGTTCATTCGACTCATCAGACACCTGCACTTTATTTAGTGACACACACTGACAGGTGTCTGAGGCAAGCACTGCTGTAAGAAAGAAACACAGCATAAAGGTCCTAAACTAAGCTCAAAACATTTGTTGCCACTTAATATTAGGCTGTGGGATGGAATGGTTCCAGGTGTTGTTTATTGCCAATAAAAACTGCATTAGGTGATTAATTAGCTCCATAAATAGTGCAAATCAATTATGCTGGTCTCCTCCTTCCAACCAGAGGTAGTCCAGCAGCGGAGGTAGTCCAGCGTATTGGCACTATTTATGGGGCTAGTGATTATTGAGTCAATCCACTAGCCTTAGACAAATAACATGATAATGGGGGGCTAGTATTGATAAATTTGTAAGGTCAGGCTATTGCAGTAATGTTAGACCTACAATGAGTGTAATTGTCCAACTCTCAACAAAATACACACGACTGACACAAAGTCCAGTGACTTGTATTGGTTAACCCACTACTACTCTCATGGTAGAAAACTTCTCTTAAAATATTTTTCCTTGACATGCTATAATTTTTGAGAAATGAGTAAAAATATGGTAAAACGATTGCTTATTATCACGCGCGATAAAGCGTTTTTGGTTTTTTAAAATTTGTTAAATGCTACCCTCACATGACCAATGAAAGTTATTCATAATTCTCAATTGGTACGATCGATCATTCGCGAATGGCTGCAGTGTGGTGACAGTGTGCGCAGTGCAAAGATTGCGAGGTGAGCTGTCAATCGAAATGTGATCTTTGTATGCGTACGTCGTAGTCGTAGTAGCGCACGTCTTGTGTAGTGGGCATCGCATAGTCTTTAGATATTGTGGCAAGGTCTTTTTTGCAATGGAAAACGGAAAACGAAAGAGAAGGCTAACTGATAGTGGTAGGAAAAGGTCTAAAATAGCTCGGTAAGCTTCAAGCAGACAATACAGGGCCTGACAGGGGCTCATCAGTGGAAACATCAGGCTTCCAATTTCTAAGTGGAAAACCAAAGCGTTGCAGCTCCGCAAGTCAAATGCCGAGCTTGCAAAACGTTGCTTGATTATCATAACAGGTGAGTGTTACTGTAATTGAAATACCAAAATCATTGTTTATAATTTAAACCCATATAACTTTGCAGTCATCTTCTAGAGGTATACCTGTTGCCTAAACAAAATATAATGTTTTATCTATTGGAAAATACAAAACCCGGCGCTTTGCCCTGTCAATTATAATATGTAGGTCTATTTTGCTGTAGGCTATACTGGTTTGTGAACAAAACATCGGCGATTACACTCACAGTTTCACACGCCCACACGTCGTGGTCCAGTAATTTTGTAGGCCCTGAACTTCAGGGTATTTTGTACAAAGTTAAAACATAATGTGTATCATTCTAATACCATAGTCACAGAGGAAACAAAACAAGCTGGAAAATCTTTATCCTTGATTGATGTTATTGTAACTGTACAACATGCCATCGTGGAACAAAGAATCACATTTACGATTTAGAAAGTTAGTTTGAAGACCTACAAAATCCAATCACTGGAATGTAATTACTTTTAACTTTATTTTGATTAAATTTTTCATATGATTATATTTTGTCGTGAGTACCTAAGTTCTGAAAGTACAACCTGTTTGAATATATGTACATGTAGTTGTGATAATCGTAACCCTCCATCTTCTGGATGCTTTCTTCATAGAAGTGCCCCTTCACCATCACCACGTCCTCTGGCCATATATCCACCCCTTGTGACCCTGTGGCTCATATGCAATGATACACATCTGGATCTAGCCTTGATCAAGGCAGTCGCATTTTTCACTCCAAAAAAGACGCCGTAAACACACCCGTATGTGTGTGCGTAATGTGTGTATCACGTCGCACGACCCCCGTACACACACTGTGCGCAGGTCATCCGCACTCGTACCACTCTCCGCATGCGGAGGCCGTCAGGCCGACAGCCTTGACGGGTCTGTAACTTCCGGGTTTAATGTGTTTCTTGATATTTTCGTCCAATATTGGACGAAAATGGGGGGGCTCTCGGATATGCTAGTATGCAGCTCATGAATATTTAAATATTTCGTCAGACCTATTGCAGACAACACAGGATGGGAAGCAAATGAATTATTCATTTTGACGTCCAATCACGAGCTTCTCTCACTATGACCTTTGTACCATATCATGCTTGCTGTATGTGATGCAATGTGAGTACATGTATAGTTACCGACTTAATGGCGTTTGTGTAGCATTGTCTCGGCCATTTTGGACCGGTAATCTGCGAGGCTGGCCAGTCAGCTCAAAAGTGCTGAACCCGGGCGCGGCCCCTGGAGCTTTATGCGCTGCACTCAAGTTCCCTCATATGACTACCCTGATCATTCGCCATTCTTTTGGTTATTAATTCTGGAGTTGATGTAGTTTCTGCATCTGTGTTTTCCTGACATGTCCTCTCGAAGTCCGACTCTGTGTAGCCACTCACACCATCTTCATACTTTTGAGTTGTTCTCAGACAGGGTCTTATAAGAATTTACTGCTAAACAAAAATTTAAGGGTACAGCCACACATGATACATAAGAAATAGATTTTTAGCTACCCTGTTCTAGTGAGTGTACTTGGGAAATTTGGTGTTAGGCAGCTCTTTTTTTAGCTATATGCCTTCATGAAACAATCAACAATGGTAGTTTATTGAGGTCTTTGTTTTGTATATTTTTACCTCCAATGAATGCACCAACTTTGATTAAATCACTGTTTAATGATGCAAGATGGAGACAGGAGATGGTCAATCGGGCCTTACGTCATTACAAAAAACACATCAGAAAAGTGTCTTCCTGCTGGAAAATGGTGTATGTAATGTATGTTACAAATTGATCCACGCAACCTTTTGTTTAATTCCTGCCATGCCCTCATTGTCTCGCTCAGCTGAGGAGAATACGCAACATTTTCAGATAGATATTATTATAACAAAGTATTCCCAAATTCAAACCGGCGCGCCAGTGCAGTAGCCACATCTGGATACTGCATGCATATTCATAAGAATGAGTAAACAAGACTTCCGCCACTGACCAATGAGGTCTCGCCTTTCGCGCGCATTATAGTAATGAGTCATCGGCTTCGAGACAGAACCGTCAAGGCGTTGTTCGGTGAGTGTCGCATACAGCTCACACGAGCACGCGCATACCGTACTGCACACACAGACACCATGCACACAGCTCGGGCAGGTTGGTAGCTCGGGTGGGTAGCGCGGCGCAAATAAAATAAAAATGAAAACAATCAAATAAAATTGAGAAAAAACTCCAACGCCTTGATCAAGGCTAATCTGGATCCTCAGAAGTGAAGTTGCAAGCTTATTAGCTGTTCCGACTTAGAAGTCGGAACAGGTATTGTTTTCGTCGAGATTTTTATTATTTTTATTATTATTATTATTATTATTCTTTGTTTCCACCTAAATCCCATAGCATTAAGTACACGTTTTGTTTTATGCATAATATCCTAGTGTGTAAACATTAAAGAGTCAGATCCTATATTATATTAAAGCTTAGGTCATCAATTTGTTTTAAAATCTAATTAGCTTAATTTAATTAATTAGTTTACTTAGTTATAATAAAATGAATATTTAATTAGCAAATCTTGTTCCCACCATATCTAAAAAAATATACCCCGATCGTCAAACTTTTTTCAGTTTTAGACTTCTGGGATACTGTAGATGTGATTTCCGGCCTAAAATGTGGAACGACGTCACAATGACGTCATATATTGGGCATTTTCACCCGTGTACAAACACATGGAGATTATGAAAACAAATCCGACTTCTAGAAACATAATTTTTCAATTAAGCTCAAATTCAACGTCCTAGAGTACACAAATGTTTCTTAAAACAAGAAAGATATTATTGAAGGTCAGTTTAAAAGCATCAAAACTTATTAAAACTTAGTCAGTCGAGAAAAGAAACAAATTCTCAGGCAAATTTAACGCTATGGGTACACTGCCTAGAATTTGATATATATATACGAAAATTGTCAAATTCTAAACTTTTTAAACGATTGAGGGCGCTATACAAGTTTAACGGTGCAGTTATTTGCTTTTTTCAACTCGCGATCAAGTCCTAAACCCTTTATGACCCGTGTTGTTGCGTTTTTTTGTAGAATAATACATAGAGTCATCAT
This sequence comes from Plazaster borealis, assembly GCA_021014325.1. Taxonomy (NCBI): domain Eukaryota; kingdom Metazoa; phylum Echinodermata; class Asteroidea; order Forcipulatida; family Labidiasteridae; genus Plazaster; species Plazaster borealis. The sequence goes on from CM037475.1 coordinate 28,737,754, forward strand.
TCCTGTCGCCGACTGACACAAGTCTACGTTCAATCATAACATAAATTGAGAATTATTTCTCTGGCTCTCAGCGCAGCGTCTTGTGACCGCTCAAATCAGATCGTTATTCAGGTTTCAGCGTGGACGTGAAAAATAGACCGCCGTGTTCTGAGACGATGTGCCGGCGTGGTAGACATGTCTGCGCTTGGGTTCCGTTCGTCGGAAAACGATATGTTTTAGGTTTCTTATGAAAAGGCAATTACTTCAGGAAACCGCCGTGTAGCAAAAAGAAAAACTTACTGGTGGTTGCAATAAAGCAATAAAAAGAACGGTCAGTGTTGGATTTCGGGGTGTGAAGAGCCAAAATTACAATACACTCATATCCCATATGAATTTACTGTTTTAGCCAAAACAAGAATTGTTAAATTGTTGAATTTTAATACAACAGGATTTAGCTTTACATGCATTTACAGTTATTTTGTAGTAAACCCGTAACCGTTTCTGAAACGGTCAGTTACATGTGTAAAGCCCAGTTCATACTTCCTGCGGCAAATGGGAAGTGAATGTTGACGTCAAATTAATTCGCAACGAATAATTCGCAAGGGTTGAACCGGGCTTAACCGTTCGCATTTATTTATAAGTCCAAATTTCACGACACTTTTTGAGGTTGATTTTTTAACAAATTTCGTGACACTTTTTGAGGTTGATTTTTTAACATTATTTTATCCGAACAATAATAACGCAGATGTTTAACCGTGATCGGATGGTTAACCGTGTGCCTGTCACTGGTAGGCTTACAAAGCCTGAGCATTTACAGTTGTTTTTCTAATTGTGTAACCGTTTCTGAAATGGTTGGTAACACGCGTTTCATTAACCAAAAAACCCATTAACACAACCACTCAAATGATAAAAACATTGGGTCTTCATTGCAACATTTTTACTTTGCGCAATCACCCTGCAAAATAAACGATCATGTGCAATCGATTTGTTGTGCAACGCCCTCTAGCGTTCAATGTTTCTTGCAACTAATGCCGCACGCAAAGTAATGAAATAACGAAGACTTAAGCCTGTAAATTGGAAACGATAAGGGTGTGTGTGGCATGGGATCGTTTGCTGTGCAAATCGTGATCGCAATTAATATGGTCAGCATTTCGCAGCACTTTTCAAGTGAATTTTTCAACATTTATCCGAATTCGCATAATTGTGAACGTTTAACCGTAAGATCTGTCACTACTGTCACAGGCTTTCGTATAAGCCTGCGCATTCACGGTTATTTTTTTTAAACATGTAACCGCTTCTGAAACAGTTGGCGACCCATGTAACAGCAGTTTCTTAAACAACATTTCAAGTAAAAAAACCTGTTTACACAACCGGCATGTGATCAAAAACATTGAATCTCTTCATTCTTCATTGCAGCATTTTGACTTTGCGCAATCACCCATCGCAAAAGCGAGCATGCGCAATCGAATCTTGTGGAACGCCCCCTAGCGTTCAATGTTTCTTACAAATATTGCTGCACGCAAAGTTGTATTGAAATGACAAAGACTACGAGAGTTACCTAAAAGAAATAAATCTTTTTTTAAAACACGAACGCTTTCACCAAGAGTTATTCCAGACCATTAAAACAAATCAAGGTACAATGCATTACCAAGATAATTAACGATGAAGTGACAAATCGGACCCCATGGCTAGCTGGCAAATTGTGCCGTGATTGCGTAATCACGGCTAGGCGTGATACTGGAATCCTAATGCAGGCGTCAATTTGAAGCCTGAACCCACCCTCCTCACGTCATCACCTTTCTTCACATGAGCCAATTTTGTATAAGGTCAGGATTTCACCACCACTTCACTCTATCAGCAAATGTGTTAGTTCAAGCTTCACCCTTTGAATTATTTCCATAGGTGAAGCTTCACTTTTTCAGTTTTTGCCAGGTCTGACGCTTCACCACTGTTTCACCATATTGGCCATCTGCATAGTTCAAGCTTCACCTCTATTAAAATCAAGCTTCATTAATGTTTACTTATAACTATACCAATGACTGCAATGGTTAAATTTGTAATTCCACACTGCTAAAAAAGTACCAAGTCAACCAGGTTTCAATCCAAAGATACAGTGACATTTATTTTGTCAATCCAATGTTTCTACAAACACATTTTTGTTGTTATAAAACTTAAAAGCATGAAGTTGTACTGTCAGTGTCAGCCATATCAAAACCACCACGACTCCCAACACTCAGTCTCAGAAGTACATGTCGTTTCGCGATCGCTTTGCGATCGCACGCTCGCAATCGCTAGCCTGAACATCTGACGCTTTCCTTGCTGATAAGGACAGGGGACCAGTCTAGTTCCTTCGCCGTGCTAACTTCTCGCCAACGCTCGGGGCGCTCCGCTAGCTCCACTCACAAAGAGATCGGAGTAGCAAAAAACGCAACGGCAACGCTAACACGCGAACGGGATACAGGGCACAGTTTGCAAGTGCAAGCGTGGTGCGATGAATGTTTGTATTTGTGTTGTGTTTGTGTGTCAGTTCAAAATTGTGCAAAAAAAAATTCCAAGTTGGCTTATGTTGTTGCAAACAAAACAGGCCATCTTCAAAGATTGCATCACAATTACAGTTGTTTGAAACGCCACATATTTTTTTTTATTTTCTGCGCGTACGATGTAGTGGATTCGATGTCACATCCAAAAACAAAAAAAGGCTCGTCAACGCCTCACCCTTTTCATCAACTATAGGTAATGCTTCACCCAAATATTAAAAAGAACGTTACGGCTTCACTATAACAACAACATTATTGACCTCATGGCATCGAGGGCGCTCGATATTTTGCGCCTCTCTGAGGAGGGGGGGGGTCCTTTCAAATTGACGCCTGCATAACGAGAGAGGATATACGTATGTTCTAATAGGGTTTTCATTAAAAGGCATTGAATTGGGATAAGTTACATACCATCGTGTACCTTATCAAATTTATTAGTATGAAAAACACATTTTTGTTACTGTGACATCATCAGGTGTCAAATTACGGTAATTGAAAGCTTTAATTAGTTAATCTTTGCAGCACCATATCTCAAGAAGTGCACAGCCGATTTTCAAACTTTTTTCAGTTATAGACTCCTTGGGCATTGGAGATTAGCCTTGGATTACCGTGACCCCATGTTGACCTTTAGTTCCAGGTCAACCGGAAGTGGGACCATATCTCAAGAAGTACGCAACTGATTTTCAATTTCTTTTCAGTTATAGACCCTTTGAGCATTGTAGATTGAACTCGGGTTACCGTGACCCCATGTTGACCTTTACTTCTGTGTCAACCGGAAGTGGGACCATATCTTAAGAACTACACAACCAATTTTCAAACTGTTTTCACTTATAGACTCCTTGGGCATTGGAGATTAGCCTTGGGTACCGTGACCCCATGTTGACCTTTACTTTCGGGTCAACCGGAAGTGGGACCATATCTTAAGAACTAAACAACCGATTTTAACCTTTTTTCAGTTATCTTGAAATCAGACCAACTTTAAAGCTTTGAAGCACTTAATCGAAGCAAAAAAACACGGAACAGCTCTGTGTTTGTCCACAAACACTTAATGTCTAGTTTTTCTATTGTTACATCAAAAAGCAAATACAATTTAGGGTGAAAGTGTATGATAATATTAATAAGCCAATCAGTGGTTGTTAACTTACACAGTACTGATATAAGGTTTAGTCATAAAAATAAAGTCATGACGATTCAGTGGAAGAAGCTTGCTCAGCTCGTACAAACCGACTTCTTGTCCCTATTCAAGCATAATCACCACTTTTTATCAGTTTGAATCATCTTGGACAATAGGAAATGCGAACCCCTGCTGTCTTCTGATTTAACAGGCAAGGGGTATGTAATTGTGTTGCTTTTGTCTAAAATTCTATCCCTAAAAATATGGCTCCTACTATACAAATGTGGAAGTTCCGTGGCAAGAATTTTGCTTGAAGATTTTTGTCTCAAACAAATTTTGTATATACAAAATTTTATGAGAACACAACTATATGGCTTTGTATCTCCACAGTTTCATAGATTTGGAGAAGCACTCTACATCAAAGAACTATTCTGATGATGAACTTGAGTAAGTGAACTGATTTTTCATGAAATACATTTATAGTTTGTTGAACTTATGATTGTGTTAATAATTAGTTCACAACAACGTATCAATACTCTTTCTCTTTGCCCTGGTTATATAATAGAACCCACACCCGAATGACTTAACCTCTGGAACTTGAGTCCAGACCACTCGACCATGACACATTATCTTAAATTGCAAATTAGTTCATTGCAACCTGGTAGTATGGTGAACAATTTCCCTATTGTAGTAAATTGCTCACACCAATTAATTTTTGCTACTAGCTATCAAAACTTATCACTTACTGTACACAATTGTTTTTTTCTTGTAATATTCATTTAGATGCCAACTGCAAAAAAGGGAGTTATTGTTGATTATATAACTCACACAAAGATCCTTGCCACTTGATCGGTGGAACTTACATCACGTGGTATTCAATATTACTCCCATCCGCGTCAGCGATCAAACAGTCCTATAATGGGGAATAGTAATTCTTATTCAACAGTTGGGACCATCCTTGCATACAGTCTATGTCCCGTGTTTATATGGAGTCGTCCATGTTACTTCGTAGGGGGGGGGGGTCAGAATTTTCAAAGTGTGGGATGGACAAGGAACCGTGTCTACTGTGAATATTAAAAAAAATATTGAGTGGCTTTAATTTTTGGAATGGGAGGAGTATTACGCTCGATAAAATGTTGACGTTCCATTTCACGAGGCGAACAATCAAGATTTTGTCTTAGGATAATATTCCTCCCATTCTACTCTGAGCCTCTCAATATTTGTATTCTAATATTCTCTTAAACTGATCCTTGCCTTTCACTTCAGTACCTGCAAGGTATTTTGTGGAGCTACGTTTTTGAAGTATGAGACCAATTCCTAAGCATGAGTAATGGTTTACAAGGTGCTGTGGCGCAATTTGCAGGTATACAAACCAGGAACACCGGGGCGAACCCCTTCTTGCAAATGAGAGGAGCCGTTTTGATGAAATGTTCACATTTCAGTGTATGTTTTTTTTAGGAGTGTACTTCAACGCCCTATATGAAGGACAATGTGACTTTCTCAATTCTAATTATTGTGCCATATTCTCGCTTATTGTACCTCTCTAGTTTTTAACTCTACCTTCTCTGAAATTATAAAAAAGAAACCCCTTCGGTAATACTGTTGTGCTTAAGACTGCATTACTTAAAGCTTGCCTTGTTAAAGACCAATGTTCACTCAGGGTAACTTAATGAATTGTAATAATTCAATACAGAGTTATGCCTTCTTGATATGTAAAGTTGTTTCTGTGTAAGTATTAGGATTGGCTACTAATACAGATCCTGGGGCTGATTTTACAAAGAGCTAATACTTAATACTTGATACTTAAAGGAACGGTGTACTTTTGGGAATTACTCCACAAGTTAATGACCATAAAATACTTACTTGGTAAAGAGAATAAGAGAGCTGTTAATGTTATAAATCATTGTTAGAATTGACCCCTTTGAAGTGATGTACTTTCAGAGAAAGTGGTAATTTGTCACCCAAAATTTAAATCTGAAGCCTTTGTCAGGGATCTGAAAGCATGGTGTTGTTTCTTGCAATATTTTCTTGCAACCTTGAGGACCAATTGAGCCTAAATGTTAAAAGACTTCAAATTTTTGGCATGTATGTTGGAATACACTAAGTGAGGATACTGGTCGTCCTTGACAATTACCAAAAGTGTACCCTGCCTTTAAGATTGCATACATGTATCTTGCTGTTAAAGATCAATATGTTCGCTAAGACAAACTTATTGAACAAGAAGTTTAAAGAAAGGCTTTTCTTTGCTGGTGCTGTTAGGACAAGTACTCGTGTACTAAAATGAATATGATTCCATTTTATTATGTAATGGAACACTAGTTTGCCATTTTCAACTCATTTATTTACCAATGTATTACACACGTTTTTAAGTATTTATTTTTATGTGTGTGTTTAGTTAGATATATTAAGTTTAATAGATAAGTTTTATTTTATACATGTATGTCATTGTACCACATACTTCTGAACTACTAATTTATGCAGGTGTTATACAATACTTACATATTTCTTGCAAACAGTGAAAGAGTGTTTCCTTTAATTATTGTCAGATTGGTAGATACACATACAAAGAAATTACTTGATACTTGGTAGGAGACTAGGCAGCTGGTCCAGCTGGAGATAAAATATTTTGAGAAAAGAGTCTTTTCAAAATAATATGGTTTGGATAATTTTTCATCCCAAAATATTTCAATCAGAAAAAAAAGAAAGATTCATGCGTGAATCGTTCCGCTCAGTGAGAGAGAGATGCGTTTGGTACTGTTAAGCGTGGATGGATTCTACGTCTTACATTATTCTACGTTCTTGTGAAAATGTGGTTACAGTTTTTTTCGCTTTTTTTCACGGTTCTGCCCACGGTGGTCGGTGCCGGAAAACCCGCCCGGCACTCGTGATTCCCCGACCACCACTGGCGGATTTTTCTCTTTTTCCGACCACCACACATTTCCCCCTTTTTTTGCCCACTTCCTTCAAAACATTTTTAACAACATGTAAAAGTAAATTATTTACCAGTAAAAATGTCATCCAAAGTTTCGAGTAGCCTACTTCTTTGGTTTGAGTCTATTTTAATGGATCAAGCATCTGTCCCGCCTGTACGTACAATGCACATCGATCCAAAGGACACCTGCATTGGTTTTACAATGGTTCCCAGTCACTCTGATTGTAGCTTTACGCTTGGAATAACATGATACCAGTTTCATCGTGTACGTGTTGCGTATCCTATTCCACGGCATTGAATACAACGTAAAATGAACTACAGAGTAAGGCACCATGATGTTATGCTGTAAATTGTTTTCCCATGGCGGTAAAGGCGTGCGCGCACTGTGGAGGCCTACATGTAAATTCACGGCACGATCGTGCACGGACACGATCAAAAGGAAATTGACTTGACCGTACTAGAGGAAAAAAAAATTTCCACCACTAAAAAAATCCTGGGCAGAACCCTGTTTTTGTTGCAGTTTTCTCAGCAAGTAGACACTGTATTTAGCTGAAACTTTCAAATGTGACTTTATTGTTTCTTTCTTAATAATGTTGCCTATAAATAACATTAGATAGACAAAAACCAATCTAATTTGTATTTATGTTGTAGCAATGTACATAGTACTTGCCTGGGTTTTGTGTTAGAGGTATTTACAGGATTGGTAAAGCAGTGTTCATGGTGATCAACCATATACATGTACATGAAATAACAAACCTGTGAAAATTTGGGCTTAAAACATTGTGGTGTGAGTCAGAAGAAAATAGTGAAAAAACATGCACAATTTTCAGCATGTAAACACTTGTCCTCAATTTTGGTTGTAAAAACCAAAAATAGCTGTTTGTTTTTCCTTTTTCTTCAGGTTTTCAAATACAGTTTTCTCAAACATGACTTCATTTCAGAGGGAAATAAGTCACTTCATTATCAAAACTGAAATAAAACAACCTTTTGTTTATCCTTACCAGTTCTGTATAACAAAGTTCTGCTCTACAGGGTTTCCATTATTAATTTACTTATTTTTAAGCAATACTTAACATGCCGAAGTGCTAAAAGTTAATATTACAAATGGGTCGCGGTACTACATCTATAGGTAAGCAGGAAAATAAGTATAAAGTGGAAAGTATTACAACTTTGGTAATTATACAGATGTGCCAATTACCTGGGTGTCCCTGTAATTGCTTTTAATTGTACTTCCTCAATACTTGTGTGAATCATTTATACAATGTAGTTTTATAATTTTTATATTTTATATGTACATGAAAATGTTGGTACTTGTGTGAGACATTCATGCGGCTGAAAGAAGAAGAAACTGAAAATAAATAAATGTTTTCATAAAACAGAAAACAAATGTGAAAGTGTTTTAATTGTGGTGGTAAATAATTATTAAATTAATTAATGACCCCTCCCCCCCCTCACAAGAGGTGCAAATAAATATATAAATAAATACATATGGGGGGTTGGGCTCGTGACTGTGGTGCTTTAAAATATTATACAGTGTTCATCTAAACAAAGATTTTCTTTACTGGTGGATTTTCAATGAAAATTGTTAAATATTGTTGGATCATTTTAAAAAACAAAATCATGTTACTGCATCGGTATCACACTCCTATAGACCCCTTGCATTGGCCGCTATCGTTGATGAAAACGTGCACGCGTGAAAGGCTATAATTAGGTGTTCGGGCAATCCGCCCGGAATACCTCTTGTTTTTGTTCCGTCTTTTTTTTCTTCTTTTTCTTAATACTTCTTCTGCTTCTCCACGTCGCGTTTCCGCTAACAAAAGCACACTTCCCAAGTACATATAAACTTGAAACTTAATATAGTTAGATATCTATTAGGAGATGAAACCGCTTTAGTCACGTCATGATGACGTCATCAGGTATTGAAATACATTAATTCAAAGTTTATTATTTCAAAAAATCATAACTAAAGAACCCCATTTTGGATTCGTACAATCTATATCATCGGAAAGGGCATTGAATACTGAACATACATTAAGTGTGACCGCGTTTGACTCCAACTTCCGGTTCAAATTGGAAGTTGAACATTTCAAAAATTCATAATCTCAGCAAATACCAAGCCCACAGTGTGGCTTAACAACTAATCCAGGATGACGCGCACACATAGCCACACATTGTGCAAAAGGCATCAGCCATACGTTGTGTGCAAATTTTGAAAGTCCATTGAACATCATTGCGTTGTTTATTATTGTATGTACATGTATTAACAACACGTGTCGCGAACATACAATCTCAAACTCATTCAAAGTTCAGTGTGAATTTATTTATGTTTTGCCCGTCTGATGACTTAATGGAAAATAAGGAATAGAAGAGGAGGTTTCACTGAGATAACCACCTGCTTTAGAGATTTGCATGACTTTAAATAAATGACAAAAAGCTAAACCCCCCAAAACCAACATTGATTCGCTTCTCATCAAACACCGACACCCACATCACGTTGATCGACGTGACAATGCCTGCCAAAAGCTCTTTAGGCCCGCTGAGTTTGCCCTTCAGCACTGTGGAAAGCTTTATTTCAAAATAAAGGGGGCATTCCTTTTTTCGTTTACAATCATGTTGATATGTTTCATCCGTAAACTTGCCAAGTGGTGTTTTCTTTTAACTTACAAAAAAGTTGATTAATTTGATCATGGTATGATTTCTAACTGTCGGATTTGAATTGATGCTAACTACCGTTCAGGTATGTACACTGTGTGTGCAAAAATCGTATCTCGTGAATCAAAAGGGTTTTGACTTTTAAAAAGTACTTGAACGAGAGCAAAGAAGAAGTAATATTTGCTGAAATTATTTTACAAGTGGTCAATGAATACAGACACACAGTTCACATCCTATAAAAATATTTTAAAAGTACCACAACAAAATAATTTTGACCACGACTCAACGTTGCTTTTCGTTGAGTTTTGCGAAAAGCCTCGTGACGTCATCATTCTCAAGTAAATCTGTGTGACGTCACTTGATGGAGTGCGGTGTTTTACCACTTTGCAGTATATTCTGTGTACCATAATAGTACTATTACAGATGCCTGTACGGTAAAGTATAAGGTGAGAATAAAAATTGTATACAATTTTCCAAAACTAGCATTGCCTCCATTTGTCTATGATTCGGATATATTCCCCGTAAGGCCTACACCCACCAACAGCACACAGGAGAATGCTGGCATATTATCCCAGCACACAAGAAACTTGGTTAATTAACTAAATTTGTTTCCAAACTATCGAATTCCCATCCACAAACAACGGTGTCCTAGTTGTTTACGTTAGTAGCTAACTCCTAGTCTTAAGCTAACTCCCACAAATGACGTCACATGGAAGCGCATCGCAAACAGCTGCTAAGTGTTTTTAGTTTTTCAAAACCTTGAGGTTGGGGCCTAAATTTGATTGATAATTACGAAAAATTCAGAAGTGTAAACACATCAAAATTACAATTAAATGACAAACAAACACATTATTAACAAGTTTAAATAGCATCCTCGTTCAAAAATTCTCGCTCAAGTAACTGTTTGAAATGTTCATGTACTTAGACCGTAGTGTGTCAATGAAACCGCAAAGGTTTTGGGGATGATGACGTCATCGATGTCGTCATAACATTAAATCAATGTTTAATATTGAAAAAAATTCATATCTGAAGAACCATAACTGCTACACACAAGATCTTTGGACCATGTGAAAATACCCTGTAGTATTTTTAAAATCTTACACAAAGTTTGACCCCCCGTGACCTTTACTTCCGTTTAATTGTTTTTAATTTATGGTTTTTTTTTTTGTTTTTTACAAAACTCGCAAAAGTACTGAGTATACAGTGATTCAAACAGATCGGGAAAGGGTTAAAACCAAATTATAAAAACACACCGAACACCTTTTGTTTGTAATTTACAAATAAATTTAAGTCTAGCTGTAAATTAATCATGTCAACAAAAAATAAATAAACTTCAGTAAATTGCATACATGATAGATGTACTTGTGAGTAATTCAACGGCTCGTTTGAAGATAAGCAACCAAGATAAAAGGGAATTCAAAAAATGTTGCTCTCTATGAAAAGGACAATTTACCCTGCCCTTTCTAATAAATTAAATAATGTACTCTTTTGCTGAAAACACTTTGAAAGTTCAAGCACATACTTAAATACCAATGTCTCGATAAGAACTTATCTAACGTCATTCATAACGGTTTTCTAATTTGGCTTAACAAAAGATTATTATTATTTTTGAAAACTCATATTGTGAGTTGCATTTATTTCCTGTTTAAACTAACACATAATCATAGAAGTTTAACACTTTGCTTTCTTTGATATTCCCAAAGCTATCAACAAAATGTTCATCGATTCAATGATATAGCTCACACTTCACACATTAAACAAAGCACTGACCCCAAAGATAGCCGAACACCTAGTGTTTGTTCCGACAAACACTAAATTCTAGTTAATTGTTGTAAATATTTAATTGAAGATTGTTGTTGTGCTTGTCACAATTCGAATGTGTCTCCTTTGCAAGATCATTTTGTCATGTGGAATCTTAGTCACCATATTTTAGTATATTAGCCGCAAGCAAAAAGCGAAAGTGGTGGACAATAATTTGATGACATCACTCATGAACACCTTGTTTTTGTAACCAACAAAAACTGAATCTCTAGTTTTTATTCTGTTTTTGACATTGTTCATATCCACACTTTCATAACTTGTAAGATTGGATGTTTATTTTGATAAAAAAGATGATTTTTAGGTGTTCGTGCAATACAAGCACGAACACCTCTTGTTTTTGTTCTGTTTTTTTTTTTGTTTTTTTTTAGGTGTTCGTGCAATATGAGCACGAACACCTCTTGTTATTGTTCTGTTTTGTTTTTGTTTTTTTCTTCTTCATCTTCTTCTTCCGGGGAACTCTTCTCCAGAACAGAACTCAAAATAGAAATTTAATTGAACCTTGAAACTTGGCATATACTTGAACCTTAACATGAGCACGGCACTTGCACAATTTCGTCATGATGACGTCATCAGGTGTCGAATTACAAGGTTTTTAAAGTTGAAAAATGACCATTTGGTATTTGCTGTATCTCATTGAATATAAAAGCTATGATGTTCATAATTGGGCATGTGATAGATCAAGACTGGGGCTACATTTCAAAAGTTAACGTCAAAATCGTATGACCTTTTCTTCAAGGTCAAGCCCTAGGTCAAAGTTTGCCTTTGTTTTTTTCTTGAAAAACATCATTTTCGGGCTTATCTACGGCATAACTCAAGATTGAAATTGAATTTTACATTGAAACTCATCAGACATTTGAACCTAAATATCAAGACGACACAAACATGATGATGTCATGATGACGTAATCAGGTATTGAATTACATTAAATCAAAGTTTAATATTTGAAAAAAAATCATAACTCATGAACGACATGTTGAATTTTTACAATCTATACATCATCGGAAAGTTCGTTAAAGGTCCAACAGACGCTACACAGAAAGTGACCCCATTTGACCTTGACTTCCGGTTCAACCCAGAAATTTAAAATTTCATAATATTCGTATCTCAAAAACCACTTATCATTTCAGCATAATATTTGCATCAGGTTGTAGAAAGTTGAGCCTGCTAAAACTTTTGCACAGAAATAACAACATTTTGACATTTACATCTTGTCTTATAACCACCGGTATTAAAGCGCACGTTTGTGTTGACCCACTTTGATAACGCGAGATACTGTTATAGTGCGTGTACAACAGAAACATGCATTTTGAACGTGTAGTTCAGTTTACATCAACTACACGTAGGAATACATTTAGCATCGCTGGATGTTACCTTGTACATTGCGCACCCCGGCATAAAGATAATCCATGTAGTACTTGAAAAATTCGTAACTCCTGAACCACACATTAGATTTTTACAATCTATACATCATCTGAAAGGTCTTTATAAAACCTAACATACGCTACACTTATTGTGACCCCGTTTGACCCGGACTTCCGGTTCAAAGCAGAAGTTGAAATTTAATGTTTCAAAATTCATAATTCCTGAACCACACGATGGATTTTTACAATCTGTACATCATTGGACAAGTATTTAACAACTTAACAAACGATATACAGAATGTGACCCCAATTGACCTTTACTTCCTGTTCAAACCGGAAGATGAAATTTAATATTTGAAAAAATCAGAACTCCTGAACCACACATTGGATTTTTATCATCTATACATCATCAGAAAGGGCTCCAAAGATTTAAGAAACGCTACACACTGTGACCTCATTTGACCTTGACTTCCAGTTCAAACCGGAAAGTGAAAGTAAATGTTCCAACAAATTGTTGGAGGTTTACAATCCATACACCATCTAAAACGTCTTCAAAAACTAAACGCGCTACACAAAATGTGACCCCTATTTGACCTTGACTTCCGGTCAAAACCGGAAGTTGATGTTCATTTTTTTTGAAAAATTCATAACTCCTGAACCAGGAATTGGGTTGATAAGGTATAATGACTTATTCATTTAAGCACTCACCACGAACACCGTGTATTTGTAGTAAACAAAAACTCAATGTCTAGTTTTTTTAAAAATTTGTCTCGCAAGGGGGCCGCCATGTTACGTAGGATTCACTGCCTGCTGATCATGAGAAGTCAGGGCACCCGGCTGATCTGTCCGTGCGTGTGTGCATGGCCTATCATGAATATGCATCAGATGACGTCACGGGAAGCTGTAGCTTCGGAGCTCGATTGTGTGCGCGCGCGCGTGCATGGCAAGTCATGAATGCGCGGCGCTTGCTGTAGCTACATGTACATGTAGGTAGCTTAAAAACTACAAAGCTGTGGCGCATTCCTCGCTCATGCATATTCATAATCAGCCGGGCGCCCTGACTTTCTCATGATCAACAGGCAGTGAATCATGGCGGCCCCCTTGCAGGGCGAACTTCAATGTAATTTTTGTACACAATTTTTTTTTGCCATTTTCAAATCCTCATATCTGGACAAAGGCATCATTTGGTGAGCCCTGGAATATGTGTTAAAAATTCGCCAGATGTAAGTAACAAAGTGAGGTAGGTTGGTCTTGGAGTAGTATTAGGCAGTTTCGGTAAAATTTAGTGCTGGTGATTATTTCTGTGACAAATTGAGGTCTGATAAGGTGTAATCAAAGAAGTAAAAATCTATCGGATGTTTGGTTGCAGAGATATATCGTTTTTTGATGAGCAAGGGTCGTGCAAAAAAACGTACCTGAGTTCAAGTTCAATTCTTGTGTTTTTCCTTATTTCAGCTACGGTCAAGTTTAATACACAGCCTATGGCAGTAGAGGGCGCACTAACAGCAAACTTATCGCAACACACGCCCTCAATGTGGTAGATTGTGGCGGAAACACGAAGATGTACGAAGTACATTCGTAGTTAGGACAACTTTGCAAGAAATGGTTGAACAAAACCTCTTGGAGGTAAAAGAATACTTGATAATATATGACACAAAATTTTCACAAAGTAAACTTGTTGATGATTATCTCTGGATGAAATCTTAATTCAAATAACGATAACGCCGACGAAAAAAAGTTCTCACGTTAAAAGCAATGCGACTAGATGTACCGTGTGCGGAAAATTTTCAGCTACACGATGATGTAATTTTTATCTCACTTTGTGTAAACATGCGTTCCCTCATCGCAAAAAACCTTCTTCGAGCTTCTTCGGGTGATTTCCGAAGATTTCCGAAATCTGTCGTCCACGGGGTTCATAGGTGACGTCATGTACAAACGAATGGACGCTGCACGCAGCCGTTATCTGTTATCGCTCTTTATTTTTTACAATATCTCCAAAACCATTCATCCGATTTCCGTATTTTTTTTATTGTAAGTAAGAAGAGAGAATGTTTCTGCCTGCTGTAAAGTGTCATAGTTGTGAATTGTACAAAACGTGAGTTATGATTTAATATATATATATGTTTTTCCGGGGCTGTGTGTGTGTGTTGGTACACGCGAAATCAACTTGATGGAACTGCCTAGTAGTATGTGATGTTTATACATTGTGTAAGTGGGAGAAATTTGCGATCAAAGAGGTACGACTTGCTCGTACTTTAAAACTTCGCGTTTGAGAAGTGTATGGATGGTGGGCTGTAATGGTGAGTGTTATGAGACCAATGTTAAAAGAGAGCCATTACATTACAGCTCAACAAGGTGGGCTAGGTGTACTATGAGGTTTCGCTATCGTCTCCACGAACCTCATAGGTGATCATGCACAAAACACAAACGATTCGTTTTGCCATTTCGATTTGCATTCAAATCTCTTTTTTTTTTAATCAAATCTCGCCAAAATTAGGCTCTATGTGTTCTTTGAACTCTCATTGAGCTTGAGGATGGTCCAGAAAATCCACTCCGCGAACTCAAAATTGTTAAAAAATTATAAATTCTAACCGTAAAATTCAGATCCCATCCACACCGTTTAAGACTGTTACAACAATTAGAGCGGCGATCCGTGATTTGTGTACAAAACATGCCCATGCGTCAGGGAACAACACAGCTCGCACAGGGTACCAGTCTGCGTTGTACATAAGTATGCGCAGCATGGAGTTTGGTTGGGGTGCACTCTAGCCCAGGTTGGACTCCTCCGTTGCATACAACGCGACGGAGTCCAGGGTATAAAGGTCCTCAGGCATTGCGACAAAATTTATAACCATTTTTTATCATATTTTTACCTTTTTGAGGAAGCTGAAACGTGACTCACATGTTCCTCGTGTCCTAAACCTTACGCCTGCTCTATTCAGAATTGCCAATTTTATCCTTGGATGACATTATTGTGAAAATAAAATGGAAATTGACGCATTCGTTGCGACAAGCTCAACTGACATGGAACCAAGTCCACAAAAGAGGGCGCTGTCTTACCCGTAACACTGAACGCTTTTTCTTCCGGGCGGCAACACAACGGAGTCACAGCGCCAGTGCACAACTTGGACTTATTTTCGGAAATAATGTCATTCATGGATGTATCGTAGGAGGTCCTGTTTTCAGGGCGTCCCTGAAATCGATGCAAATCTTTTACCTCTCTGCGCGCGATGTAAACAGTCCCTATAGATACAATTTTTGTGGTTTGACTTGCCAAGCAAAGAGTCTCCTCTCCTTTGACCAAACTGTTCATTTTATTCAAAATATATTAGAATTATGTGAGGCTCCACTGGCAAGTTGCACTTGTATTGCAAAAATTTGTGGTATTTTAGGCATTTCTACAAGGTACAAAAACATGTCATACTGTCGGGGCCATAAAAAAAATTTGCCCGCCGAAAAAGTTTCATCGAACAATTTTTCAATTCACAATTCACGATGATAAAATCATGTGACTTAAAATTCTGCTGAGCATTCTGGGGAAAAAAATACAGAGGCTTAAAGAAGCCCTGTGCCTTATATCATTTTCTAACAGTCTGGAGAATTTTGTTTAAACCCTCATATCATTTATTATTAATAACATTAAAATTTAAACATTGGCTTGGTGATTCAAATATCACTGTTTATTGATATGCTTTATTATAAATGTTAAGAAACATAAAAAGATTCAAAACTTTTTAAAAAATCAGATTTGAAAGCCAAGACTTATTGACAATTTTTTTAAAATTTTTTTTTTAAAGTTTTTGCAAATTACCATCGTAATTTTTAAAATTAAATAAAAAATATTTTGAATAAAATGAAGAAAACTGCTGGCTATAGAGGCATACACAACGTCTCACAGAACACTTGAAGTCACTGCAGATGTTTCTTCTGCGTATGGCTTCACCAGGACACCATACTTTCTTGTTTGCCTCGAAAACAGGTCAAACTCAAAACACGGGGACGCTATTGAAGTCATCGAAGATCGGTGCGTGGTGTGAAAGTTTCAATGTCTATCAAGTTTTAATATATTTTTACATACTTCTTATAAACAAAGGAAGGTAATTAGGGCATCAGTTGATATATGGCATCATTATTTTTTTTCAATTCAAAGAAAAAGGCATAGTACATCGAAAACCGGACACGGGAGGATATTTGATAGGTTTTGAACTCAGCAAAAGTGTAATTAAAGGCACCAAGAATAAGTGAATGGAGTTTCAGCTTCTCAAATTAGGTAAAAATATTTTAAAATGTTACTCAAAATTTTGTTCGCATTGTAAAGGATCTTTATACCCAGGACGTCAGTGCAGTGGCACTGACTGACGTCCTACGGCTAGGGTGCACTTCGGCTCGAGCCGAGGCCCGAGGGTTAAATTCTGACAGAAACAATGTGCCCAGAACACCCAAAAGCTATACACAAAGTGAGGCAAAGAACAGAAATTACGTACATTTTAAATTATTTGTACATACCCCTTCATTTGGAGTGTCACTGCATGTTGTTCTCACCGTCAGTGTATTTCCCTCCTCCATGCTCTGTCACTGCATTACGTCCAAACTTGTGGATCCTGCTGATTCAACCAACGTAAACGTAAACGTGCTGTGTCCATGCACTCCATGTCATGTGTAGCTATGTTAGAGGTCGCGCGATATTGACATTTTCTATTCTGGCCGCACACAAAAAAGAGGTTTTTCAAATTAATGTTACTTCGACCTAACATGCTGTCTGAGCTTCAAATTACTCCTGTAGGTCAATAAAACTCTCTTCTTTCATAATCCTTTTGAAAAAAGGCACAAATTTACCTCACTTTTTCAAGCATCAAAAAGATTCAGAGCATGGTCACCGACGCGACTTCCGCGAGCGCAGCCATTTTTGAACTTTTTGTAAAGAAAAATGTGGTCACCGTTTTTCAATAAATACCGCCATCTCTTGACTTCTACCCCAAAAATAACGCCATCTATTGATTGAAAGAGGATTAGGAAGGTTATGGTGCTTTTTTCCCGTCTCAATCGGTGAAGAAATAAGGTTTTTATGTATTTTTTTACCATTTTGGGCCAAATTTTGACTAAATTTCCCATTTTAAAGGAATGTATACATTCAGCGACGGTGGGGTATGCTGTCAAACCTATATCAGTTTAATCCTTGTCCATTTTTAAGTATGAAAAGTTGGATTTTGTTCCAGCGCGAGGTCGCGCATGCAATTTACGGAGGTTTTAATCAAACCAAGTACTCGGTAAAATCTCATTTTTTGAACCTTTGAGTGCGCGTTAGGGATAGGGCTGGTAAGCTTTAGTAGTGTGGGTGGTCTTAATTTAACAATTTCTGTACCTCCGTCGGCGGCCAGAAGGGTGCCGCGTGTTTGTTGTCTTTTGGAAGGCATAACTCATTAACGAAAGCACCCATGACAATGGGGTTTGCACCATTGAATTTCTCCTGAGGAGACCTTTAATTTGATGTAAAATTTTTATATATTTGATAAAAAGAAATTTTTACTATAACATAGCTACCATGTGTACGTCCGCACGTCGTCACAAACTCACACAACACAGTGACGTAGCGTGTCGTGGCCGAGCGGACTAGTGCACCGAATTCAAGTTGTGGCTGAGACATTACAATGTAGGTTCGAATCTCGGTCCCGGCACTTGTGTCCCTGAGCAAGACACTTAACTGTAATTACTCCTTGGCGTTTATATCCTAACTTATGTATCCTGCCGAGTAACGAAGTAAAAGTAGAAAAGTAGAAGTCGACTTGCGTGTGTTGATACGTATGTGGTAGCTAGCAAGTCATGACAAGTGAGGAGGCAAGGTTCCATATCTGATAGTAGACTGGTCCCCTGTCAAACCGGAAGAGGGCGGCAGAGCTGGATTTAACTCGTAGAGTTATCTCCACCATTCATCACTACACTCAAACAAACTCAAATAGCAACCAATGCTAATTGCCTCTTATTCAAAAATACTAAACAAAGTCTCTCAGCCTCTTATAAACCAATCAGATATATTTTAAGACAACTAAACTTCAGATTTCTTTCCAACTCTTGGCAGGTCAGCCGTTTGGAATTTTTGCTAATTAACCCAGAAAAAACACCCCGAAAAATGTGCTTTTATTTCCCAAACCGACTTGAGTTCTCATGAGGCACTTGCTGCACCAAGGTCTTGCTGCACCAATGCACCAAGGCCTTGCTGCACCAAGGCATTGCTTAGCAAAGAAATTTGCTAAGCAGAATTTTCTGCTTAACAGCTTTATGAAATTGGGCCCCAGAGCTGCTTCAAGCAGACAGTAGGGCCTATTGCTTAAAAATTGTCTGCTAAGCAGAAATGAGCAGGATACCAGTCACAAATTGTACCAGTCTTTTTCTTGCAACTTCGATGACCAATTGAGCCCAAATTTTAACAGGCTTGTTATTTTATGCATAGGGCTATGTTGGGATACAAGAACACTGCATGGTCTTTGACAATTACCAAACGTGTACGATGCCTTTAAGCGTTGGGAACTACGTCTTTAATAAACTTGCTCTATTCCCCCGGCTTTGCTGGTTTATAAATTACTTATTTTAGTCAATAATTTTCGCATAAGGAACATGTGTGGAGACTTTGAAAATTCTACTGACAACAGTTCACTGAGTGTGGCGCTGAAGCCTGGGTCACTTTGCCCAAATTAATTTCGGACATTGCCCAAAATCCGAATTATGCATTTTTAGCGTTAGATTTTTCCGATTTTTTTTTCGTACGAAATGGATTTAGGGTTTTGTCATCATCGCCGATTCTCATGCCTGGTTTTATAGTCCAGAGGCAAACAAGGGAACAAATGTGGAGAGGGGGGACAAATTCCCCTTGCGGACAGAAAACCCTGGGCGGGGGACACATTTCCCTAGGTGATACTGTCCCCCTCCCCACCCGGACCGCTGTGCTAGCACAGAAGTGGGCCCGAAAGTCGCCAGCCGCGTATAGACCTTTCTTTTGTTGATAAACAAACCGCGCTGGTTGGCATGGACGGCCGATAGTAGCAAAACATTCAATCGTGTTAACAAATGTTGTGTCAAAATTCAACATTTCTGTAAACTTTCAATTTACCAAAAATACATACCATGGTTGGTTGCTTTATTTCCAACAAATTCAACACTATTTTTGAATATTTGTGTAACATTATTACAAACTGTGGCTATCTGCTTATGCTTTGCATTTATGGCTTTCCATAGTTTTCCAACCTCGGTTGGCAAAAATTTGGGCTGTGACGTATCAAAAGAAAGGTCTAATAGTTGGCAGCCGCGAAGTCAGGAAAATAAGGAAATTAGAACACATGCAGTACAGGGAGGTGAAATTTCTGTCTTGCCCCTTCTGTCTAATTTGAACGAATTATTTTAAAATCTTTCTTTTTCACTACAATTTGTTCATAATTCTTAAAAGAAATATCACCGACCATACTTTCCTGTAGAATCAGATTATTTGGTTGCCTAATTAGTGACTAATTATCCACCACAATTAAGACCTAATCATTCAGAACATAATACACAGCTGTTGAAAAACTTGCACTTACTCCAAATGAAATGAAATGTACCCTTCATGTTGCACAAAATATGAAATTTTATTCCATAATCTGGTTAACCATACCACTGGGGACACTTAATTTTGGAGGTGGCTAATTCGTATTACTAATTATTACCTAATTAGCCGCTAGAAAACGCGCCATTTTCTATCATACGTAAGCGATATATCACTTGTACACATAGGCCTATACTTACTATTATGATTGCACTCGCCGTGAAGTAAATGTACCCTTCATAATGAATAAAAATATTACATTTTATTCCATGATCTGACAGACCACTCCACTGGGCACACTTAATTTTGGAGGTGGATTAATCGGCTCACTAATTAATACCTAATTAGCCCGCTAGAATACACGCCATTTTCTATCATGCGAATGGTACACAAAATACTTACTGTTATGACTGCACTCGCCGTAAAGTAAATGTACCTTTCATGTTGCAGAAAAGATGAAATTTTATTTAATGATCTGACAGACCACTCCACTGGGCACACTTAATTTTGGTGGTGGTTTTATCGGCTCACTAATTAATACCTAATTAGCCGCTAGAATACACGCCATTTTCTATCATACGTAAGCTATATATCACTTGTACACATACTTACTATTATGACTGCACTCGCCGTAAAGTAAATGTACCCTTCATGTTGCCGAAAATATGAAATTTTAGTCCATGATCTGATAGACCACTCCACTGGGCACACTTAATTTTGAAGGTGGTTAATTCGGCTCACTAACTAATACCCAGTTAGCCGCCTAGAATACGCGTCATTTTCTACCATGCGTTAGGTTATAGCACTGTACACAAATACTTACTTTTATGACTGCAATCGCCGTAAAGTAAATGTATCCTTCATGTTGCAGACAAAATGAAATTTTATTCCATAATCTAACAGACCACAACACTGGGCACACCTAATTTTGGAGGTGGTTTAATCGGCTCACTAGTTAATACCTAATTAGCCGCTAGAATACGCGCCATTTTCTATCATACGTAAGCGATATATCACTTGTACACACTTACTATACTAGTGGTACATGTACTTTGTGCACCACGTTTATCAGTCGTCTTGGGATTTATTATGATTTTTGGATTTTTTCTTGTTGTTCTACCATATTTTAGGTTTATTTCTTTGTGTTTTTTTTTTTGGGGGGGGTCGATCTTTGGATGTCGAAGGAACGTAGATTGGACCATAAGCATTGGACTGACGCGTGTATTATGGCGGTTGTTTATACTCGCCTTTGAGTTGGATGGATATGCAGACTGGATCCTCATGCCTCGCCATAGTAATAACATTTACATAAACAGAGCACTAGTCTACTTGCAACAACAGAGCGCAGCAAATTGACACTTCCAACGGCTGGTAAAGCGTATACGCTGACCTTTGACCGCTTTTGTTTTTCCGATCATTTCTCGTTAATTACGTGACATTTATGTAAAAAAACAAAAATCAAAAACATCTAAAAATAATTGTCCATAATTCTACGTCACTAAATTACGTAAACAGTAAACCGATGTGCCCCTTTAAGAATTAGAGTGGATATTATTTTAGCTCTACTTGGGCATTTAATTTACTGCAAGGACGGTTTTGCACGGGGGCGGACACGATTGCATATGCAAAACCGTCCGGCGGACATTATTGCATGCAATAATGTCCGCCGGATAGTATTGCATAGATAAGAGGACATAATTGCATGCGACACCGGCCATAAAAATGGCTGATTATCATGTTGGTATTGATTACAGCATGGCTTCACATTCTACATCTCAATCATTGCCAAAGACCAAGCCAGTATCCTCACTTGGTGTATCCCAACATATGCATGATAAAATAAGAAACTTGTGAAAATTAATTTGGGCTAAAATGGTCATCGAAAATGCAAGAAAATATAGGGGGGAAACGCCTTTGTTGCATAGAAATTAATGAAATTAGAATTAATTATATGCCGTGCTTTCTTAGATTCAAGTTGGGTTAAACTCGTCAAAAAAAACAATACTCTTATATAGTACTGGAATAAATTGACTTATCTACTTACCTCTTTCTATAAAACGAACACTTTTATTTGGCCTATATTTCCCGCAACACAACCACAAAAACAGACGACATTCACTTTTGGAAATTAATTTGTTGACATTGTCAGATGTTTACAGATTGAGGGCGCCCTCCAGCTTGGCGCTGGTTGAATTTTAAACCAGCAGCTGGGCGCAATAGGCTCTGCAAGTCTCGTGCGTATTCGAACATTGGGACCCGTTAAAGCGCGTGAGTTTGTTTCCTTTACGCGTTAAAGCATCGTACGTGGGACCAAACTGGTCCCAAAAATGTTCGAATACGCGCGAGACTTGCACGGTCTATACAGGAGAGATGGGCCCATTTTCATAAAGCGTGTAAGCACAAAAAACTTGATAAGCACAGAAAACTCTTGCTTAGGAAAAACAGGTTACCAGCCAAAATACCATACAGTTACCATTGATGCGACTGGTACCCCACTCATTTCTTGCTTAGCAAAAAATTTGCTGAGCAGATTGTTCTCCTAGACAGCTTTATGAAATTGGGCCCTGCTTATAAGCAGAAAACGTTGCTTAACAGTTTTCCGCTCAGCGTAATTGTGCAGGATACCACTCGCAAATGGTACTTGGGAAATGGTACTGAGCTGCTGGGCCCAATTTCATAGAGCTGCTAAGCAGAAAACATTGCTTAACAAATTCTGCATAGCATTAATGAAAGGGCCCCATTCACAAAATGTGACATGGTATTTTGGCTGGTAACCTTATTCTGGTAAGCATAGTTTTTAATAATAATAATAATAATAATAATAATAATAATAATAATAAACCGTTCTTTTAAAGCGCATTACACACGGAGTCCCAATGCGCTGTACATAGTCAGAAAAGAAAAAACAGACAAAACTATTTGGAGTTTAACAAGTAAGTTTTGAGAAGGCGTTTGACTGAATGTGCTTAAGCAGCTCCACATACACCTGTTCACCGGTGAAATATTGCAACTTACAAATGTTGTGCTTTGCATAAATTAGCAGGATAGCAGTTTGTTGTGCTTAGCTATATTTTGTGTAAAAGCAGCTCTATCAATAAGCCTGTAAGCACAACAACTTGCTATCATAGAAAACTATTGCTAAGCAAAAAAAAAGGTTACCAGCCAAACGACCAAACAGTTATCATTGCTGTGACTGGTACCCCATTTATATCTTTTGATAAGAAACAAAATTCGGCTTAACAGCTTTCTGGACCGATTTTATAAAGCCAGTCAGCACAAAACTTGCTTAGCACGGAAAAATCATGATTAGCAGAAATAGGTTACCAGCAAAAACCAAAATGCAATAAAGATAGCATTGTTGCAACTGGTACCCACTTTTTTTGCTAAGCGTAAAAAAACTGCTAACAGTTTTTTTCTGCTCAACAGCTGAAAATGGGCCCTGGGGTCGAATTCACAAAAGCACTAAGATTCATCTTAGTAGTCAGTTTTTGCTCAGTGATTTGTATTGTGACATCACACGCTGATTAGCAGTTAAGATTGATTCGCGCTTATGAATAATCTTAGCTCTCTCTGAAGTGGAGCCCTGCTCTCTTGTCTTTAGGAAAAGGAAAAGGAGAGGCCGTGCTGTGTGCAGCGAAAACATCAATCGCAAAGTGGTAGTTATTAAGGATGCTAGGTCATTTTTTTTGCCTTTTTAACCAGAAGGTTCAGATTTAAATTTTAAATACTGATAGCTATTTTTATAGATTCTAGAATGTTAGTTTCCATTGCACAAAAAACCGCCAATGATAAGTGGTAGTTTATTTCAAACTAAAAATGAATTGTTGGGATCTGACATAATATCACCTCCATTAGCCATGTACAAACATAATATTATTTGCAAGTTTCATAATACATGTATTATGTGCAGTTGTTCAGAGAAAAAATATATAATGAAGTCCTTTTAGAGAAAATCGGGCAATGCAACTTTAAGCTGTAGAATACATTTTAGAAATTACAATTACAAATATTAGAAACAATAACTGCAGTCAAGGCATACACAGTTTCAAAGCTGACTTTCTAAACTTTATTTTGGTCAATAGTCACAACTTAAACTTACATTCATAAAAGCTATTTGAAGGTCAAATGGCTTGTTTTAAACAATGCAAACTACGCATAGAGCCTGTTTAATTCCTTCTATATAGGACTCCAGAGAAGGAATTAAAATCAGCGCTATTTATAATCATAAGTTTAGTAAATACAAAAGTATAACCATTTGCCCCGATGAGTTTTTCTGAAATTTTAGTGGAAACTCCCCTTGATTTTTATGCACCAATTTTCTCTGGGAATTTGTAAAAGGAACTTAAAGGAATTCGTTTTGAAAAAAAGTATATCAAATATACAAAAACTAAAACTTTAAATGTTAAATATTCTAAAACTTCAGACAAACCATTTGCGAGTGGCAGTGATGATTACATTGGTTTTTCTTCTGTAATACGTCACTTTGTAATTTCAGTTTAAAACACATGAAGGCAACTTACTATGTTTTTGACTAGTGTTGCTTTTGCAATTGTATACATCCAATGAACATATTTTCAGCGTTTTCACAGAGTTTGGTATGGCAAAAATTATGTTTTCTACATAATGTTTCACTTTTTGCCTTAAAACCTAATTTGAAATCATCCCAAGTTGCTGTGAGATTAATATTATGATTAATTTTTAAAATACACTAATTTTCTTGTGGGCATTCTATTCACTAATTGCATTTTGTGTCTTCATTAAGGGTCTGGCATACCCCAACATGTCCAAACTATTCATTCATAATGGAGGAGCGAATAGGTCAACTAATACCTTCAGTCAAGTTTTCACAAAACGTTGGGCATGTGAGCAGGAGTGTATTCATGTGTTATGCCCAAAGTTCAATCTTTTGTAAACAAAACATCAACATATTTCAACATGTTTTGGGGCATTATTCGAAGAGACAGGTATATTTGACTGATTATTGTGTTGATTTACCAACATTTTGCTAAAAATAATTTCATTGTTGGTAAGGTTTTTAGAGAATCTGATGAGTGCACTTGACCTGCACAACAAAGTATTGATACTGCAGAGTTTTCAGTTTCAATTTATGCAACTCTGAGGATCTCAAATTGTTGCTTTAACACATTTTGATAGGCCAGTCTAGCTTCAGTGACCAAAGTACGGTTTTTGTTTAAGTCGCGATGAAAATTTCTTGAAGCAAATTGCACATAAAAACCACTTGTTTACATTCACACTTTTTTTAACAGTACACTTTTTGCTTTACATGAACTACCTATAAAAATCATTCATAAAACATATTTTCTTTACACATTTTTCAGTGAAAACTTATGCTTTACAAAAACTTCGCCTTTTAAAACACTTTTCCAGTCTGTTTTTATCGCAAAACCAAAAATGTTTACATTCCTAAACTTGATATTTTTAATTCTGCATTTTACATGGAAAAATAACTTTCAGAGTAAACTAAGATACTCCTTCATGAATTTTAAGAATGATTTCAGCTACAACAAAATTTACCAATGACATAATGATAGTTTACACCAATCTTACAACACTCCTTGATATCAGAAAAAAAGAAAATGCAAAATACTCTGTTATCACAATTAAGGCACTCTGTGTAAACATTTAAATTTTTGAAATAATATGAATTGCATGTCAAGCTAGCCTTAACACAAGTGTCATGTGTCCATTCTAGATTGAGGAATGTGATGTTTGTGATTTTACAAATTTATCAAACTGCGTTTGATAGGAGTCAAGCTAACCTGGTCAACAGCAGTAACTGCATTCCCATTAGAGCATTGCTAAATGCAACATTTGCTAACATTCCTCATTTGCTAATCAATAGTAACAGCGGTCAGTGTGCACAAAAACATGTTTGCTTTACTACTTTTAATTGTTCTGTAGGCAATTTGCTTGACAAGAGTCCCTGATCAGGCTAGCTTTATTGTCAGGTGGTTAGAGACCATAGCGGCCGCAAGCGGCTTGTACTGAAATGCCCATAGCAGTCGCGAACGGCCGCTAGATTTGCCTAAATTCCAGCTCAAACAAGAGGGTCAAAGATAAGGTATCAGACCTATTGAAATTGTCCAATGTTTCCCATGGTAACATAGAATGCACAATTCTACAACAAAACCCTGTATTTCTGTTTCTTAATAATTTTCATGACATTTTTGACAGAGTAAAACAATCTACAAGATTAGCAATGTCCAGGTTTATGGTGATTATACAGAAAGGAACAGTCTGTTAAGGGTTAAGATTGTAGCAAGTCTTGGGTTCAATACCCTATATCTCTTTTTTTGGATTCTACACACAGGATGAAGTCATGTATGCCACAGTTTTTTTTATATAAATGTAATAGCAAATAAATAGCATGTCATTTGGATTCTACCCACAATGCTTGTTAACACTTTCAGGACCAGGAGGTTCCCCCAATAGTTTCTCACATAAAACTGTTTTGTTTTTTGTGACTTTTCTTTAATATTATCTTGGGTCATAATTAGAATAAACAAACCCTACTGTTACCTTGGCAACTGTTTATATTTTACCTTTGTATTTTTCTAAAACTGGTTTCTGAATACTAAATGAAATAAGTGAATTCATTTTGAAAACCTTCTAAATTGATGCAAAGAAAACCCATTTTTATCTCATTCCCACATGATACTACTTTGTTCCCAAAATTTATCAGTTTTTGTCTTTACTAGACTGCCAAGCTTCAGTAACAGTAATGAAATTTGCAAAATGCACATGAAGCCCAAGTGGTGATGATGAATTCTAGATTTTTAAACAGTCCACAAGTACATCACATTAACGACATTGCAAAGTCTAAAACTTTATGCATCAACTTTACTTTAACTACAAATACTTAAACTTTTGTTTACATCATCTTAAATAAGAACCCATTCTTAAAACATAATTTCTGTAACTATAAGGTTTCAATCAAGATTAACCCGTTTGCAACATGGTTGGTTATGTTCAATCAAGCTTTGTATGCAGGCAGCGGCAATGAGACAATACAGGTAATATAGGAGTGATGTTTCCTTCATAAAGCAGTAAGGTTGTATCATTCTTTGCTGTATTTATGGCATGGATGATATGTTTGTGAGGCTGGTGAATGTTTTTCCAAACATCTCAGCCACTTTAAGTTAGGTTCTAAACTACCTGTGCATGAAACTGAGTTGAGTTTTTCTTCTGCAGTTGAACGCTCTTTGAAAAACCAAAAATGTTTACATTCCTAAATTTGATGTTTTTAATACGCATTTTACATGGATAAATAACTTTCAGAGTAAACTAAGATACTCCTTCATGAATTTTAAGAATGATTTCAGCTATTACAAAATTTACCACTGACATAAAATGATAGTTTACACCAATCTTACAACACTCCTTGATATCAGAAACAAAGAAAATGCAAAATACTCTGTTATCACAATTAAGGCACTCTGTGTAAACATTTAAATTTTTGAAATAATATTAATTGCATGTCAAGCTAGCCTTAACACAAGTGTCATGTGTCCATTCTAGATTGAGGAATGTGATGTTTGTGATTTTTACAAATTTATCAAACTGTGTTTGAAAAATGGCTTCTCCTATGTAAACTATAGAGGGCATGCTGTATTGTGGATTGTTCATATTGCCAGATCTACTTCTAAAATATCATTTTCCTAAAGTTTATATGTAGACATATTTTTTCTTTTAACCAAGTTTGTTTAAAATTCTCTTCTCTTACATGAACAGACACCTCAGAATTTCAATAAAAGAGAGTCCCCCAAAAGAAATAAATAAAAATCCCAAAAATAAAATGAGACAAAGAAAAAGTCCACCCACAATAAAAGAAAATGGTGCGCACAAGAAAAATAAGTGCAAAAATTGACCAAATGGCTTCCATTGGGCCTTCATTTTCAAAATTTTCAAAATTCCCCCCTGCGTTGCAAAATGGGCGGCGCACACGCACCGATGTACATTTGTTTTCATATTCGCCCTCCCCCCCCCCTAATTCATATTCGCCCCCTAAAAAAGTAATTTCTGGTTCGGGCCTGTTTACAGTAAGTTGTGAGAACTAATCATAATACACATAGGGTGTGAACATATTTTACATTTGTATCAAGCCCAAGATCCATCAGGGATGACAACAAGTAAAAGTGATGACAACAGACAAAAGTGAATATGAATGTGTGATAATGAAAGTGAATTAATTGTTGCTGAACTTAACCAAGAAAACATGGAAACCATCCTGCTAAAGATTCGGAATCTTTATAACCAGGACCCAATTTCATAGAGCTCCTTAAGCAGAAAATATTGCTTGTCAGTTCTCCTGCTAAGCAAAAATGAGCAGGATACCAGTCACAGATTGTACATGTCAAGTGGTGTTTTGGCTGGTAAGCTCATTCTAATAAGCGTAATGCTTAGCTACTTTTTTTTGAACAGCTCTATGAAACTGGGCCCAGCTCCTAGTAATCCTTTACTATAATTATCAGCAATAGCTACATCACATATCATAACAGTATTGAACCATTTATCTTGCATGTAAAGTGAGCATCTAAGGCTTGTCAAACCAAGTACAAATTGCCAATCATTGACTTGGATAAACATTATTACTTGATTCACTGTTTGGTTGAGTCTTGGTTTAGTGATTCCTTTGCTCAGAATTATAGTGCAAAGAGCGCTTTACTTTTACCATTGGGTAGACAAAACCAGAAAACACAATGTGATGGATAAAGTGCCAGATTGTTTTGCAAGTTTAGTTTATTGACCCCATTCACCTGACGTCATCACCACAAGATTATCTTGGTTGGGCCATTTTGGGAGTCAGTTTCCCTCTGTGTTGTACTGTGAAATGCTCATTTTAGGCGTGTACACACTCACCATATCTCTACATGCTATTTGACTCCCAAAATGGCAAACCATGGGCATCAAGTAGAAGTGTCTGAGGTCTGTTCAATAGAATGAAAAGCCCAGATTTTCTTTGTTGTTCATACACTGAAATAATAGTTGGTCATGAGTGACAGGTGATTTATTGGAGATAAATGTGTGAACAGATCCAGCCCATCAGTTAACTGATTATAAGGATACTCAATTGGAGGAATAAGTTTTACAAACAAATAACCAAGTGTTCTTATGAATGTAATCTCAGTGCCAGGACATCAAGGTGTCAATGTTTTTTGTATCCAGAAACCTTTTTTAGCCATGAGGTGGAGTTTGGCGGCGTATTTTTATTTCAGTCCTTGCAATACGAGAACCATTCCATTCACTAGCTCTAATGACTCGTTTGTATGGACCCATAATATCACCAGGTTGGATATATTCAGCATTAAGGTTATTATCTACACCAGGTATACCAGAGCATCTATTAAACCACCAACCTCCTTCACTATTCAGACTTGGACAGTTTGTTTCGTCTCGTTTAAAATCTGTGTGATGGTGAATGCTGAAAGCTTGATTGTTGGCAGTCTCAAGAATACCACCTGAAAAATAGTACAAAATACAAACCATGAATTCATTTTGACAATAAAACTTTGTTATCTTAAATCATACAAATCAATTGGAAAAAAATGAACTTGCATTCTTCCTGAGTGCAGTCAGGTTGTATAGTTGGGGGATTTATATTTTCTCTAAGCATTTCAAACCACATTCAGTAGATCAACAACTAAATGAACTCAAAAAAAGAGCTGCATTTTCAACCTGGAAATTCTTTTGTGCCTTTAAAGTATTCAAAATTTAGTGCAAAAATGTTGGATTTAAATAACACACTAATTTTGTCACTGGATGTGCTAGTATTAGTGATGCAGGTGTTGCTCTTACAGCATCAAGGTATGGTACAATCAAACACTGTATAGAAACTTCTGTGCACATTTCTCATGCTCAAAGGATTTGTAATACCCACTGTTTGAATGATGACATGAATATTTAAATGGGACTGTAGTCATGATGATCATAATGACTGTCTCCCTGTGGCTCTACATGGAATTATGAACTCTAACCTAGTTACAGCATGCGTGCCTCACATCACACAGGGTGCCGTTATTACTAGTACTGGCCAGCACACGCACATGCAGTTACTGGGTTAGAGTTCATAATTCCATGTTACAGTCACAGGCCTGCTATGATCATGACGACAGTCCCTTTAAACAGTGCCTTAAAGGTATCATACAATTTGGTAATGATTCAAAAAAAATATTAGCATAAAAACTTACTTGGTAACAAGCAACGAAGAGCTGTTGATAGTATAAAACATTGTGAGAAACGACTCCCTCTGAAGTAACGTAGTTTTTGAGTAAGAGTAATTTCTCACTAAAATAATAAAAACTTCTTGCAAGAAGTTTTTATTCCTATCTGAAAGCACACAAATTTGTACAACAAGGGTGTTTTTTCTTTCATCATTTTCTTGCAACTTCGTTAAGCCAAAATTTTCACAAGCTTGTTATTTTATGCATATGTTGGGATACACCAAATGAGAACACTGGTCTTTGACAATTACCAAACGGTGCCTTTAATAGTGAGATCAAAACACCAACAATTAGCAAAAACAAAACATGGGATAGAATTTAAACCTTCATTTTTAACTAAATTGATGAACCTACTTCTGCATCCAATGAGTTCAATGCGCATCGCTGGATATCCCACGTAGTTGATTGGTCTGATACGGATGAAGCGTGCTCTGATTGGCTGCTCAAATTTGTTAGTAACGGGTGTTGATTGGTTAGTGTTACCGCGGAATGTCTGTTAAAAACAAAACAAGAAAACAATAAGCATGCATGTTTAGTAAAACTTATCAAAGAGTAAAACAGGTTGTTAAAGACTGGTTAATAGAGTTTAGACAATTAAGTTATTTACACTCTGATGTAAGCTTTTGAAATCTAAGCTGAGATGTTTCGTTGAAGATATTTTCTAATTCATGCAAAGTTGTCTAATTCAAGCAAAGTTTTCTAATGCATTTTTTTTTCAAATCCAAATGTTGATGTCACTTATCTCAGTTTGGTTCAATGGTTTCAACTTCAAATAAAGTGCTTTTCTTAAGCAATTTTTGCAATGGGGTTCACAAATTAACCGGTGTTCTCTGTTTGCAAAGATTTTGAGGAATAATTTGTGTTCAAGAGTTGGAATTGAAAACAGCTGGCTTGTATTATTGTAATAAAGGAACCATTTACCTGAGGTTGTCCTGTAGATGCTCCATGGCCACTTACATTGTACCAGGTGTTGTTGTTGAGGCTGTATTCTACTTGGAATGCTGTGACACGCCAAGTGTTGTTATCTATCCCTTGAATTATGACCCCTTCAATAGGAGTCACCATCAGTAAATCTACCTTTAGCCATGGAGATTCTGTGTCATTCTGTGATGGACACCATCCACCAATGACATGATTCAAACGTCCATTACTAGGCTGACATTTATCTGGTTGGTCCTGGTTGGTACTAGAGGCCGTTATTCTGCTGTCAGGAATGGAATGATCTTCCATTCCAATTCTTTGCCCGCAGATCCAATGGACTGTAAATAAACATATGTATAGTTATGATTTTGATAACATTTTGTTAAGTTGTGCAAAAATGGCAGTACATTTGGCTTTTCTTCAAAACAACACAACGCGCCAGCTGATGATGGCTCAAATTGTTTCCGGTTTTCTGAGTAATAGAAACCTTGTTTTGGTATTGGATCAACTGCTAAATTTTTGAATTCTGGACAATTTTATTTAATGGCTTTTACAATCTTAATAATGGATAGCAATTTCTTGATGTGTTTGGTTTTCCAATAACAATTAAATGAGTACTGTCTTAAAATCTTTAATCCTCTTAAACTGCATAGAGTTACACAATGTTAAGAGTAAAAAGCACTATACAAAACGAAAAATGCACCCCTGTGCTGAATTCTGGTTTTCTTGTGTGTAATTGGGGTTCTTTGAAAGCATTTCTTGATTAGTCCATTGCTTCTATTCTGAATGATAATGCAAGTTAAACATGACTTGAAGAAACTCACCTTTACATCCCAGGAGTTCAACACATATCCATAGAGAGCCATCAGTCTGGTTTAGCATGATGCGGATATAACGAGCTGTGATTGGTGGATGGAACATGCTGGTAGCTTCAGAGTTTGATGTGGTGTTCTTTCTGATTATCTGTTGTGATACAAATGCAAAATTAATTTAATTTGCTGAAACATATGTACAGACTTACTGTAACAGTGTGATCCCATCAGCACTGAAGACTAGCATTTCACTTGTATACAACATTTAACTTTAGACAAAGTAAACTCATCAATCAAGTTCCACCTCTTAATTTATTGACAAATCACAACAGGTGAATGTATTCAAAGAATGCAGGTCTGACATTATAAAATCCCATTACAAAATGTATAGCTACAATGTAGCTGTAGCCATTGGGGCAGCTGCATTGTGTTTGGTGCAGTGGTCATGGTAGGATAATCAAAGGGTGCAGATGATTATGCAATTCCATTTGAATGTTTTTGCTGGTCAGTTTTCATTGTGGGACTAAATTGATTTATAAAAATAGTTCTTTATTGATATTCAATCCAGTATTTGAAAAGTTTTAGCACAAACTCATAAAAAGTTTGCTTGTATGATGGACACTTTATGTGCAGCAATTAACACATCAGTGTAGGTTAGACATCAAAGTTCTTACCTGTGTTGAATTCATATTATGCCAAGTACTCTGGTCATCACTGTACTCCAGTTGGTACTCATGACTCATATCTACACTGGTTCCCTGATCAGATCCCTGCAGCATCATAATTCCCTCTACTATGACTTTAATTTCTAGATCAATCTGTAACCATGGTTTGTTGTCATTAGGTTCAGGGCACCAGCCAATAGTATTACTGTTTGCTGATTGAGTGAGTCGTGCATTGCTTGGTTGACAGTTACCATCTACCTTCTCATTTGTACTTGATGCTGTGATGCAGTAGTCAGGAATGGTACCATCTCCCATTCCAAGACGTTGCAAACAAAACCAGCGTTCTATTAAAGATTAATGGAAACTCAATATTAGCATTACTGAAGTATGTCTTATTAATGCAGCATTATAATGATGATCATAATGATCTTCACTGTGTGGCTTTTGGAACATAATTTGTTTTGTTTGGTACACAGTATGCAAATTGGATTATGTAATCCTTGACATCGCAATGTAGTCTGTAATTATTTAAATCAGATGTTAAAATTGTCTGGTAAAATGTTTCTGCTGGATCGGGAAAAAAAACATTTCTAAAAAAGGTAAAAGATCTCTTTGGTTTAAAATTCAGACAAAGAGGAAATGAAGGCTCTCCTGTTTTTTCAAATTACATACAATTTTCCTTTTATTGTAAAATAAGTAAATTGGTATCTATTGTTTTCAATATGCATTGTTAATTATATCAAATAAACTTCTACATGTGTGTTTATATTTAATGTTTTAGTTGTGAAGTAAACACAAGGGTTGTTTATAAGATGACCTTACCATTACATCCAAGGAGTTCAACACGCATTCCTGGACGACCGCCTTGATACCCAGTTGGTATGATGCGGATGTAGCGTGCTCTGATTCCCTCATTGAACATGGTGGTTACTCTGGTGTCATAGTCACTATTTCCAGGGAATCTCTGTGAAGGAAAATAAATTTGATGCTCATTCACAACAAATCATCTCAAAGTTAGAATGGTTGGAATATAAATTGGTGGTAAGAAGTTCTGCTGTCATATGCTGCTATACGTATTTTGAAGGAATATTGTTATGAGAAAAAATCTTTTGACTCTCGATGACAACTAGAACTAACCATCTCAAAGCTACAATGGTTGAAAACCACAAGGGTTGTAAGAATTATATGCTGCTATTTTCTTGTGGAGAAATCAAGTTATGTCAGTTTGGTATACAAAAGCTGCCATAGCTATTATTTTGTAGTTTCTTTTGTTTTAATTGTATAATTGACTTCCTATGTGTAATAAAAGCAATATGGAAAATAAACAAAACACAGTATTAATATCATTCTTGTTGATTTGGAAGGGTACCCATGCCATTTCAGTGACTCATTGAAGAAACAATGTTAACTGCTAAGGCATTGCTTTATGTTGTTGATATTTCAATTCCTTTATCTGCATGATGATTTTCTGCCATTTATGTACGTATGATGTCATACCTGTGCATTGACCTCAGATGTCCCTCCTATGTACGGCCAGTCTTGGTCATTGCCACTGTATGCAATAAGGAACTCTGTCACACAGTAATTGTTGTAGTAGTTGCCCTGTGTTATAACACCTTGAACCAGTGCTGGCTGTTGCAAGTCCACCTGGTACCATGCAGAGTCTTTGTCACTCTCTGAGGGACACCAGCCACCATACACATCTAGTCGTCCTTTAGGGTTATATGAGCAGAAACCTTCATCAGTAGAGGATGGTGTAATTCTTTGATCAGGGATGCTACCATCTTCCATTCCAAGACTGTGGCCACAGACTCCATCAACTGAAGAGATATTAAATAATTACATGTTGCCCATAAATAATCCAAAATAGTCTGATATTTTCATAGTTATGTTTTTTTTCTAATGATCTTTTCATTAATGTATGGTTGTGTACTGTATATGGAGAGAAGTGTCATGACACAAAGAATCATGTTTTGATATTTCCCCCAGTGTCTGGAGGCAATTCATAGTATGATTATTTTCATAGATATGTTTTTCATAATTATGTTTTCATTAAAGCCTGGTTTATAATGTATGTGAATAGAATTTTCATGACACAAGGAATGATGTTACATTATTTCCCTTATCTGGAGGAAATTCACATGAAATATGAATAAGGCATGCGCTTAGGCAACAATACACCGCATTGGTTTTTTTTCATTCATTTTAGTCATGTGACATGTAACTAGTGCACTAGTCCCAAAATTGTTACACTATAGTATAACAATTTTGGGACACGTAACATTATTGTATGGGGTATTTTTTCCTAATTTCTGACCTTTGATGATATTCAATCAAAACGGCATTGAATTTGACCCTTTGACTGACGCAAAATTCCTCCTTGGAATGTAAAGACCCATTTGTTGTTGAAATCCAATGACGTCATGTTTCAAATTTTTCTCTAAAAGGTTCAGGAATGAACCAACAAATCCCTGTATAAAAATGTACAAATGCAAGTAGACCAAAGTGGCATCATGGGATGTTTTTTATGTTGACAAATTTTGCACTGGAAAGGTATCAAATACAATGGCAATTTACACCATTTTAACTGTGAGGTTAGAGACTTGTAATTTTTCTCCATTCATATTAGGACTCTATCTATTGGGAAATGAGTACATAACAAAAAGGAAAACTTTACTTCAGAGCCCCTCTTTAAGATTGATGACAATTCATTGACCAACAGCACTAATGTTATGCATTCTGTGAAGAAATAGTGAATGTTGCTAAATAAACATGGTACAAACTTTGCTTTGCATCAGGACAGTTTCACAGCAGAACTTCATTTGGAAACTTGTTTTTCCCTTTGGAGGACCTACTTAAGATCTTTACATGTTCTAGTGTTTCCAGGAAGTGTAAGTTAGGGTTTTGTCTACAAAAGTAATGTACAGGAATTCCA
Source organism: Plazaster borealis (assembly GCA_021014325.1). Taxonomy (NCBI): domain Eukaryota; kingdom Metazoa; phylum Echinodermata; class Asteroidea; order Forcipulatida; family Labidiasteridae; genus Plazaster; species Plazaster borealis. Next base: position 28,773,294 of record CM037475.1, read on the forward strand.
AAATTCAAATAATAAAACAAGAATGGTGTGTTGACAAACACAAATGCCCTGCTGACTTTAATTTCATTCATCTTGAGTTATCGCTCAGACAACATTTCTTTTGTTTTAGCCATAATGACCTTGTCATTTAACCTGAGGGGTCCACAAACAACAGGCTTAATTTTGGGAGATCCCAAGACCAATCGCCACACCATATGGAAAAGTTGCGCACATTTGCTAAATGGCAACTCCAACGCACTGTTCAACACAAGAAATTGAAGGTCCGATGATGCAAAATCGGCAGTTTTTCCCTTCATAACTTAAAAGTTTATCTGACTATTTTACCATCTTTTCCGGTTTTTGAAAGCTTCATTCATACTCTCTAGAAAAGGTTTGGGAAACAAAACATAATATAGTCTGGGAAATGGGGCTTTTTTTAGTATAAAACTGGGACAAAAATCCAAATACAAGCATTTCTTATGGAGGTCAACACAGATTTGACTACATTTCCAGTGGGTTCACTCACTAAACTGAACAGCAAAATAGTTTCAGTCAACGTACAGACCCATCTTGCACGGCAGAATAAACTATGGAAAATTCTCTAGTCATCTATATAAAACAAATTCTACTTTGTGACCTCGGTAATGTATGCAAAGTCCGGTGTAGTCTGGTTCTGCGGTTTACTCACACAATACGCTTTGAATGGCTCACTGGTCGCAGGAACCAGATCTGCTACACACGCTTTCTCTACACGTTGCAATAAATCATTACAGAAGCATGCATTTGTATACTGGTTTTTCCTATTTTGACGCCGAAATATGTACATAAACTTGGTAATATGAATAAAAGATATATATATATGTCATTCTGCCAATATTAGTTTGGTTTGAAACCATCTTGTTTGTGAAAAAATTAGCAAAACTCCGTCAAATTGGAAGCAGTTTTTCTATCAGATTACAACATTAATGTGAATAGGGGTGATTTTAAACTCTCACTTGTATGTGTTAAGTCAAAAATGAATGTTAATACCTGTTGATTTGTCTCAAGATCTCAACAACATTGCTATCAAAATAAAAGTAACAGCTGAAAATGGGGAAATAATGGTAACGTTTTGTATATTGTTCTGTGGTCTTTGTGACCAGATTTGTTTAAAGGTGATTCAAAGCTTGTACGTTATACCGATGCGCTGTAGAAAGTTTACATATTTATTTACATGTTATTATCTTGTGCAGGAAACTTATAGTTATAGTTTTTTTTCAATATAAACAGGGCCTACTTTGATACTGAAATGTAATTTGTGTGATGTCAATGAATGTGCTGCATAATCATCTGCAGGTTCCCCTATTATTAAAAATGGTCTAGTCCACTGACTTGTTTATTATTCAACGCAATCAGGTCAGTGCATAAATAAACACACGTGGCTGTCACACACACACGGCTTGTGTTCCTTAATGCACAAAATACGGCCAAAGTTGTTCATATGCAATTTTGAAGTTGATATGCCAAATCCTTCTTGAGTTATCGCTCTGACACTTCTTTTGTTTTTGCCATAATGACCTTAATATTTAACTTAGGGGGTCTGGGGATCCCAAGACCAATTGCCAAACCAAGTCTGGAGTTGATATGCCAAGACCTTCTTGAGTTATCGCTCTGACTTTTTATCTCTGTTGCCATAATGACCTTTACATTTGACCTAGAGGGTCCGCAATTCTGAGGGATCCCAAGACCAATCCCCACACCACGTTTGGAGTTGATATGCCAAGTCCTTCTTGACTTATCGCTCGGACAATGATTGCAAACATATACACACACACACACACGTTTGTAAATCCCGCTTACCGAGGACTTCTCTTTGTTCTCCCATTGTTTGGACACGTGCATGTAAATACGTTCACCTGACGTTTCCCCCCGACACGCAACGATTACTCAGCTTTGCTCCCACAGCAACACGCCGTACCTTGACCCCTCATGATAAAGTATTGCACGCTAGGAATCGTGCAACGGCGGGTAGCACATTCGCGGGATCGAGGTGATGGATAATATGGGATGGCAGCGCTGATAACTGGTGCTTCGTGTGTTAATCCGCTTGCTTATCACAAGTGCGACTCACTTTCACAGTTCATGTCTGATATTTCAAGGTGTTCGGGCAATCCGCCCGGAACACCTCTTGTTCCCTATATAATTCTTCTTTTAAATGGAGGATCAGTTTTGTTTTTTTGCGGTGTTGTTGCCATTAATTCTGCACAACTTTACCGCCGACATCGTTGCACTAATATTATATGCAGACAAGACAACTCGCCCGCGCCCCACTCTATTCAAGACCGGAAGTTGGTAGGTCAAATTGAGGGATCTGATCCTGCGTTGCGTTCACACTACGTTTTTGATCTACCTTGCAGGATCAGATCCTCCTTTGATCTCGCAATAAAGGGGGATCAAAAAGGAGGATCAGATCCTGATCGCTCTTGCGTTCACACTAGCTGTTGATCGCCCTTTGATCGCCCTTGCAGGATCTGATCCTCCTTTGATCGCCCTTGCCGGATCAAGTGTGAACGCGGTCTTTGTGATATGCACAGAGAGTAATGAATTCCATACAAATCAGGCATATAAAGCAGGCTGAGGTCATGTTTATCCACCAAGTCAGCTTGCAGAGCCACCACAGAAGAACATCAACTATTTGGTCTAGTAATCATTCATGGATAAAGTGTAATGAAGAACAGAATGTTATTTGAATTCAGTTTGTCATGTTTCAATTAAATGAAAGAAATTCTGTATCATAAAACTGCTATTTGATAACATACTGAGTGCTTAGCACCAGATATCACTAAGTCATATCACTTACCACTGCAGCCAAGGAGCTCAATACGTAGGGATGGGCGTTGATTCCAGGCTGTTGGTCTGATGCGGATGTACCGTGCTTGAATAGGCTGCTTGAATATATTGGTAACTGGGGTGTTTCCATCAGTGTTGCCATTGAATGTCTGTCAATGAAACCAGAGGTGGACATGATAAGAAATAAATGAATTAATAATAATTAATACTCAGATCATGAATAATGACTGTACAGCTTCATTGAAGTGTCTTTGTTTATATGGAATACATGTTGGGATGGAGGGTATCTTTGCTGAATACTCTTACCTGTGGAGTAGAGGTCCCATTCACATACAGCCATGCATTACCATCAATGCTGTATTGTACCTGGTAATGTGTCACATAGTGATCATAGTTTGGATGGCCCTGTGTGATGAAACCCTCAATCTGCACAGGCTCTGTACCCATATCAACTTGAAGCCATGAATCCTCGTAATGCCCAGTAGCTGGACACCAAAAACGGTTCAGGTTCAATCGTGCACCACTTGGCTGAAACCTTTGACCCCACTGACTAGATGCTGTGATTATCTCATCAGCAATACTCCTGTCTTCCATTCCAAGTGCATGTCCACAATATCTACCAACTGAAACCAAACACAACGGAATAGCCTTAAATTATATGAGCAACTAGGTGATGATTTTTTTTCTTGAAAACAACATTTAAAGACGAAGGAAAATGACCAATTCGATTTTGTGTTGTACTCATTTTCCAATAGATAGAGTCCTCATGTACATTACTTTTACAGACAAAACCCTAACTTACACTTCCTGGAAACACTAGAACATGTAAAGATCTTAAAAATGTAGGTCCTCAAGAAGGAAAAACAAGTATCCAAATAAAGTTCTGCTGTGAAACTGGCCTGATGCAAAGCTAAGTTTGTACCATGTTTATATAACAACAATCACTATTTCTTCACAGAATACATAACATTAGTGCTGTTGGTCATCAATCTTAAAGAGGGGCTACTCATTTTTTGTGATGTACTCATTTTCCAATAGATAGAGTCCTAATATGAATGGGGAAAAAATGACAAGTCTCAAACCTTGCGCTAAAATGATATAAATTGCCATTGTATTTGATACCTTTCCAGTGCGAAATTTGTCAACATGAATAAAAAACATCCCATGATGCCACTTAGGTCTACTTGCATCTGTACATTTTTATAAGGGGATTAGTTGGTTCATTCCTGACTCTTTTAAAGAAAAATTTGAACATCAGGGATGCTACCATCTTCCATTCCAAGACTGTGGCCACAGACTCCATCAACTGAAAAGACATTAAATAATTACATGTTGCCCATAAATAATCCATAATAGTCTGATATTTTCATAGTTATGTTTTTTCCTAATGATCTTTTCATTAATGTTTGGTTTTGTACTGTAAATGAAGGGAAGTGTCATGACACAAAAAATCATGTTTTGATATTTCCCCCAGTGTCTGGCGGAAATTCATAGATTTTCATAGATATGTTTTTCGAATTATGTTTTCATTAAAGCCTGGCTTATAATGTATGTGAATGGAATTTTCATGACACAAGGAATCATGTTACATTATTTCCCTGGAGGAAATTCACATGAAATATAAATAAGGCATGTACTAATAAGGCAACAATACACTGCATTTATTTTATTTCATTCATTTTAGTCATGTGACATGTATACTAGTGCACTAGTTAACTAGCGCACTAGTCCCAAATCTGTTTCACTATAGTATAAAAATTTTGGAACACGCAACATTATTGTACAATATGGGGTATTTTTTCTACTTTTTGACTTTTGATGATATTCAATCAAAACAGCCTTAAATTTGACCCTTTGACTGGCGCAAAATTCCTCCTTGGAATGAAAAGACCCATTTGTTGTTGAAATCCAATGTCGTCATGTTTCAAATTTTGCTCTAAAAGGGTAAGAAATGAACCAACAAACCCCGGTATGAAAATGTACAGACCCAAGTAAGTCAAAGTGGCATCATTGGATGTTTTTTATGTTGACAAATTGTGCGGTGGAAAGTTATCAAATACAATAGCAATTTACACCATTTTAACGTGAGGTTTTAGAGACTTGTAATTTTTTTCCCCACTCACATGAGGACTCTATCTATTGGAAAATGAGTACATCACAAAAATTGATTTGGTCATTTATTCCCTTCCTCTTTAAGCCAAAAGTCAACTGATGTGGTTTAAATTGTAGTGTTTCATATTAAATTGATATCAAATAATAAACAACAAGGGAAACTGACTGGGTACATTTTAAATGATTTGATGTTGTTCAACCCTAAATCATATTAAATTGAGTCACTGTTAAAAATGTCTCACATAAAGAATCAAAACATTCAATGAATATGGAAACATTGGTAGTATTTTATGAAAATATGTTTCAAACTTATTCAGCAATTAGATGGAGATAGTCCTCCTGGTCATGATTAATACAAGCAATTGTAGACATACCAGTTGGTTGTATACTCAAGTGCTCCATAGACAGGGTGTAGTCAACAGGCCCGATGTGAAAGGGTGTCTCCATCAAATGACCAGTGATGTTACGTTCATTGGTGAGGTCCAGACGGATTGTCCAGTTCCCTTCAGTCAGATTATGTAGAATCTCATTGCCAAGCCAGAACTCACCATCCAATGACCCAAAGCCAACCTTGTAATCTGCCCAACTGCGGTTGAAATTGACGGATCCATCATAGCGCCGCTGGACCATCTAGAAATAAATAAAGTTAGATCGTATAATCTACTAGCGTGTAGTGAAGATCAAATTTGAACATTAGTTTCAGATTTATCTTCAACATTTGGTTAATTTTTCAAAACTCTGACAAAATAAAACCGTTGTTGTAGACCTCAGTATGAGTTATCAGGTACATTATGTTTAAATTATTGATGTCTTGGTAACATGATGCAAAAACAGTCGTTCAAATAAAATAATCCAAAATTATTCCCCTATATGTAGGTCCTATGATTTCTTGTAGGAAATGTGGATTGTTGTTTTTCAGTACTTTTATTTACTACAGAGATTTTTTCATCATACATTTTTAGATGCAAATCAATTTTAAAAATACTATATGACATAATGTCTACCTACTTAGGTAGTGCTCTCAATAGACCCCCCCCAGGTCAGAGGTCGCTGCTGTCTGCCACACTCACCATTTTTGGAGTCAAGTTGCAAGTAAAAAGTATGGTAAGCTTGTAAATGTCGAGTGGACACAAATTGTGCACTACATTTTATAAGCACGGGTACATTGTTTCCTAAAATGGGCAACCAAGATTATTTTGATGATGGCGATTGGTGAATTGGGTCAATACAGCCCCTACACCACAATATGTACATTGACTTGATGTTAAGTCTAGAGCTTTATGATATGGTCGTTCAGTCAGTGGTGGAGTCCCATGAAATGGAGCACAAATTTTGTGAATTCAACATTTTCTGATGTACCCTTTTAGGTGGTAGGGAGGGGCAGACCTTAAAAGTGTATGGTTTTCATGCTTGCGAAAATTTTGTAAATAAAATAATGTCTGAATGTCTATGATTCTGAATGAATAATACATGTAGATTCTTAAAAGGGTCTGTATACGTGGCAAAACAAAATTACTTGGTAAGACGTACAGCAGCTTTGGATAGTATAATGCATTTTGAGAAACTTTTCACTTCTAAGTACTGTGGTTATTGAAAAAAGATATCACTTTTTATCCCCAAAAATTTGAATCTGAGAAGGGTTACTGCACTAACGTTTCTCAGATAGTGTATTCCAATAGCAGATTATTCTTCCTGCGTGAACATAACCGCTCTAGATTTTTGGCAATATCTCAAAAACGCTACAATCTTTTGAAATGAAATTTTCACAGGTTAGTTTTATGGAATATACCTACAACTATATAGAATTGAAACAAACAGCCCAGTCCGCAAGCCGCTGTCGGGCTGTCGGACCGCCGGTGGCAAGTGGTGGCTGAGCAGCGGCTCGTCGGCATCGGCAGGCCGACTTAAAACCAACAACGGTCTGCCAGTGGTAGCCAGGTGGCTTGCGATTGGCGGCACGCCGACCAAAAACCAATGGCGGTCCGCCAGTGGTAGCCAAGAGGCATACAATCAGCGGTCTGCCGCTATGAAACCAACAGGGGACCGCCATCGGTAGCCAGTGGCAAACCACCAGAGGCTTGCAGCTCAAGAACTAACAGCGGACCGACATCGTTAACCAGTGGCATGCCACCAGAGGCCTGCCGCTCAAAAACCGACAGCGGACCGACATTGGTAACGAGTGGCATACCACCAGAGGCCTGCCGCTCAAGAACCGACAGCGGACCGACATCGCTAACCAGTGGCATACCACCAGAGGCTTGCCGCTCAAGAACCGACAGCGGACCAACATCGGACCAACATCGCTAACCAGTGGCATACCGCCCAGAGGCCTGCCGCTCAAAAACCGACAGAATGGGGAAAAGTATTCCTACCTCCATGGGAAAAGTGACCAACAGTTGTCTGAAGCATAACCAAATCTAAGTTTGGCAAAGGACAGCATGAAACCATGGAGCTATAAAAACCATGTCCAGACATTATTGTACAAGTAGTATGTTTCCCTCCTCATAGTTTACATGAGAGGATGGCCTGTACCAATTTACTCAGTATAAACATTGACAACAACGCAAGCATCACCTCGTGCATTCTTGCTGGCTGGATGATGAAGCTCTGGTCACTGCTGGTACATGTAAGTCCGTTATTTATATAATTTGAAGATTGTTACAATGTACTTATACTTTCTCATGGACTGGTAAAATGTTCACTCCATGATGCAGAGCCACTTATTAGGGTTTGTTACAATTTTTGTGCCTGACCAGGCCAGATTGTTTTTCTGCTTTGAACACATTTTTTGTAATGTATGTTTTAAAAAGAATACGTAACTTTTTTATTAACATGCATTTCTCAAGTAGTATAAATGGTTGGCTGAACATGTAGTTGAAGGAGAAAACCGTTGGTACAATTTAAGCAGACACGACCAAACATAATTAACAAACAGTTAATGAAAGCTTCTATTCTTGCCTGATCAATAATACAACCATTGCTCAGATTTTCTTTTTCAACTCAACATTAGTAAACAACAAGACCTGTGAAAATTTTCGCCCAAACTGTTCATATCTATACCCACCTTTGTCCAGCAATTTATTTGCTCATTTTGATAAGTCAGTGCTATTTGTTGAACTGACTCCGCCCCGAGACATTAGTTAGAAGATTAATTGGCCTACTGGATATTTACTTATTTAATCAGTTTTCAGGTAGTAAATGTATATAAATTCATTTCAATAATCATCAAAATACTGACTGAATAGTAATCATTCAGTATTTTGCTGATTATTGAATACTATCTTTTTTTACATGTACCGTACAATGCACAGCTGATGAAATAACTGTCATGCCAACATGTACATGTACAACTTCAATCAACCTTAATCTCTGCACGCTTCATTTGTATCAAAATGTGAAAGTCTGCATGGTCCTACTAGTATAGAAATATGACAGGTTATCAATTTGTATTATTCTTATTTTAATGTTACAGATTTCTGCGAGGGTTGATAATTTCAAACACAAGAAAACCTTGCTCTGTGGAGATTGAGTGGAAAATTGGATGGAACGAACTTATGACAGGAAGTCAGCAGAAAACCTACAGCTCATACTACAGTGGTTATCAAGTCTACACTGACTGCATTGAGACTGACCCAAGCAACGTTGATATCAACAAAGATCTTACAAAAGAGATAAATCTATACCTGTATTTGAATTGAAATTGCTCCTTATTTTGTGTCATTAAATAATATTTTATTTTGAATGCTCTTATGCAACCAAAGATGAAACAATTACAGTGAAATTATTTGAATATAAAAAAGGAAGTTTTACCACAGGAACATTAACACAGCAATATTACCACAGTGTCCATATTTTTTACCACACGTTTACCACAGAACGATTACTACAGGAATTGTATCAAAGATACATTTTTCCACTGGAATTACATGAAGCACAGTGATTTCATATGGTAAAATGTCACCCACAAACCACACAAATTTATTGTGGTGTATGAACTTTGCAACGGCTGACCATCAGGCGGCTGCCAGTAGCGGACAACCGGCACAAACATCCGCTGGCTCGCCATTGTTCAACCGCCGGCAGCCGACAGAGGATCGATGATGGGCGCCAACGGTGGACCATGAGAGGGCTGCCACTAGCGGACCGCCGGCACAAACGTCCACCGGCTCGCTGGTGGTCCACCGTCGTCAGCCGACAGAGGGCCGATGATGGGCCAACGGCAGACCATCAGAGGGGTGCCACTAGCAGACCGCCGGCACAAACGTCTGCCGGCTCGCTGGTGGTCCACCGTCGGCAGCCGACAGAGGACTGATGATGGGCCAACGGCGGACCATCAGAGGGATGCCACTAGCGGATCGCCGGCACAAACGTCCGCCGGCTCGCTGGTGGTCCACCGTCGTCAGCCGACAGAGGACGATGATGGGCCAACGGCGGACCATCAGAGGGATGCCACTAGCAAACCGCCGGCACAAACGTCCGCCAACTCGCTGGTGGACCATCGTCGAAAGCCGACAGAGAGCCGACAACGGTCCGCCAATGGTCCATCATTGGTCCTCTGTCGGCTGCGGACGGCGGACCGCTGGCGAGCAGGTGGATGTTTGTGCCGCCGGTCCGCCGGTGGCAGCCACTGTCGGCCCGCCGGCGGTGCCGCTGGTGGACCGACGATGGACCAATAGCGGCTTGCGGACTGGGAGTGGGTTCCAATTACCAAGCGTATACAATCCTTTTAAGGAGTGGGGTATAATTTGATGTACTTACAATCCAGCCTGTATGCATCGTCATATCACACAACACCTTTATTCCTTCATCATTCTGGAAGGGATAGATAGTGTAGATACCATCCTCTCTGTGACCAGCATCCAACAAAGCCTGACAGTCTGTCAATTTATCTGATGGATTAAACATAACAAATCATGTTATCATTGTTTCTTACCAACATTATTCATGTTAATACTTTTGTGTGACTTTATTTTTCAAACTTAATGCAATAAAGACTAATGAAAGTGTTAGGATGTTACCCATTATCAGTTGTCCACAATTAAACGTTGGTTTTTATTCCTTAAACAGGGCAGGGAAAGTCAATGATTATCTACTGTACCTACAAATCCTTAGAAACTTTCCTTGTGTTAGTTTATTTGGAAGAAGCTTTGAGGATGTAAACAAAAGTCAGATGAATTAGAGAATTTTGTTTCTGTTAGAAGTGAACTTTTCTTATGTGGAAAATCACCACATACCTTTGGAAATAAAAACCCCAATGCCTCTATGACATACAGATATCTTCTCTACCTAAAACTCTCAGTTAATTCGTTCAAGTCATGTTATTCCCTGTGTAAAAACACTTGTCAGTACATGGCACGCTCAGTTTCCATTACAACTGTAAACAACATCATTTTTCTATAGAGAACTTGTGCTAGTTGTAGACCATCATAATCTTGAGTGTGTTTGACCTGTGGCTGTTTCGTGCATTTCAATAACTTGTGTCAAACTGTCTTATTTCAAGGGCAATGGAGGGCATTTGAGGAGTAAACAGGTGTGGCAGTTGCAATTGGTTTAATGAATAATGTTTTATTTAACCCTTAGCTGAGAAGCACAAACAGTTTTACTTTCTATATATTATTTTTGTCAATGTTTCTCCAAAGTGCAATGCCCTGGGGGTGTCAAAGTCCTTGATACTCTAGACTGGACCATCCCACATATGGGATGTGGGAGGGGGGGGTGTCAGAATGTATGTTGTGTAGCGGTTTTTTTTATGGGATGGAGAAAACCAGCTGCCCATAGACTTCGTATTGGGGTGAAATCAGACCACACTGCCCACACATGATCCAACCCTCTGATAAAGTGGAATGATACAAGCCATTTGTTTTTTGTCTTATCTCAGATATCTTATTGTCATCTTGTCAACACTCTGAGCCAGCTCTGCGGTTTTTAGCAACCCCCCACCAAATATTGCTGCAAGTAATAATGTTGATGTCCTGGAGGATCGTGACCTTGGTCAACCACAACCAACTAAGGGTTAAAATTTGAGGGTTTTTCCTTTTCAAAATGCAAAAAATTAACTTACTTCATAGGGGAAAAGAACAAATAATGAGAAACACAAGACAGTCTATTGTTTCATGATGATTGTCTAGTGCTCCCAATACTTAGTGTCATTAAAAGTAGCTCTTTTCTTACCTTGTTGAGTAGACTGACATCGATTCCGTTTTGGTACCTGTTTCATGACTTGTGTCACCCAGTGTTGGCCAGGACTGAAGCCATCAGGTGGCGATCCAAAGTGATGAACTATCATCTTACTCTCAGTCAATTCAAGGATAACTGAAACTGAACAATGTCAAGTAATTGCAATGTGGGTGTCAGTTGGAGCTCCATTCTCCTGCATTACGGGAATGCTCCATTAAAGAAAGCACATCGTTTTAAATGTTTACCTACTTCCACCTCTTATCTCCTTCTAATCCCTCCAACAAACAAGGACTTGTAATCCCATTATCTTGACAGATAGCTGTATGAAGCCAGTACTACTTTTAACCAGTCAGGCGTGGAGTAGGATTGTCCATGGTGATGTTTTGAAAATGAAGAATAAAAACACTATCAAAAAATTCATTCAAATAATGTCGCGACTGACTTGAGCTGCCATCTATATAATAGTTCAGGCATATGCCTGTTGATCTTGAGAAGTTAAGTAAAACAAAAAGAGAAACTTTTAGCTAAAAATCTGAACCAATGTCAAAATTGGATGGTGCAAATTTCTTGTTTGTGTCGATACTCGTGGAGCGCATTCTTGGGATTTGCACAATGTTTAGATTGCGCTTTGAAGACAAGTCAGCTCAATATAAAATCGTGCGCAATTTTTTAATTGTGCAAATCCCAAGAATGCGCTCAAAAATTAATGAAAAACCGAGGCATTTCACATGATCGGGCATACTGTATTTAATAAATTAATTGCTCCTTTTTTATCATTGTGAGAGATAAATGTAAAGAGGCGAGACATTTTGACAAACATTTCGATGCTCCTTGCATGATGCCATCGGTCACTCATTGTGCGTTGGGCCGACATGTGTTAATACACTATCGTGCCTTTGTGCGTTGTCAACGTGAGTCAAGAGACACAAGCGCTTTAACCAACAGTGGCTATAACGTCCGTTTTTGACCAGATGTAAAAATCAAAATGTTGTCATCTGTGTGCAAAAGTTTGAGCATGCTAAATCATCTATAACCTGAAGCAAAAACTTTGATAACAAAATACATGGTTTTTGAGATAAGAATTTTGTGAAATTTTCAACTTCCGGTTTCCGGTTTGAGTCAAGGTCAAATGGGATCATACTTTTTGTAGCGTTTGTTGCCTTGTTAAAGACTTATCAGATGATGTATAGACTGTAAAAATCCAATATGTGGTTCATGAGTTATGATTTTTTTAAAGATATTAATATTTGATTCATTGTAATTAAATACCTGATGACGTCATCATGACATCATCAAGTTTGTGTCGTCTTGATATTTAGGTTCAAATGTCTGATGAGTTTCAATGTAAAATTCAATTTCAATCTTGAGTTATGCTGTAGTTTAGCCCGAAAATGATGTTTTTCAAGAAAAAAACCAAAGGCGAACTTCGACCCAGGGTAACGTCCCGGAAGTTAAGGTCGTACGATTTTGGCGTTAACTTTTCAAATGTTGCCCCAGTCTTGATCTATGGGATGCCCAAGTATGAACATCATAACTTTCATATTCGTTGAGATACAGCAACAAGCAAATGGTCATTTTTCAACTTTAAAAACCTTGTAATTCGACACTTGATGACGTCATCATGACGTCATCAAAACTGTGCCGTCTTCATATTGAGGTTCAATTGTCTGATGAGTTTCAAGGTTCAATTCAGTTTCAATCTTGAGTTATGCTCTAGAGAAGAGTTGGAACGAAGAAGATGGAAAAGAAAAAAAGAAAAACTAGAGATTCAGTTTTTGTTGGTTACAAAAACAAGGTGTTCGTGAGTGATGTCATCAAATTATGATTAACTGAGTTGGTGACAAAAATCTTATGTTTGGTTCAGAAGTTAGTTTTTTCCATTATAAAACTTCAACTTCCGGTTTGAACTGGAAGTCAGGTGAAAAGGGGTCACATTTTGTGTAGTGCTTGGTTGAGATTTTAAAGACCCGTTTATTGACGTGATGATTGTAAAAATCCATTGTGTGTACGGTACAGGAGATGTTTTTGACAAGCATTAAATTTAATTTTTCGGTTTGAAACGGAAGTCAAGGTCAAATGGGGTCACACTGTATGTATCTTTTCTTGATTTTTTACATACTTTTCCAATTGTGTAAAGATTGTAAAAACCCAATGTGTAGTTCAGAAGTTATGATTTTTTGAAATTTTAAATTTCAACACCCGGTTTTAACCGGAAGTCGAGGTCAAATGAGGTCACAATGTGTATCGCAAGTTAAGTCCTCGGAGCCCTTTCGGATGACGCATAGATGATAAAAATCCAAAGTGTGGTTCAGGAGTTATGATTTTTTCAAATACATACAAAATTTCATCTTCCGGTTTGAACCGGAAGTAAAGGTCAAATGGGGTCACATTGTGTGCATCATTTCTTAAGTTGTTACATACTTTCGCAATGATGTATAGATTGTAAAAATTCAATGTGTTGTTCAGAAGTTACGATTTGTTTAAACGATAACATTCAACTTCCGGTTTGAACCGGAAGTCAAGGTCAAATGTGGTCAAACTTTGTGTAGCGCTTTTTTAAGTCTTTGGAGCCAATCCTGTAGATGATAAAAATCCAATGTGTGGTTCAGGAGTTCTGACTTTTTCAAATATTAAATTTCATCTTCCGGTTTGAACCGGAAGTCAATATTAAATGGGGTCTTATTCTTTGTATCGTTTGTTAAGTTGTTACATACTTTCCCAATGATGCATAGATTGTAAAAATCGAATGAGTTGTTCAGAAGTTAAGATTTTTTTAAATATTAAATTTCAACTTCCGGTTTGAACCGGAATTCAAGGTCAAACAGGGTCACACTTTTTGTAGCGCGTGTTAAGTTTATTAAGACCTTTCAGATGATGTATGGATTTTAAATATCCAATGTGTGGTTCAGGAGTTATGACCATTCAAATATTGAATTTTTCACTCGATGTTTCTTTGTATATTGCACAGTCACGCCAAATGTATTCCTACATGTAGCTGTACAGTACATACATTAGTCTTCAACTGGAGCGTCTTGGAACCAAGACTATACACACTGTCACTCACTACAGTGTGTGCGTGGTATAGGGCCTACATGTGTTAATACACTATCGTGCCGTCGTGCGTTGTCAACGTGAGTCACGTCAATGTTGATCCACAAGAGGGCGCTATTTTGGGAAAACTGTATTAGCAAACCGGTGGACAAAAAAAAAAGTTCACGGACTTGGAACCAAGTCTGATTCAGCACATGTGTACACGTATCACGCGTTGTCAACGTGCGCTTTAACGTCCGGTTTTGACCAGATGTAATAATCAAAATTTTGTCATATCTGTGCAAAAGTTTGAGAAGTCTCAATCATCTATAACCTGATGCAAAAATTATGATAAACAAATGCGTGGTTTTTGAGATATGAATTGAAATTGAATTTTTGAAAATTTCAGCTTCCAGTTTGAACCGGAAGTCAAGGTCAAATTGGGTCATGCTTTGTGTACCGTTTGTTGAACGTTTAACGACCTATCCGATGATGTATAGATTGTAAAAATCCAATATGTGGTTCATGAGTATTGTTTTACAGATATTAAACTTTGATTCATTGTAATTCAATACCTGATGAAGTCATCATGACATCATCAAGTTTGTGTCGTCTTGATATTGAGGTTCAAATGTCTGATGAGTTTCAATGTTCAATTCAATTTCAATGTTGAGTTATGCTGTAAATAAGCCCCAAAATGATGTTTTTCAAGAAAAAAACCCAAAGGCAAACTTTGACCTAGGGTAACGACCAAGAAGGAAAGGTCATACGATTTTGGCATTAACTTTTCAAATGTTGCCCCAGTCTTGATCTATCAGATTATCAACTATGAACATCATAGCTTTCAAATTCAATGAAATACAGTGAATACCAAAATGGTCATTTTTCAACTTTAATAACCTTGTAATTCAACACCTGATGACGTCATCATGACATCATGACTACTGTTCCGTCTTCATACTAAGGTTCAGTTGTCTGATGAGTTTCAATGTTCAATTCAGTTTCAATCTCGAGTTATGCTGTAAAGAAGAGTTGACACGGAAGAAGATGGAGAAGAAAAACTAGATATTCAGTTTTTGTGACATTACAAAAAAAGGTGTTCGTGAGTGATGTCATGAAATTATTGTCTGCTTCAGGAATTTTTTCCATTATATAAATTCAACTTCCGGTTTGAACTGGAAGTCAAGGTTAAATGGGTTCACACTTTGTGCAAATTTTTTGACTTTTTGAAGACCTTAACAATGATGTACACCGTACCGTCGCTAGAAAAAGAAGGACGTAAGATGGCGGAGCTACTGCGTGGGTGGGCGTGAGAGGGCGCCCTCTTGGTTTCAAATCTTTTAGCGAATTAGCCTGCTGGCTATGAAATATGCATAAGTAGTGGCTATTTGGGTAAGTGGATGGAATATGGTTTTTGTGACTTTATGGTTTTTGAAACATTGATTTTCAACTTCAGGTTTGAACCGGAAGTCCATGTCAAATGAGGTCACATTGAGTGTATTGTTTCTTAAGATGTTACATACTTTCCCAATGATTAAAGATTGTAAAAATCCAATGTGTTGTTTAGAAACTACGATTTTTTTAACATTAACTTTCAACTTCCAGTATAAAAGGAAGTCAAAGTCAAATAAGGTGACAGTGTGTAGCGTTTGTTAAGTCTTTAGAACTCTTTCTGATGAGGTAAAGATAATAAAAATCCAATGTGTGGTTCAGGAGTTCTAATTTTTTAATATTACATTTTGAATTGCGGTTTGAATTCAAGGTCAAACAGGGTCACACCTTTGTGTAGCACGTTAAGTTTATTGAGACCATTCAGATGATGTATGGATTGTTAATATCCAATGTGTGGTTCAGAATGACTGTGCAATATACAAAGAAACAAAGAGCGACGCCAAATGTATTCCTACATGTAGCTGTACAGTACATACACTAGACTGTAATGTGCACGTACAGGTTCAGCGTGCGTTGTCAACGTTGGTCAAGAGACGCGTGCGCTTTAATGTCAGGTTTTGACAAGATGTAAAGGTAAACATGTTGTCATCAAAATACATCAAGAGCTTTGATATGGTGCAAATACCTTGTATGTAGTCATTTTGATTCTCCAGATATGAATTTTTAAAATGTTGTGACGTCATCGATGACGTCATCATTCTACAACAGTAGTGGATTCATTTACACACTTAGGTCTAAAGTACATGGTAATGTTTCAAGTCTGAGTAATTTGTGGTTCATGAGACATGATGGTTTTAATTTAAGTATAGAAATGTAACTTCCAGTTTGGGTCAAGGTCAATTGCGGTCTCACCTTATGAAAGAATTGTAGAATTATTGAAGGGCTTTCAGATGATGTATTGATTAATAATGTACCACGTTTGGTTTATAAAATATATTGTTATTAAAATGAAAAACTTCAAGGAAGTAAAGGTCACATGGGGTCACACTTTTTGTACGATTTGTACAATGAATCAAGAGCTATCATGTGGTGCAAAGATCTTGTACGTATCGTTCGTGGTTTTGTAGATATGAGGTTTTTAAGTATTTCACGTTATTTAAAAAAAATTAATGTTATGACGTCATCATCCCGAAAAAATTGCGGTTTCATATACTCCCCAAAGTCTAAGTACATGCCAAGTTTCAAGTCTGAATGACCTTTACTTTTTGTGAAAATTGCGAGAGAAGGTTCAGAGATAAAGTGGAAAAAAAAACCCAGAACAGTAACAATAGGTTTTCGGCTGTTGGCCGAACACCTAATAACAATAGGTTTTCGGCTGTTGGCCAAACACCTAACAAGAGGTGTTCGTGCTTGTATTGCACGAACACCTAAAAAAACCCAGAAAAAACCCGAAACAGAACAATAACAAGAGGTGTTTGGCTGAAGCCCAAACACCTAATGAAACAAAAACAAAGTGTTCGGTGCAGAAATGTCCAAATTTGCACAGCTGGTTAAAAGGGAAAAACAAACTTTCTTTGGTAAACCTTTCTTTGCAGGAAAAACTGATATACATGAATATATGTTTGGTTTGCGGTAACACCATGTGTTTATCTACTTGCTAGGTAGATTTTGTTCTTTGAGAACTTGTCTTGCTTATTATTCTACTGCCGCAGAGTAGAATATTCGGAATTCGGGAGACTTCTCAGTTCTGAAAAGAACTGTCCTTCTTATTAACTACTACCTGGGCGGAGGTAGGAAATCGGGCGGGACTACTACTTTCGCTATGTGGATCGGGGGGACTTCTCGTTAATAAATACACTGCCGCGGAGTGAGTCTAAATAGGTCTCAACATTTCGACTAGCTTGCTCTAGTCATCGTCAGGAGACTGAAGAGTGTAATACATGTTTGTCCATTTATAGGGGTTCAGAGGTTTCAGTGTAGAGTCAGTCACTGCTCTGATTGGTTCTTCTCAAAGGAGAACTGTGGTTGGCTGGCCCAGGGCTAAGGTGAGTGTTGCCCATTGTGTGGGAAGGCCCTGTGTAGTGGGGTGTGTCAGTAGACTGTGGGATGCCAGTGGAGTAGGGTGGTAAGATAGTATGCCAGATACTGCTAATGAAATAACCGATGTCTTGTGGCACAGTGTTGTGTTTGTGTATTTCAATGGCTTCTCTAATGCGCCGTGTATACCAATGTCTCTCAGGAGCTATGATGTGAGCTTGATCCCAATCTACGACATGGTCTAGATCGGTGGAATGTTTCACAATGGCAGATTTGTCATATTCCCCTCTGCGGCCATGGGCTTTATGTTCTTTCAGCCTAGTAGTAAGGTCTCTACCAGTCTCGCCAATGTACACTTTACCACAAGAACAAGGGATTCGGTACACTCCTGCTTGACTGCAAGAGTCATGCTTGTCCTTGTGGGTGTGTAGCTTGGTTTCCAACTTGTTGTGAGTACGGTAGTAGACCTTAATATCCGCTTCACGAAGGATACGCTGTATCTTGTGTGAAGTATGACCGATGTACGGAAGGACCGCAATAGGCATATCTTCTTCGTTTGTAGACTGAGAGTTGTGATTGGAAAGGAACTCCCGTTTGTTCGGCCGGTACCCATTTTCTTTTAGCACTGTGTTAATGTGCTCCAATTCTGTTGGTAAGTGTTCCTTATCACAAATAATGTGTGCCCTTCGAAGTAGGGTGCGGTTGACTGAGGCTTTCACCGAGGGAGGATGGAAAGACCGAGCATTAAGGTAGCAGTCTGTGTGGGTCGGTTTTCTGTACACGGTGTGTGCAAGAGAGCCATCAGACCTCTTTGAAATGAGTACATCAAGGAAAGGTAATGAATTGGATGTCTCTGTTTCCATGGTGAACTGAATGTTCGTATGTTGACGGTTAAGGTGACTTAGGAAGTCATCAAGGTTTTGTAATCCATGTGACCAAATAATGAACGTGTCATCCACATATCGGAGCCAAAGTTTGGGTTTTAGCCGAGCTGTATCCAGAACTTTCTGTTCAAAATCTTCCATGAAGATGTTCGCTAAGACCGGGGAAATAGGAGACCCCATGGGAGTGCCCAGAGCCTGTCTATAATACCCATCTCTCCATTGGAAATATGTGGACTTCACGCATGTCAATAATAGATCATGGATCTGGTCTGGCGTTAGGTTGGTGCGATCGGTTAGAGTTTCATCTTGTTCGAGTACCGATTTTGTGATATGGCATGCTTCATCGGTAGGTACATTAGTGAAAAGTGACTTAACATCAAAACTCACTAGTACATCAGATGACTGTAATTTAATTCCCTTTATAATATCGATAAACCCTGCTGAATTGGGTACATGATGAGCCGTTTTCCCCACAAGTGGGTGTAAAAGTTTAGTCAAGTGTTGTGCGAGGTTATAGGTAGGTGAACCTCGAGAGGAGACAATAGGGCGGAGCGGTTTGTCTTATTTATGTATCTTTGGCTGGCCAAAGAATCTCGGGCACTTCGTGGCAGAAGGCCTGAGATGACTGTATAGCGAAGTGGGTATGGCAGTGCTACGGTTCAGAGAGAGGAGCTTGGCAGCAAGCTTCCTTTCTACTGATGGGATCGGATTCTTCTTCAGGCGGACATAGGTTTCTGTATCAAGGATACTTTGAACTTTTTGATCATAGTCGGTACGGTCCATTATCACAGTGGCATTGCCCTTGTCAGCCTTTAGGATGTGTATAGAGGGATCCCTGCGTAGGTTATTGATAGCCTGGAATTCTTGCCTTGACAGATTAGATTTTGGGGGTTTAGAGTTTTTCAAGACCTCATGAATCTGAATTCGGATATCGTCCGCTTTTTGTTTATTGAGCTTGCGGATCGAGGGTTCGATTGCCTGAATGAAATCTTCGACTGGTATCTTGTTCAGGGTAGTGGCAAAATTCATACCCAAAGATAAGACATTCGATTCGGTGTCCAATAACTGGCGTTGGCTGAGGTTTACAACTGATTTGCCGTTCATTCCTTCCATATGTTTCCCTTTCCTCTTGTTACCCTTGCTATTAGTGTTGGTCGGGACTTCTTGTTATCGACAGATTTGAGGCGCTGGAATTTATGGATTAGGTTCTTCCGTGTAGTGATGTTGGTGAATGAAACAGACTTTTTTGTGAGTGATGAAATTTTGTCAAAATGTGTAGTTTGCATAGTCGTGTGGAGACTAGCTTTGCATTTGGTTATTTGGAGATCAGTTTGGGCAAGGCAGCATCTGGTTTCGGCAATCTGATTTCGGAGTAAAGCTTTGCTGGCTTTGTGTATGATTCGAGCAGTATGTTCAGTTCTGATAGGGTCTCTTAGGGTGAGACTTTTTGGGACAACATTAGCATCTCTACATCTCTTCAGAAATGTCAACTTATGGATAAGTTTACAACGTCTGGTAGAAGAGCGTTGAAATAACTTTACAAGTTCATTAGTGCGCTCCCCGTAGAGCATACGTATATAGGATTTGAGGCATTGCATGGTGAGGTATCAATATATGTTTGGTTTGCGGTAACACCATGTGTATATCTACTTGCTAGGTAGATTTTGTTCTTTGAGAACTTGTCTTGCTTATTATTCTACTGCCGCAGAGTAGAATATTCGGAATTCGGGAGACTTCTCAGTTCTGAAAAGAACTGTCCTTCTTATTAACTACTACCTGGGCGGGAGGTAGGAAATCGGGCGGGACTACTACTTTCGCTATGTGGATCGGGGGGACTTCTCTTTAATAACTACACTGCCGCGGAGTGAGTCTAAATAGGTCTCAACGTTTCGACTAGCTTGCTCTAGTCATCGTCAGGAGACTGAAGTTAATTTGGTTCTAAAGATAATTTGGTTCTAAAGATATGCATTTTTGACACAAGAAACTTTGATCAAACCTATTTTAAGTCTAATGGTGTCATCATGATGTCATAGCTTATTTCTTATCCAGACATTGAGATTTGCAAGTATATGCTAATATTTAAACTTTCGAACTTGCAACAGATTTCAGCAAAATAGTTCCTGTTTTGAAAACTTGACCTGAAAGGGCGCTGTTGAAGAAAATTACGTCATTATTTGTTTAATTGGAAGGCCCAGGGGTAAAACTTTACTTTTTACAGAGAGACCATGCCCAAATTTCTGATCATATTGTTTGCAGACCTAAAAACGAGGCTCGGGAATATTTATTTTCACTTTAACTTCCAGTTTTGACCGGAAGAAAAGGTCAGACGGGTTCACACCTCTAAAAACATCTGTACAATACTTCAAGACCTTCCATGTGGTGCAAATATCTTGTTTGTATAGCAATTATGGTTCTTCAGATATAATTTTTTTTGATTTCAAACATTGATTTAATGTAATAACGTCATTAATGACGTCATCATTTCGAGAATTTTTTTTGGTGTCTTCTGCACACTAGGTCGGTAAAAGGACAGGTGTAATTGTATGGGGTGCATGTGCAGTCTCAATACATAAGAAAAACTCTACACAACTAAAATATATCCTACCCGTTCAATGGCTAAGAGAAAAGAGGAAGGTCTTTTGGCGGGCATGCCGCAGTGCATTATGGGGGAGGGGGCACCAGAGGGCGCTGTTTGGTAAAACTCTTAGCATTAATGCCTGTCGGCCTAGGGAAATGTACAAATGTAGTAATTCACTCTACAGGTAATGTATGAGTGACAAAGACATACGAATTTACAACTATAACAACAAGGTGGAGGAAGCTGTTATTTATTGAGGCTGTAAAGTAGCCAATCACTCATAAATGTTGTCAACGCCCCTGCTGCGAGTGACGCACAGCAGTTTGACCTGATTGACAACACGCAATTTTTTATCTGCAGATTGAATGTTGGATTGCACAGATTCTACAAGTACTAAGCGGCAAATTGAAGTAGCGTATGTTTCATTAGAGAAATAACAGCTGCCTACTAAGTATTATTGATACAAAGATTGTATACACAGTGTTGTACAACAAGAACTCAAATGCATAACAACAGGATTTAGTTAGAGTCTTTCTGTATACTCTTAATATAAGTGGTATCAGATGAAAAACAAGGCAAAATTCATAACATATTAAAGACAATGTTTATCTCTTTTTTTTGCAAGGCAGAGTGTAAGAAATGTTTACTGTAATTGAGTGAAAAGTGATACATGGGCTTAGGCAGGATTACAAGTTGTATACTTTGACTTATATATAATAATGTTCTCGAAAGTATCATGTCACCTGGCAAATGCTGAACAGTTTTTTATCTGTTATGGAGATACAAACAAAAGAAATCTCTTCAGAGTTATAAAGGCATAAATATATAAGAGAGACTTTTACAAAATTTTTGCAGCACTATTTTAGGGTTTCACTCTTTCCCAAACCCCCACAGTAAACTAAAAATCATAAGTAGCCTGTTTTGAACATTTGATAGTCATTGGTTTAAAGAAGAGAACTTTTATTTAAATCTTCTTTGGTTATCAGGAATGTTATAATCGTTTGTAGTTTGGGAAACAAAGTCCCATTAGTAAAGGACTTTAACAGTTTTTTTTTTTTTTTTAATCTTTCACTTGATGAAAAATGAACAATGATCATTCCGTAGGTCTCCTAAAAGTCACAGCACCTAGGATGATTTGAACTTAACTTGAGATAATGGTACAAGTCAAGAATGGACCTGGGTTGGAAAGATTGACCGATAGGCAGATTTGAAGAAGAAAAAATGGACTTACCACTAAGAACCAGGAATAGAAAGGGACTCATCATGTCCTCTCCACTGAAGAAAACAAACTGTAACAGCACAGACAGTCAGAGCTCTGGAATCTCCTGAGGAACAAAGTAACAACTCTATCAACAGAGGCAGATAGCGATCTAAAACTGGGGTAAGTTTAGTACATGTGTTGGTGTGAGTTTAGTACATGTGTTGATGAACAGCTCCTTTCCTTGCACTGAGTATCTAAACTTACCTCCAGCGTGTTATATATGTGTACACGTACACCTGTACATGCATTGAAGTATTACACTCTCACAATGCCTGTATGTGGCAGGGTGACAGCCAATCAGGCACAAGCATGTTGTTGTGTAGCTATACGCCTTCCTTAATATTTGTGCATGACGCAATCATTGTAATCCTAAATGAGGCTACAGGCGCAGCACCAAATGGTGATCACATATTTTGTGGCTGTGATTGGTCAATAAAGAATGGGGTGGGCGTGGAGTGGTGTATTGGTGGCACTGCGCCGGTAGCCTCATTTTGGATTACAATGATGAATGAATATTAAGAAAGGCCTATGTCACTGTCACCAGTCTGCTATCCACTTTCTGCTGATCCTTGCAAAACTTGAACATGTCAGCTCTACCATGGAGGTAGAATTAGATTCTACCTCCATGGCCAATCCTTATGGATTGCTGAAGGTGTAAACGAGCAGTTTTCAGATAATGGTATAAGCTGCAAGAGTGAATGACATACAGATGTAAATGAAGAAATGAACCTTGGACTTCACACCAAGAAAAAAAAACAGGCAGGGATTGATCAAAAATGCTTCAAACTTGTTTCACTTCATGTATATACCCAGGTGTGTGTAATACACCTCAACATTACACACCGGTTTATGACGAGGCCATTCAGTCATGAGGTGCCATCCAATCAGACACAAGCATAGGTTGTATGGCTTTCTAATAACAGCATCCAGCCTTGATGTTTTACTGTATTACAGTTTACTATCAACGTTTGTTGGTCTCTTTAATCAAAGGGGCTAATAATAATAATAATAGTGGCTTCTTATATAGCGCCACATATCCGTCACTCAGTGACGCTCAAGGCACTTTAACGTTCATTATTTTCCTGCAAGCTATTGTGAAGCTAGGTTTTTGAAGTATGAGACCATGTCCTTTACATAGCACCATGTAATGGTTTACAAGGTGCTGTGGCGCAATACGCTGCCGATCAATGGGTAAAACTTACACAGTACTTCTTTTATTTCATGAAGATTGAGTAAAGCAATCAATGATGATAATGGTAATCAGTCATAAGGAGGAACTAGGGTATTAAACTATTTATTGTAGACTCAAATAAATGTAGACATTTCAAATTTTTGTTTGGTTTGTTTTTTGTTCTGTTTCGTTTTCCCAACTGGATGACCCCAAAAAATGAACTTGTTTATTTCTGAAGGAGAAAAGAGTGTAACATTTTTTGATGAAAATTATACCTGAATTTATGATTGAAAGTAGTTGAAATATCCAGGATAGCTTGGAAAAGAGCAGTGAAGGTGGATTTGTTTCATCATAAAGTAGGATGAGGTCATGGGCCTCATTATTCTATTTAAGGGAGCCATCTCCAAACCAAACAGGCAAACTTAACTGACTATTTTTAAAAATACTTCAAAATGTATTTTCTCAAAATAAAATAAGATTTTTAAAAGACTGTTATGTTTTTGGAATGTAACTATTCAATTTGTAAGGTTACTGATTGTAGTTTGGGGGTTTATGCACCATTGACCAACCCTAGCTAAAACAGCTCATTACTCTGTACATTCACAATCGTAAACAGTCCAGCTTCACTGACAGTCTAATTGATTGCTGGAGAGTATCACTTTGAATCTATTGTGTTAGTAATTATTGAGGGTAGTTAAAATACTATAAACTAATAATTATCATGTGCTGAAACTTAGCCTTTGTTACACAGCCGCATACACTCACAGTCCACGTACGTCAGGTTGTCAGGTTGATACTCAGCGCAGTCTACGCACCCAGTCTGCCATGACTACGAGAGTCATACACACTATGTGTGGATGTACATGTACATGTACATTATGGTTACTGCGTATACAGTAAGAGTGAATGAATCCAAGCACTGTGAGGGGAGGGGGGGTGCTAGAGATTGGGGCGTTATTACACATATGGAAAAGTAGTCTCTTTTGCGCTCGATAATTAAACACCCACTCAAAGTACAGGCTGAAAATCAGTATCTCGACGCAAAATGCTTGGCCACGAAATATTAAAAAGATGTTATACTAATTTGTCTTTAAAATCATTGTGATTTTATTTAAAATGATCACAATAACTCGTCGGACGGTCATGCAAAATGCTTTTCAAAATAACCCAAAACGCAGCATTTTATATAAATATTGTGTGGCCTACACGGCGCACTTCCAATAAACAACTCTGCACACCGATTGTGAGACGCCCTCATTCGTTAACTAAATCACTTGTGTAGGTCGGGTTTCCACCATTTCCCGCTGTAATTATTCTTTTACCTTGTGTATCAACTTTGCTGTGATTGGTTGAATATTTTCGTCGACAGGATAAAACAGTGAAAACATCAAAACTGTTGTCCAATCAAATGCGATGTAACTTTACACCACGGTACGGTTCAATGTATTACAATTTGACCTGTGTATAGGCCTACCACCCGCGCGCACGCACACAGTGTTAATGCACTGTGCATTATAAACACAGCGCTTTTAATGCACTGTGCATTATAAACACAGCGCTTTGATTTATCGAGACTTTTCCTTTTAAACTTTTCCATATGCTAACTCTTAATGAAATGATCAGGTTTTCCACCAAGTTCATGTAATAAATTGGCATTTTGAAATATAAATGTGCATTAGCTTAAGAAGTTTTGAGATAAAAATGTGCATTAGCTTAATCTTACGCTGCAGTAACGTGGTATACTAATTTGGTCCCCTCGTTGTACAGTCGCTGACTGCACCGTTAGACGTTCATGTTATAGCTCCTCACAAACTCTTCTAAAATTGTTTCAATAGACTCAAAAAGGTTCACTGAATCCCCAGAACCACTCAAAAAAGGCAAACAAAAAGTCCATGTGTGGATTGCAGTTGAAAAACCAATAAAAAACAATGTTACCAAAATCCAACTTTTTTTCATTTTTTTTTTGCACTGCTTACCAGTCTACTAAGAAACAAGGTATCTTATTTATTTGGCCTACCCTGGCCGACCCAACTACTTATAATGAACATCTGGTCCTCTTGTGTTGGCCTGAGGTCTCCAACCACAAAGCCAGAGTGACAGGATGATTGGTTGCCTGATAGTAGTGGCATTAGTCTTGATTGGCGACGCTGTTTTTTTGTACTAGCCACCAATAGAGGGCGCTACATTGACTGTTTTGGAGGCTGACTCAAAAGGACTGGGCAGGTCTATAAATCTGGATCGAAACAGCGTCTTGACGATTTTGTATTTGCCCGTAAAAAAAACAGGCAGATCAAAACGAGGCTAATTTGCATTATACGTTCAGCGACAGATATTGTGTATGGTACCTAGACATAGGTAATGTTAGTATGCCTCGAGTCAATGGCTTTGAGAAATACTGCTGTGAATGATGGTTTGAACCAGCGTTAGAATTGGCGAGAATTAAATTGGGCCTTGAAGAGTTTAAAAGTCATCAAACCACCGCAGTTCGTAATTTTGTGGAAGGTCACGATTTAGTTGTAAATTAACCGCCTGGATTTTGGAGAAGTGTTATTTTTCAAGCAGCTCCGTACTAAATAATATGTCGGGAAAGTACTGAGTATACAGTGCTTACACACATCGTGTAGGGAAAAAACAAAAATTATATAAATAATATATCAGTAGGATTTGAAACTTTAAATACGATATGGAAAGGTTTGCGGTAACACCATGTAAATGAGTTGAGGTGGTTCTGAAAAGAACCGTTGGTTTCAACTCGACGTTTCGAGTAATAATAAATCGTTAAAGACTTTTTGAATGGATTGTACGGAAACCCCGATCAAGGTGACACCGTGAAGGAGAAGCCGCTTGTGAATGTACATAAAGTATCACCATACAGCTAAAGGACAGCCTTGCTATATAACTATCATTATCAAGCAACCACACATTTGCCTTGTGTTAACAGCCAGCAATTATCGTTAGAAACTCTCAATCATTCCTCACATAGTACATAGTACGGAAGACAGGGGAACAGTCTGATTACAGCCTGCTCACCGTTGTGCGTGTGCGTTTCATTTTGTGAATATTCAAATTGCTGCCCGGAAAAAAAATGTGGGCGGGGTCTCAGTCCAAAAGCGTCAAGACGTTCGTTTTGATCCAGATGTTTGTGTGATACAGATATCTCTTCTCCAGTAATTCGTGTTGCGGACAGTAATTCCTGTTGCGATATCGCACCACGTTAAACAAAATGAATGTCGCCAATCAAGACTATAGTGGCACAAGATCAATGACCTTGTAGGGTGAGTCAGATGTCAATGTGTATACAATTACTATGGGGCTTCTATGGGGCTTCGAAGTTAAAGGTGACTGTATAGGTCGATGATTCACCCCAAGCTAGGCTTTTACAGTGTTGTAGGTGGGGGGTGAGTCAAGGATCTTCAGAAATATCAAATTGTTTGACCGCACCGTTAATGAGTAAACACAATTTGTTGACGACGGTACAGTCACCAACTGCACGATGCCACGGCGTAAAGCAAGTTTTTGTTTTTGTTCAAATATATGATAAGGTCTACCTGCTTGTTTTGATATGGCAAGTTGAAATAAGACTGTGTGATAGGGATCATTTACTTGCAGTATCGAAAACGGAAATATTTCCAAGTAAAAAATTGTACCAGTAAAATGTAAGCTTTCAACTCACAGTCCACATACAGGGTCAGTCAGGACGATACTCACACGCAGTCTACGCACCCAGTCCGCCATGACTACGAATAGTCATACACACTAAATGTGGGCTTACGGAGGGGCCCTTGTTGGGTCCAAACAACAACAGAACAATGGACCCCACAAGGCAGTCTCAATGGGAGCAATGGACCTCACAAGGAAGTTCTTTAGAAAAAAGGACAATAGGTTGAACAATGCAGGACCCCACAAACCTGATCCGTGAGGATGTGTGGATGTACATGTACATGTATATGTACATGTATAATACAGTTATTGTTTGCTTGCACATGTACATGTACATTACAGTTATTGTTTGCTTGTACGGTAGAGAGTACCAAGCACTTTGAGCGCAGGGGGGGGGTGTACTAGAGATTGGGGCGTTATTACAGCTTACTCTTCATCAAGGCTAACTGAAATGATCAGGTTGTCCATCAAGTCCATATAATAAATTGGCAATTTGAGATATAAAAGTGCATTAGCTTAACAAGTCTTGAGATATAAATGTGCATTAGCTTAACAATATTATTATTTTTTTTTCCTTTCAAATATCTGTTATTACAGCTAACTCTTAATCAAGGCTAACTGAAATGATCAGGTTGTCCGCCATGTCAATATAATAAATTGGCATTTTTAGATAAAAAAGTGCATTAGCTCAACAAGTCTTGAGTAATAAATGTGTATTAGCTAATTAGCTTAACAAGGTTTTTTTGTTTTTTTTCAAATATCTGATAAGGCCTACACCCTTTTCATGAAACATGATAAAATTTGTCTTTTAAAAACATGCTAATTTTGTTTGTCTATGTTTATTTATCCTTTGTTTTAAACGTACAGGGAAAGCTTGGCCTGTAATTAAGGATGTGTCTCTTCATTTGATGTGTTCATTGATCGGATTGCTGCCAACAACTCTACTAACTATACTGACAACTGTTACAGTCTATTTTGCAAGATTTTATGTTTTGAATGTGGCCAATACCCTAACATTTAATAGGACTTTTGCCCTTGGAAGAAGCATTACCTCTCTTGATAAAATTAATAATCACAATTGAGACAGGAATTATTCTTTTTAGGGCTACACTGAGCCCCTGATGATTCAAATGAACTTTGTGTTTTAAAACTTACCCGATAAAAACCAGTCTTTCTGATTAAATGTTTTGGATTAAATTAGTTTGTTTTAAATCCACACATTTTAGAGTCAGTTTTCAAAAAGATGTTGTTTGAATGTGTAACAAGATCATTTAAAAAAAACTTTGTTTGAAACAACACAAACAAGTAACTAGGTACTGCACTTATTCACCAAAAAGGTACTGAAACCCTTTGCTTCACGCTATGATTCGACTTCCTTTCAGTTTTTCAGAAACTTTAATGTTGGATTTCTCATTATCAACTTACAATAGTTTATTATCGTAATGAATTTGAAATGAGCTGAGCACCTTATGAGTTTGCATTAAATTAACCAGCCTAAAATATCTTATACAACTTGTCCCGGCCCTAACCTTCTAATTTTTTAAGGTGTTTTTTCCTTTTTTTCTGTGTTTTATTTGTTTGGTTATAGCCGTTTCGTCGCGCAGCGAAACAGCACTTGTTTTTGTTAAAGGTTTTTTTTTAATTTTTTTTATTTTATTTTTTTTTTTATTTGTCATCTTAAGAATTTTTTTTATAAGTGCTGATTTGCAAAGTTTCTAAAGAGCAATTGCAATGAAACTTTCAGTGATGAAAGGCATTGGTGCAAGGAAGTGTCTTAAAGAAATTCGTCATGATGACGTCATCACCTGTCACGTGACGTCATCTTAAAAGGTTTCTATTTTAAATATTTAAAAATCCATATCAAATCAACCACAAGAGACCGTAGGTTTCTGTTTGCGGGATTGGGTAGCGATAAATTAGGTCTTCAATTTATTCAGTGTGTGTGACCTCACATGACCTCTACTTCTGGTCGAAACCGGAAGTGCCTCGTAATTCAAAAGTGGCAAAAGTTATGAACTTGCTTTTAACGATGTTAGTGTCTGGCATGGGTGGGCAATTAAAAAAAATACCGATGACGTCACGATACACAAGAGCACCCTCTAGCGACAGGTTGAAAACTGTTCAAAATGGACTTTTTGAAGATGTGTGTGGTGAAGTTTTGTGCAATCACTTCAAAATTTACACACATGTTGATCGTCAGGCAGCCATCATATGTGTGAAGTTTCAGATCAATGACGTCATCGGGGGTCACGTGACGCGGCATTAAAGGTGCACTTTTTTAAGTTGTATATCTCCCCAAGTATTAGTGCGATCATGTTGAAACTTGGCAAGTCATTAGATAATGGCAAGTTCCTGTTAAACTTGTAATGACGTCATGATGACATCATCACACGATTTGTTATGATTTTTTCATTTTTTGCCCCTTTAAGTCAGAAATTGCTTACGGAACATGCTTTAATCCAAATTCTTTTTTAAACAGGCTTGATATGTCATTACTAATTCGAAAAATATTTCACGTCATTATGACGTCATCATTTCTCAGGTTATGTTATCTTAAAGGTACAGTTTTACAAAATATATAGACAATAAATTCGATCTAAATTCGAAGGCATTAGATATTGTATTATTAAGTTGATTATGTACACACTACAAGACTTTCATATTCACTTGATTAATTTGAAAAAAATATAAACGAAACAGCTGTGCATTTGTTCACAAATGCAATTATGTCTAGTTTTTATTACCTTTTATACCGGTATTGTTTAGCAATTTGCTAGGCCATTGTGTGCTCAAAAGATTTTGCTGTTCAAAAGATTACTGACTGATGGCAACTAGTCAAGAACAAAATGGTCATAGACCAATGTTTTAGTCAGATCATTGAATGACTAGTAATAAGGTGCTGGACTAAGGTTTAAAGTCGCTAGACTAAGCCAAAAAGTTGCTGGCTAAGCCAAAAATGTGCTGGACTAAAGATTAGTCGTATGAGACATCATTTTAATCTAGTAACAGGACTAATAAAAACTAGTCGCATTTTTGACTAAATCATTAGTCACTTTCTGATTTTTGACTAATTAATATCAGTCGTGTCAGACATAACGCTGGACTATTTTTTGTATGTCAAATTGACTAACACATTTTTATAGTGCACAAACAAATTTAACCTTACTGTATATAGGCAATTGATGAACCTCGTTTTTGTCCCCCTATGAGTCAAGATTGTACAGATATTACTAGTTTTGTTATCGAATTGAATCCTTGTTTATCTGCTCCCGAGATAAGGCAAAATTCTTCAAAGGTTTTTGTTGAGACAAGCATCACAAAAGGTAATACAGCCATGTACTACAAAGCGCACTTGTTTTTCACAATCAATAAGTGTTTAGTATGTAAAACATCACACATAGTGTTTTTAGTTGTATCACTAGGCCTACCCTCAATGAAAACTATATTTTTACCATCTAGTATACGCTCAAAATTACTTTGTCACTTGATCATAATTCATGTATTGTAAAACTTTAATAAAAACAGAAAACTAAAGTACTAAAGTGTCATTTCAAAAGTTCCAAATCCCGCAAAAATTGGGTTCAATCTATTGTTTATGTTTAGTTCGGTATAACTTTATGAAGAAACAAAATAATTTGTTCTTTTTCTGTAAGCAATCACCACTTATCAAGTCTTTGTATCTTTCTTACTTTGTTTCCCCTCTGTAATGTGCAGAGACAAGCCATGA